>JXTC01000053.1:517676-622491 GCA_002914845.1 Trema orientale | reverse complement strand
CTGATCCATCTTCTCCTTAGAGAGCAGTGAATCATAAGCCGCGCTTAGAGTAAGGGATTCACGACTATACAAAATAGTGTCTCTAAAGGGCGTATATGAAGGGGGTAACGAACACAGCAAAATCAGTGCCAAATCCTCAGTATCATATTTAACCTCCAAAGCTTCCAGATCAGAAACAATTTCCTTAAAGACGTTTATGTGCTCTTCTAGAGACGTACCTTCTGTCATACGATGAGAATACAGCCGCTGCTTCTGATGCAGCTTGTTGGTCAGACTCTTCGTCATGCACAGCTGCTCTAATTTCAACCACAAAGCGGCAGCAGTTTTCTCCTTCAGCACGTCTTGTAATATCTGGTTCGACAGATGCAATTGAATCTGAGATAGGGCTTTTCGATCCCTACGCTGCTTTTCCTCCATTGATAACAATGAGGGCATTGCATCGATCCCTTCCAGTGCATCATCTAAATCCAATTGCGCAAGGACAGCCCGCATCTTAACCTGCCATAACGAAAATCTGGTGTTGCGATCCAAAAGCGGAATATCGTATTTCATGGTTGCCATTATCGTAATCAAACCTGGATTAAAGCTCTGATACCAGTTTGTTAAGAATTAACGAACGATAATCGACAATAAGAATGAAAAATAAGAACACACAGAGATTTAAGTGGAAAACCCTAATCGGGAAAAAAACCACTGGCAGGGGAGGAAATTTCACTATGTCGAAAATAGGGTACAGAAGGTAGTATTTTACACGGCCAAGCCAAGTATATATAGAATCCCTAAAACCCTAAAATACATATGTGTACGGACGAAAAACTGTACGGAAAAATCGGCCCAATAAAACAGGTCCATACCGCGGGGGCGGAGCCCCCGCACCCCCAACGAGATCAGTGGTGGGCTTCCGGATTGGGCCGATAGGCCCAATCCCTCCGCTTCCACCACAGATCTCAAAATTTCTCCCAATTACAAAAATATCACATATGTAGCACCGCGAAGCTTTCGGGCTAGGGCAAATAGAATTCGGGTCACGAACTCTAACAACTTGTTTCCTGAGTTTGAGTCCTAAGGTAGTTCTTGACGTCCAATGGCCATGGATTCTTGAGAGATCCAGATAAAACGACAAAATCCAAGGAGGAAGAAGAAGAAAATAGTGACAAAGGTCCCGTTAATTAGTTTATGTCATATTATTTGTCCAATGACAACTATATAATTTTAGAATTAATAGAAGGGCCTTTTTTGCCCTGAAATCTGTCTCCAATATTTGTAAAAATTTAATGCGTGTCCGATACTAAAGGTAGTGGCTGACGAAGTATGTGTTGAAGGGGTTGTGCCTAGTACCCTCGTTACGGAGCACATTTAGTAAAAGGCTATTTAATACGAAATTTCCCTGAAGTCGAACTAATTTAATAAAATTTAATTATGAACTCATTTTTATGATTCAAAATCCCCTGATTTTCAGAATATTAGTTTTCTCACACTTATTTATAATAAAAACTTTACATAGTGTGAAATCAAAGAGCATAACTGATATTTCAAATAGTTTCATATAGAATTTCTCATTTTATTTTTGGTTTCTAATTCAAAAATTATAAGAAGCTAGTAAATGAAGAAAGTTTCGAGTTTTTCAATGATTTTTATTGCACATTGTCTAGCGCCAATAACTCCCTAAGCCATCGTTTTCTGCAGGTCACTAATTAGTGCAAGTTGCTGTTACTTTTCCACCAACTTGAAACACTCAAACAAGGTTGTCTGACTTCTTTTCACACTATAATGACTCATATTTTTTTTTAATAATTTGTAGTTATATTATGCATTTTTAATTATTTTATAATTTCTTGAGCTAGGTTCTACCAAAAATTACAGTTTGATTTTCAACTTGGATATATAAAATTTATTGTTTTTTTTTTACATAATATATATATTTTATTCAGTTGATAATTTACATGTGTATTCATGATTATTTTAAGGGATTTTACATTTTAGGAATAAGCATAATGTGTGTAATATATATGTAAAACTTCAGATGCTAAATTGGTGGGGAAAAATGAGTATAATATTTGAAATACCAGTTATTTCATTTGATTTGTTACCATATAAGATTTTCATTACAATAAGGAGTGACAAAACCCAAATTCTCTAATATCAAGGGGATTTTTCTCCCTAAAAATGAGTTGAGATTCAATTTTACAAATTTATTCGGACATCAGGAGAGTTTTTGCATTAAATAGTCGAGTTAATTGCAAAAAGAAAAAAAAAATCACCCTAAAGTTTAATTTTTCTGTAATTTAAACCATATGTTTTGGTTTTAGAAGAAAGATTAGAAAAAAAAAAAGAAAGAAAGTACTTCATATTTTGAAATTCATAAAAGTTGTACTTTCTGTTTATAATTTGACAAATATATTTCCTAAAAAATTGTGAATTTAGAATTAAATTATGTTATTATTATTTTTAAACAATTAAAATATTTANGCACCCCCAACGAGATCAGTGGTGGGCTTCGGGATTGGGCCTATCGGCCCAATCCCTCTGCTTCCACCACAGATCTCAAAATTTCTCCCAATTACAAAAATATCACATATGTCGCACCGCGAAGCTTTCGGGCTAGGGCAAATAGAATTCGAGTCACGAACTCTAACATTGTCCTTGTTTATGTCCCCTCGCGATCGTCTTTTTGTTTCGATCCTTAATAACAAAATCAGATGAGGTAAATTTAAAAGCACACAAATTATCAGAAGTAAATTTACCAACGGATAGCAAGTTTTTCTTCAGATCAAAAACTACAAAAACATTTTTTAAATTCAACTTCCCTTCATTTGTGATAATATGAGCATCACCAGTATGAGTTATAGGTAAAGCATTTCCATCACCAACATAAATTATATCATTTCCGTTATAAGGCCTTTTGTGAAATAGTGTACCTGCATCATTTGTCATATGCGTAGTAGCACTAGAATTAATAATAAAGGATTGATCATTTGAATCACTCAATACGAGAGCAAGAAGGGCTTGCAGAAAATCTTCTAATTGATATGAATAGTCAAACCTATACCAGCAATCAATAGCATAATGATTTGATTTTCCACAAATTTGGCAGGTTACCTTACCATTATCATTATTTTTTATAATTTGTTGCTTTTGTTGCTCAAAGGAATTTTCTTCTTTTAATTTGCTTGAGTTATTATTTTGATTCCTATATTAGGCATTGTAATGAGCAGCCGGTATAAAACCTCTTCCTCTTGAATTAAAATAATTTCTACCACCTCGACCATTCCGACCATGACCATGTTGGCTAAAGAAAGCTTGTGCATGTTCCAACAATGATTTTTCCTCTTTATTTTTTGCAGCTAGTGATTGCTCATGTCCTTAGAGAGCTAGCACAAACTGACTAAAAGAAGGGTAAGGTGGTTTAGAAAGCATAGCAATACGAAATGTTTCGTAACTTTTGTCGAAGTCATCAACTGGCTTTTCGATGTCAGTGAGATTGTTACAAATGGATTTAAAATCCTTTAGATATTCTTCTAAAGAATGAGACCCTTTCTAAATGGTCATCAACATACTTTTTAGATTTCCTTCCTTTTCCACAGTGACAGGGAGGAGCTGCTCCTCAAGAGAAGTCCAAACTTCGTATGCCGACTCGGCACCGAAAATCATATTCAAGACATCCTCCTTCATGGTACCCAAAAGCCAAGAAGTCAGTAGTCCATCATTATTGATCCATTGTTCGTAGACCGGGTTGGGAGTTTGGTTTCCTTCAGTATCTTTGATTTGCTTAGCAGGTTTTTCATAGGTTGTAAGGTGATGAAGAACACTAAGACCTCTAACCAAAGATGTAATTTGATTGCGCCACAACAGGAAATTTTGGGTGCTTAGCTTGATTGAAATCAGGCTAGAACATTGGTGGAAGGATTGGATATTGAGAGTTGGCTCTGTTTCTGGGATAGAGGAAGAAGAAGACATGGTTATGGGCTTGCAAGTTTTTCGCTATAGTACCATGAAAACTTTGCTAAAAGAAATAGATAAATGAGGCATTTTTTTATTCATTCATAAGGTGCAGTTTATATACATGTACATAATTTTATACTTAAGGTAAATTACATAAAAGAGATGTCAATTAGAGATATGCTAGCTGTAGGAAGATGGAGCCATTAGAGATATGCCATCACACATGGTGATATGCTAGCTGTAGGAAGATGGAGCCGTTAGAGATATGCCATGACACATGATTCTAGCTGTGGAATGCTGACTTTGATGGTCCTCAATCTTTGATATTGAATATCCACGATCATAGGAATCATAGGAATGCTGACTATGTTTCTCATCAGAAATGAAAGAAAATGTAAAGAGTCGTCTTCTTCTTTCTTTTTGGGGAGAGAAGAAAGTATGTAGTAGGAGGAGAAGAGCAAGAGGTTGTAGATTATTCAAAACATTAATTGGAGTCAGCAAATATCTTAACATAAAATAAAGAATCAATCACGCCAGGATCAATTATCAGTTCTAAAAATAACCCAAACAACGTTTCAGACAAAGTCTTAATTTTCTTTCCAAAAAATATTCAAAGTAGCAATTTCGAATTGGGAAACACCATTGTCAGCAAAAGTAGCTTCTTTCTTTACTCTGTTATGTAAAATGTGTTCTAGAGAATGGGACCAATTTTACTACTTATCTTGTGTATTATTAAATGAGATGAAACCTAAATGAACAAATAGATGGTAACACGTCTGAGAAATTCTTTTTAGAATATTCATATTGATTTGCTAAAAGATGATGCTATTCATTTCTCATTTTCAGATTTGGAAATTTTAAGAGTAAAAAAAAAAAGGTGTCGAAGAAGATAAACAAAAGAGTTTTGAGAAAGTGAGAAATAACGATGAATGATGTGTTTAGACTCTGCCATTAAAAGGAAGGAAAAAGATGGATGAGGTGGCATAATTTTATTGGACAAATGGGGAGAGGGACAGAAAAATAAGACAGAGGATCTCATTATGTATATTCTCTAACAAGCCATTTGGTATAAAATACATACCGTTCGTTTGGTATGCAGGACTGGATTAGATTTGACTGGACTAATAATTAGGATTGGACTGGACTGGACTAAACTAGACTATTTAGTACTATACTGTGTTTAGTGTAACACAGTATTAGAGTATATATATATACAAGTAATGGTTTAGGTAACCATCAGAAGAAAAGAAGGAAAAAAAAATAATAAGTGACATCCCATAATAAAATGGATATATATAAATGGTAACGACCAATCCCCAAAATCTCTCTGGTCAAATTTGAATAGTACAGCTCATCCCAACACTCTCCCTCAAGTTGGTGCAAAGATGTCTTCGATGCCTAACTTCTCAAGTGAGCTATGGAAGTTTATACTGGAGACTGCTTTTGTAAGTATATCAGCAAGTTGATCTTCTGACCTGATGAAAAGAAAATGAATCACACCTTCTTTGAGATTCTATTTAATAAAGTGCCGATCTACTCAATGTGTTTGGTGCGGTCATGCTGAACATGGTTATGAGATATTTCAGTTTCAGCCTTATTGTCACAATATAGATTCATTTCTGACTTGGGATCAAAACCAAATTCTGATAGTAAACCAATCTTCCTATCTGACATATTCTTTACCCAATCAGTATCTGTATAACCCTTAACATTTAAATTACATTCTCGAAAGACCTAAGCTCTCTGCTTACAATAGATTTTAAGTAACGAAGTATTCGAATCACTGCATTCTTATAGTATATAATAGGACAATGCATAAACAGACTGACTATGCTAACAGCATAGGAAACGTTTGGGCAAGCATGAGATAGGTAAACGAACTTAACCACTAGTCATTGATACTTCTCTTTATTAGTTAGTACTTGTTCAAGAAATTCTCCAAGTGTCTTATTCTGAATCATTGAAGTATCAGCCAGCTTACAGTCAGGCATCCCTACTTCAGTCAAAGATCTAGTACGTACTTTATTTGTGAAAGAAAGATGCCCTGTCTCAATATGATTACTTCAATTCCTAATAAATACTCAAGTCTGCCCAAGTTCTTCATTTCAAATTCGGTAGCCAACTGTTTTTGCAGCTTACAAATTTCCTCTATATCGTCTCTTGTAATTATCTTGTCATCCATATAAATTATCAAGGGAGTTACCTTCCCTCGTCTTCGTTTCAGGAAGAGAGTATGGTCTGATTTACTTTGTTGAAAATCATACTTTCTTATAGCCATGCTAAAACGTCCAAATCATGCACATGGTGACTACTTCAGTCCATATAAAGCTCATTGTAACTTGCATACAGTTCTAGTGGTAGATGATGAAATATAACCAGGTGGAATATCCATAGAAACCTTCTCCTCGAGATCTCCATGAAGAAAGACGTTCTTCACATCAAACTGATGTAGTGACCAATCTAAATTTCCTGATAATGATAACAAAATCCTGACAGTGTTTAATTTTGCTACTGGAGAGAAAGTCTCTTCATAGTCTTCTCTATATGTCTATGTATAGCTCTTGGCTACTAGTCTTGCCTTGTATCGTTCAATAGATCTCTCTGCCTTATGCTTAATAGAAAACACCCATTTACACCCAACTGTTTTCTTTCCCTTCGGCAACGGAACAAGATCACATGTTTTGTTCTTTTCTAGTGCTTCCATTTCCTCTAGAATTGCTTGGGACCATTTTGGATCTGCTAAGGCTTCATAAACTCCACAAGGAATCTGACAAGAGGACAACGTGTGTATAAATGCTTTAAGAGGTTCAGACAATCCTTGAGTCATTACATGATTAGAGATCGGATACCTTGACCGTTTCCTTTCAATTTCAGGTGAGTATCGAACTAGAGGCTTACCCCTGTTGTACCTGAAAGATAAGTGATAACTAACATGAGTATCTAAATTATGGCTAGAACGTGGTACAAGAGAAGTTATCTCATGAATATTCTTAGAAGAAGGATTGTCATTGTCGAGTACATGAGAAAGAGGAGTTTTCTTACTACACATATGAGATTCAATTCCATGATCTTCTATGACTATTGTAATAATGTCTCTTGATGCAGGAATATCTTTTGGCACCGATGTTGTAACAACATCTTCTGTCGGTCATGCTGTTGCAACAAAATCTTCATTCGGGCCTGTTGTTGCAACATCTTCTGTTGGTATTATTGTTGCAACAATATCTTCACTCAGGCAATCCCACCACTTTTACTCTTCATCCCATATCTCCCCCTGAATAAGAGAAGTTCATACTAAAGAAGAGTAAAAATACTCAAATTCCAAAAACATGACATCAATCGTGATGTGAGTACGTTTTGTGGAAGGATTATAGCAACGATAATCCCTTTTATTTGGAACATAGCCCAAAAAAATGTAATGAACATCACAAGGTTCTAGTTTTGTCCATTGATTTTTATGTAGATGAACAAAATCAACACAACCAAATATACGTAGTGGAATAAGGAGTATAGATGAGAAAGTAACACGTTGTGACAGAACCTATAATAGAGTGTTAAACTCTAAGACTTTAGAGGGCATTTAGTTCCGTAGATAAATAGCAGTGACAACAGCATCATCCCAGTATTGACTAGGTACCTTGGCTCTAATTAACAATGCTAGTGTAGTTTCTAGGATGTGTCAAGTTTTTCGTTCAGCCACTCTACTCTGTTGCAGAGTCTGACTACATGAAGATTTATGAAGAAGACCATTTCTCTGAAAGTATTCTAGGAAATCTTGATTAGCATACTCTCTTCCCTTATTAGATCGAAGAAATCAGACTCTTGCAAAGAATTGATTTTGAATCATAGCATAAAATGAACAAAACACACCAAATATCTCGTCTGCACTTCAACAAGTATTAGCCTCATGCGGGCACAATCATCTACAAAAGTCGCGAACCACCATACACTAGCAACAGTTATAATTGGAGAAGGACCTAAAACATCATAATGAATCAAAGTAAAATGAATATAACTTTTAGTAAAGCCAATCAAAAAAGGTACATGATGACTCTTCGCAAAAATGCGAGTTTCACATCTGAAGTCGAAATGTTTCAAGCTCTCTATTCAAATTTGAATTATACAGCTCATGCCCACAGTTTACTATTTAAGTGGCAAAATACCACGTTTTAAGGTATATTAATCAAATAGTCTGTTTTATAATTACTTTTGGATGATTTTTTTATAGCTATTAAAAGCAATTAGAAAACAACGTAAGAGAGGAATAGATGTTTGATAAATTTATGCTTTTGATCAAATATAAAATCTGCTATGTAACAACTATTTTAAGTAAGATTTGATAAGTATGGTAAAGATTATTTTATAAAACTGATTCTACTAGCATAATACAATTTTCCTAGACTATTATCCTACAGCATGTATAATTTATAATTTACCAAATACTTAGATGTTGCTTTCAAAATAATACAACAATTTCATAATTTTATTTACAAAATGCCTAGACTTTTTTTTTCCTCTTGTTTTCTCCCTTACAGTTGTTTTTTGCTAACAACATAACTACATTAGGGTTACAACACAACTACCGGCACTACACATCAAATACCATACTGGACCAAAGTGAACAATAGTTTTTATCTTTTGTTAACTATCATTTCAACATTTGAACATCCTTTTTGCAATTTCCTTAAATGAAGATAACCAAAAAACAGTACAATTTATTTTTAAGATAAATGGTATAAATTATAGGAAAAAATTATTAGAATTAATTAATTAATTAGGTCCAATATATGGTATTGGTCTAATTATTTCAACGTAAATAGAAGTCACTAGGACTCTTTTGACCCCAAATTAAGGGTGTTCAAAATAACCGTCAAACTGTGGAAATCACCCAATCCAATCAAAACTGTACCGAACCATACAGTTTTTCCTCTTAAATGGCCAGTTACAGATTAGAAAATGTGAAAACTGAGTTAGCTAATCCGGTTCTCGATTTTGGATAAATTTGGTCTGATTCAAACCAAATCAGCCAATAAGTTNTTGTTATAATGTATTTTCAATTAGGTTGTAAGTTGTAACTAATATTTAAGTTTACTAGGATTTTCGATTTGGTTATAGCTTTTAACTATATTATGGTTGGTTTTATATTTGGACTTTATATTTTAGACAGAGTATAATTATGATATGAGCTTAGTTGATATTGTCTTAATTCAAATTTTGTAAATTTTCAAACTGCGGAAACCGCCCAAACTGACAGCAAAAATATAGGTGCGGTATGATCAGTTTGAATCGACTAATTAAAATCGTACAGATTAGTGAACCGACCAAACAACACACTCGGATTAATTTCTAAATTGATGATTTAGACTGGTCATGAATACCCCTATTCTAAATGACTTTTATGTGATTAAGTTTTGAATATTTTTTTATACGAATGAAAATTAGGTCCAGCATGATCAAAAGACTTAATTATCCTCATTAAAATTACCTCTTTGTACCCCACTTCCCATTATTTTCATCGCTCTAGATTTGAGGAGTGAGAAGAATGTGAAAAGATGAGAGGGAAAATAACTCTAAAATGATTCAAAGGTACATGTAAGTCAGATTTTTGGCTCAAAATTGTTCTTCAACAACCATAAAATCATTCTATACTCGTTGTAAGCTCTCTTGCAAGGTCTATTTTGTTCGAATCCATTAACTATAGCAAATATCTGACCTTCACAAAAAAAAGGAGAAGAGAAAGAAAACTTAGTTGTTAAGATCATAACTACAATGTCCCTCTCGAGCACACTGTCGATACCGAAGTCGTGATGAACTGAGCAGAAATTTTTCGACTTAAGTTCAAAAGTTTCTGGTTTAAGGTCATAACACTTTTTATCCAAGGTTAGAAGATTAATTTCTGGCCATAGATTACTATGTATACTCACATAATGATTAATAATTTTTTTCCACAGCCACTATTATACTGATTTAATGATTAGAAACTTCTAACTATAAATCAGTATAATGATGAATTGTGTCCTCTAACCAAATGTAACTATTATATTGACTTAATGAATAATAATTTTTGACCACATCGTCAATATTATAATGACTTCTGATCTCTAACGAATTCATTAAAAAACCATAAATAAGATGAATATACAAAATCACACAATTTTCACAACATTAATCTATAAATGACCCTTGTTTGACCTCTTATAAACATTACTCACTCAATTTCAATCATAAAATAATCATGGATGAAAAAGTAAGGCATAACTTAACTTCAAAAACTCCAAAAAATTCCCCATGAATGACCAAATGACCCACTTGCAATTGAGACTTGGTGACAAAGACTTACTAAGAAAATATAGAGAGAGAGAGAGTGTGTGTGTGTGTGTGTGTGAAATGGAGACAAAAAAAAAAGGAAATGTTTTTATTTTTTGATAGCTTTTTTAGCAAGTGTAATGATAGAAATAGATTTATTTTTCTCACCTAAGAGTCAAAAAAAAGTTCAAAATTTAGTCCTAAAAAAATCAATATACTTATAAAATATATATATATAAGGCACCTATCCAGTAGTTTTTTTTTTTTTTAACCTATCTATAAGTATTAATTTACTCAATTAAAATTTATTACGTAAGCCTTTTCATGAAAAACAATAAAGAGAGAGAAAATATTAAATAATGTGTATTTATTGTTATTATTATTTTTTTTAACTACTTAAATTATGATAGTCATATGATAATTAATCCAACGACGAAAAAAAAATCCTTACATAGGTAAAAAAATATCATAATTCATTATGGCTTTTATATATATATATATATATATATATATATATATATATATTCAAACGCGATCAATAGTCTTATAGCATATTTACTTTACTGTAATCATAATCGGAATAAATAAAAGGGGAAATGAATGGGAATAAAATAGAAGGGTATGAGAATCATTATTTATAGTATGTTGTTTACTTAAAACTAATAGCAATGAGAATCGTATTCATTAGAATATTATTCATTTGTTTACTTAACCCAAGAAAAGTAATAAGAATATGTTATATTTACTAAATTATCCTTTTAAATATATATACAATTTAAAGTAAATAGATTTTTTAAGGTAAAATTGTATTTTATAATTTTAATAATTAAAAAAGAAAAAAGAAGTGTTTATGGGTAATCAGATTCTTCAGGGTGTTGATGGGAGAAGTATTCTCATTCTTTTATGCTAAATTTGTGTGGGTCCTACATATTTTCCCCTTTCCCATATTTTAGTAAACCTTTGTATGGGAATCATTACCCCATATACTATTCCCATTACTCTTTATTAAACATACCATTAGTGGCGTTCTTATGCCATGGAAGATTTTCTCTTCGGCCCATTTACATGGCGCACACTATTCTTTCAAATTCAGCATAAGGCCTTTATAATTTAGGTCATGTCAGTGGACTTTTTTGCTTGGAATTCGGATTAATGGGCCCTTTTTATTAACATAAGATGCTTTTAGCACAATTTTGACACGTTAGTATAATTTTTAGGTAATAACAGATATCCCATTTCATGTTTTTATAGTAAATAGCCAAATGTATTAATTGATATATTATGTATATAAACTAAGTTATTAAGTATGAAATCTAAATCTAATATATTAGATATACCTAATGTAAAAAATGATATATTAAAACATATCCCTATATATATATATATTTAAAAAAATGGCAGAAGTTCATTAAAATAAAGTACTAAAAAGGGACATTTACTATAATTTCTCAACATAATGTCAAGAGGTCAAGCGTTTTGGTTATTGGCAATGCTAACATTTCTTTCAACAGCAGTATCTAATTTCCAAGAGATTATTTGTGATTAAGCACTTGATTGAAACTTTCAAAAAATTGATAGTTCTCTTAAAAAAAATAAAAAAATAAATACATAAATAAAATATAATAAAAATAATAAAAAAAACCGTGTCAAAACTCAACCATTGTAAAAAGAACGAAAGAAAAAGGCAAACGTGGAATGTCATTTCAAAAAAAAAAAAAAAAAAGCTCTTAACAAACTTAAAAACGAAAAATAACTGCCAAATAAAATGTACAAGACCAAAAGTGATTTCCGGCCTGAATTTCTCATGCTATGATGAACTTATGGTGTTCGTGAAGCTCACATGTAAATTTGAAAATGTGGATTCACTAGTGATATTAAACGGTACAGATGTTATTTAGAATTTGTTGGTGTGCATTATCCATGTATGTTTGGATATTTTCCCTTAAAAAATTTTGGATAAAAATTATGTTTGGATATCTTGTGAATTAATCCATTTGCCATTATCATTCAAAAAAAAAAAAAAATCCATTCACCTTTAGGGCACGTTTGGATTCTAGAATTTGGTGGGAAAAAGGGGGAAAATGACGAAATTTTTTGCTGTTTGGATTTTAGAAAAAAGATGAGGAGAAAAGTAAGGAGAAAATAGTAAAAAACTAAAGATTTTAGTTTCCCTAAAAATAGGTAGGAAAGTTTTATCAGCGAACCAGAGAACCTCATTTTTATCTGAACTAGAGCTCAATGAGACCACCAGCATCTCATCCACCCAGACCTCTGCTGCTGAGATCTCCTCCCTTGTCAAGGCTTCCTCCACCGTTAGTACGTCCTCTGCCGCTGATACCTCCACGCCAGCTTATTCCGATGTTCTAACCTTGAAACAACGAGCTACGGATTGAGAAGCACCAATTTCTACTTTCGAGGGCCGACCGACGTTCTTCAACGGTGGGCAACGATCATTTTTATTTTCTTTCTTAGATAAATTGATAGAATTTCACAACATAACTTCGGTAGGGTTTATCCTTCTTTCTTAAAAAGTGTATTATTCTTCCTCATATTTTGTATACATTTGTTGTATATTCATGCTATAGCTTAATAATCTATAAATAAAACTAATTTAATTTCAATCAATAGTTACTTAGAAGAATATATACCAAGTATTTGATGGAATGCTTCACTGAATATATAGTATTTTTCTGATTTTTATGAGTATATAATTCTGGGTTTGAATGCCCATTGTTTGATTATGATGGATTAGGGCCTTAAGGGGTCTATTGTTATTGTTCTGTTTTCCTATGGACGTACTTGTTTGGTGTAAGTCTACATAATAATAGTAATAATAATAATACTAATAACAAGCTCCACAAATTTAAGGTTATGGTTATGCTCATAAAAAAGACTAGAGTTTGTTTTTGGAGAGTACCAAACTACTAGTTTTGGTAACTTTATAGTTTGAAGTTCCGACTTTGTATTATGGGATTATGTACAATAGGCTATCGGTTCTACTAAATAGGCTATCCAGTTTTAGAGTGTGGATGTGGTCCTCTTAGAGTCCTACAAGCTCAAAAGCTCACGAACTTGATTGTAATTTGAAATTGAATATAGAGGTGATTATTCTGTTTTGATAAACTCACATTTAAGTAAAAAGCAGAGCATTCTCATCCTAGTGTTAGAAAATAGTCATATTTGAACTTGGAACTTGTGGCTTAAAAACATTTAGTTTATAATATTCAAATCTTTGGATAGAAAGATGAAAATTTTCACTTAAGAAGAGTTTTGGATCTCTAACACTTACAATTGTGGTACTCTTTTTAAAGGAGAAGTTAGTCGTGAAGATGTATAAGACAACACCAATCGTACAACAAAGTTTCTACATATTCTTGGTTATGATGTAAGAAATCATATAACAAAATTTTTTTCCTCCATTCCAGTGAGACAGTTAGTCGTCATTTTTACCAAATACTTAGAACAGTTATATCCTTACATGATGTCATCTTGAGACAACTAGATAGATTAGAATACCCTCTAAAGATTAAAGATAGTACTAGATTCTGGCTATATTTTCAGGTGAACTTCATTTACTCTATGAACAAAATTATTTTAGACTTGTGTATTTGTATATACAATTAGAACTTAAAAATTTTACAGGATTATATTAGAGCACTTGATGGATCACACTTCCGAATAAAAGTAAGAAATGACATTCTACAACGATATCGAGGACGAAAGTCTTTTTCGACTCAAAATGTTTTAGTTGCTTGCTCTTTTGAAAGACCTGCTTCTGATTCAGGAGTTTTAAATAATGCATTAAATAGGGAGTTTGACAGGTTAATTATTCCTCAAGGTAAACACTAGTAATATATATATATATTATCGGACACTTCTAATAATAAATTTAAGTTCATATAATGTAACATTTATTATTTATGCTAATAAATGAATTATATTTTTTATACTATATTAGGCAACTATTACTTAATTGATGCAGGATATCCATTAAAAACCCATTATCATCTTAAGGAGTATAGTGCACAACACTCGCTAGAAAATGCAAGAGAGGTGTCTAACCTTAGGCATACTTCCTTGCGCAATGCAATTGATCAACGAGGATTTGACGTTTGAAGAAGAGATTTGTGATATTGGGTAGTGGAACTGAGCCACATTATCCAATGTCCAGCGAACGTACAAATTGATATTATCTTGGCAAGATGCATTCTACACAATTACCTTATGGGTGTTGATCTTGATTAAAGTCTTATTGCAGCAGTTGATAAGCAACTTGGAAAAAAGAAAATACGAGTTGATGTTCTCCCATCAAGTTTAATTGAAGAATGTAGATAAGGAGAAATGTTCTTGGAGCAAATACCTGCTAGTACGTGGAGAGACTACAATTTACATAATTAATAATATAACCATGAACTTATATATGATACGCTATTTCGATCTTATTTTATTCCTTTTTCTGTTAAAGCTCTAGATATATTGACTGGCAATTTTTCTTTTATGTGCTTTTTTCTTTAATACAAGGATAATATGTACACTTATAGTTACAATTTTGTATCAAGATTTAATTAATTAACACCATAAATAATTTTTTTTAAATAACAATTGAAGCTGAATACTATAGTAGAGTTTAAAAAAATTAGTATTTATGAGGAGATTAATAAAATATAATTACTAGTTCACATATAAATTGTTGGCATCCTTACCAAAAAAAAAAAAACTTTCGTAGATTCATGCAATTTTTAGTTTTGGATTTTAGTTTTAAAATTTTTTATTTTTAAATTTAAAATTTTGCTTTTTTAAGTTTTAATGTTTTTTTATGTTTTAATTGTGAAATTTTTATGTCCAAATTTCTCCGGGAAAAAATTTTACAAGGAAACCATATTCCTTTCCTTCTATAGTTCTCCCAACAACCAAACATGAGAAAATAATTTCCTCATTTTGCACATATTTTTCTTTCTTTGTATTTTCTTGAGCCTTTCTTTTTCCAACAAAATCCAAGCTCCAAATAGAGCCTTAATGGTTGCCAAGAAGAAAAGAATAGGAAGAATGTGCTGAGAATCAGTTCGAATCGTCCACATTTTATTAGGGCCAAGAGTTACTGGATCATATTCATCATATTATTATGTTCCCCTATGATTTGTTAATTAACATTTTTTCCCAGTCCCATGTAAACATATTTAAATTCAACGCCTATATATATATATATCAGTTTCTTCATTAATGGGATATTGTTGAATAAACCTGGAAACAATAAATGCATCTTTAAATCTAATATGCTCAATTTCATTAGGCCATCCTCTGCTTTGTAAACGTAGTAATGAAATTGAATGGTACATCTAAATCATGTTGAACCCCAAAAAAGTTTTAGAAGGTATAAAGTCTTTGTCAGAGAGACATATCATTCTTTAAAGTTTATAATACGAGTTATGACGTTAATGCTTAATTGCTTACGGATTAGTCATTAGACATGGACTGTGAATTCACGTGGAAGACAATATAACAAAAAGTAAGGCCAAAAAGAGGAAAGAGGGAAGATTGAAAAGCACAAGGCATTGTTACTCGTATGTTGAGCCAATAGGATCCGTCATTTGTGCCAAACAGGCAGCTGCTCAAATTTATCAGTAAATTTATTGCATTTAACCATTGAAATATTCGCGCTTTATGACCCTAATCAGAAATTTTCCTTTATTTTATTCAAAGAAAATTATTCGAAAAGAATAATGACTCTTTCTATTTTACGTTAAACTTGTAATAAAGGTTAAATAATACTTGAATTATATTTGTTATATGTCAAACTTGTAATAAAGGTTAAATAGCAATCGAATTATACTTGTTGTACTATTTTGATTCTTGAATTTTTAATTTATATAGTAATGACACACATATTATGTAATTATTGTAACAATGACCATTTTGTTACAAACTCTTAAATATTTAAAGAAATAAATCATACAAAATTATCAAAGGGCCCTAACACTTTTTACTATAAGAAATCAACCAAAGGAGAGGACACTATTCAAAGATGAATTGTAAAGAAGAGAATTATGTAAGGCTTGACACCTCTGGATATGCCCAAATTGATCCTAATGACAAGAGACTAATTATGACCAACTCGGCTCGGCATATCCTGATATTCCTGAGCTGACCTTAATTACAAGTAAACCAATATGGCTAGCTTGGCACCTCCCGGTATTACGGAGCCAGGCTCAATTATAAGAAAATAATTTAGGTCTGTTTATCTCTAGATACTCTCGAGCAGATCACAAATAATTTACGCCCTCAGTAGAGCACAAATAACTTATGAAAACAAACATTCATGTGCGTCACGTATACTATCATTTTTGGATAATCACCTAATACATCCATATGCGGCACCAATCTACAAGGACAAGTGTTGACCATCCCGTGTCACATAGACTAGCGTACCTCTATAAAAGCATTACTTTTCTAAGTATTGGGGTAAGCCGCCATTTATACTCTAAAAGAAACCCACAGTTGACTTAAATGTCGGAGAGTATTTGGCAGATACCACATTGGTGCCACCATCTTTTCTCCTGCCATCGGACCACTTTGCTTTGCTCTTTGTAGTGTCCGGTCTGAACTGACATCAACAGTGAAGGTATTCATTTTCAACATAGAGTGAAAGACACACTAAGTTAGTGCTCGAACGAAAAACCGCACCAACAAACTACCAAGACTTATGCAATTATTGCAATAATGACTATTTTTTTTCCGTTCACAAATTGTTAAATTTTTAACAGAAATGAGTCATGAGTAAATTATACAATTTAGTAACTATGCTTGAGAATGAGATTCTGACTCATATAAATAAATAATGCTCAATTATCGCTTTGTCGATGACAATTTTCTATTAAAAAACTAACAATTTGTAACAAATGGGTCATTATTACTATAACAATTGTATAATTCAGGGGTCATTACTATGTAAGTTGAAAATTTAGGGATCAAAATGGTACAACGAGTATAACTCAAGGGGTCATTATTATAATTAACCCTTGTAATAACAGTGTTTTAGCCACAGATATATGAGATAATTAAAAAATATCATGTAAGTCTAGGTGAATTGTGAAATACTCAATTTAGTCCTCTAAATTTTCATTAATTCCAAATTTATACCCTTAGATTAACAAATAAATTCAAATTCCACTTCTCCATCTAATATAGTCAAAATTAGCTTAATTTTTTTAAATGAGGAAGATATTTTTACCTAAACACCATTGATTTATTTCTTTCTTTAAAGAAAATTGTATAAGTTTTTTTTTTTTTTTTTTTACTTAAACCTTTGAATTCTTATTCTTATTAATTTTTTTTTTCTTAGTTGCGTTTGCTTGGTACAAATTTAGAGAAAGGGACATTTTACCTTTTTGTATGTAAATATTGAGCAAATTGGGTTGAGCGTTGAAATTTGTATTGATTTATTGATAAGGAATATTTTTGTTATTAATAAAAACTAAATAAATAAAGTAAGCATCTTCATAAACTCAAGAGATTTTTGTCTAATTACCCACAAAATAAAAAATTACACTCCTAAACTTGTCTTTTAGTTAATGTTGACTTAAAATTTACCTTTGACAATAAAATTCTCATTTGATTAAATTTTGTTTCTAATAAAACAAAATTCAAAATTCTGAACTAAAAAAATAACATAGCTGTGCAGTGAAATTTTGATTAATTTTTCAGTCTTTTTTCAAAGCCTATAATGTTATTATTTTGGGTTAAATATAGTATTGACCATTGAATTATACTCACTGTATCATTTTACCCCGAAATTTCAGCTTACATAATAATGATACATGAATTATGTAATTGTTACAGCAATGCTCCTTTTATCACAAACTATTAATTTTTTAACTGAAAATAGTCATAAACAAAGCGTATAATTAGACATTATTTACTTCTATAGGTCAGAATTTCATTTTTAGCCATAGTTACTAAACTGTGCGTTTTGCATATGACTCATTTTTGTTAAAACTTTTAATAGTTAGTGAAAAAGTGGTCATTGCTACAATAATTACATAAATCTAGGTGGACTATTGTATAAGTTAAAAATTCAGAATCTCATTTTTTATCATAGTTATCAGACCGTGTAGGACTTATTTTTGTTAAATATTTAATAGTTTGTGACAAGAGAATCATTGTTGCAACAATAACATAATTCAATGATTATTACTATGTAAATTGAAAATTAAAAGTGGTACTATAAATATAATTTGAGGCTATTACTATTATTTTTTGTTCAATAATTTCAACATAAATCATAAAATGTAGTGTAATTCTTTTTAATTATTCCCACCCTTTTTCACAGTAGACTCCTGTTTTACCGGCCTATTGGGTTTTGAGGGCATAGCTTATTGTTTCCTCACCCCACCTTCACGTGATTCTGAGCTTTCCAGTCCGACAGCTGAATGCTGATATATACTCGCTTTTGTCATGTATCGCTCGCTCTTCTCTCCCACACTTACCAAAATACCATACTACTTTTCTCTGTAAAGTCTCTGTTTTTAGCTTTGAGCCAAATTAAATACCCAACCCAACCCAACCCTCAACTGGTTTCTTCTTTTATTTTCTTTCTTCCTTTTTTCCAGAGCAATAAATAGACAATTTGGAATTTGGTTTACATTACTTGTCTTCTAAGTGGCTAAAATACCCAGAACAAAACAGAGTTCGAGTTCCTTTTTTTCTCTTTGCCATTTCTCCAACAATGCGGAGGAAATGGCAACACTTTCTTCTAAATATTTTCGTCTTGCTATCACTCTGTACAGGCTCTCAGGCTTCAGTTTCTGTAAACTGGACGCTGCCCTCCGACGCTCTTGGCCTTCTCGCGTTCAAATCCAAAGCAGATTTGAGTAACAAGCTTCTCTTTTCTTCAAATACCAGTTTCTGCAAATGGGCAGGGGTCGAATGTGTCCAATACAAAGTGATGCGCCTCATCATCCAAGGTCTAGATCTCGGGGGCGTGTTCGCACCCAACACATTGACTCGCCTTGACCAGCTCCGAGTCCTCAGTTTGCAGCACAACTCGCTTAACGGACCGCTCCCTGACTTCTCCGGCCTCAAGAATCTTAAGAGCCTCTTCCTTGACCATAACTTATTCACGGGTTCTTTCCCACCTTCCCTTTCCTCCGTCCATAGGCTCCGCAACCTTGATTTTTCTCACAACAATCTCACCGGGCCACTGCCCACCTGGCTGCCAAAACTAGACCGGCTCAACTATCTACGTCTCGAGTGGAACCACTTCAATGGATCGGTCCCGCCTCTGAACCAGTCCTCCCTCCGAAACTTCAACGTTTCGGGTAACGATTTCACCGGCGCGGTACCGGTCACCCCCACTCTGCTCCGCTTCGAACCCTCCTCGTTCTCGTGGAACCCTGGCCTGTGCGGCGAGATAATCCACAAGGAGTGCAATCCAAGCCCACCCTTTTTCGGTCCAACCGCATCGGTGGTGGCAGCTTCGCCGCCACCGACGGCGGCGATAGAGCAAGGCGCCGAAGTCAACGGCGTGGAGTTGACCCAGCCAGTCGAGAAGAAACACCGGAGAACGGCGGTGGTCATCGGGTTCTCAACTGGGGTGTTCGTGTTAGTCTGTTCCCTCCTCTGTTTCGTGATGGCCCTGAGAAAACAGAGGAGGCAGAAGGGTGGTGGTGGAGGTGGTCGAAGAAGTATGGCCCCGATTATGGCTGCGGACGTGGCGGCGACGGCTCAGGCTGCAGCGGTGATGGAGATGGAGCAAGGGAAGGAGTTGGAGCAGAAGGTGAAGAGAGCTCAGGGAATGCAGGTGGCTAAGAGTGGGAGTTTGGCGTTCTGCGCGGGCGAGGCCCAGCTGTACTCGCTGGAGCAGCTTATGAGGTCCTCGGCGGAGCTTTTGGGGAGAGGGACCATTGGGACCACTTACAAGGCCGTCTTGGATAATCGTTTAATCGTGAGCGTGAAGAGGCTCGACTCCGCCAAGTTGAGTGGAACAACTAGGGAGGCTTTCGAGCAGCACATGGAATCGGTCGGTGGTTTGAGGCACCCAAATCTGGTTCCGCTCAGAGCTTATTTTCAGGCCAAGGAAGAGAGGCTCCTCATTTATGACTACCAACCCAATGGTAGCCTCTTCTCTCTCATTCACGGTAAGTTGTTCTTGAATCTTGAATCTTGATCTCCTTTGCTTGTTTCTTAGCTGGTGGGTGGGCGAGTGAGTGAGTGAGTTGGTCTCGTTTTAGATAATGAACTCGGACTGAACTCAGGAGCTAAAGCTAGCCGGTCCACAGTCCACGTGACTGTCAATATATGATTTCATTAAGTGCTTTTTGTGTTGATTATCATTAGATTGGAATTGGATTGTTTAGGACTGGGGAGACTATGATTGGACGAGATATGATTTTGATTTTTGGTTTGGCCACACACCATGCCCCCCCAGTAATAATATATTCTCCAACCCGAGAATCTTGCTTGTTATTAACAAGACGACGTCGGGAATTGACGTGATGATTCAGATAAAATTATTGATACTGGTAAACCCACTTTTAAAATTGACCAATGTGTTGGCTTGCGTGGGTAGTTGAGCCCAATGGAGCTTGAAAGTTAAAAAACTCAGGGGCCCACGGGACAAATTGTGAGGGAACCAGGCCCCACATGCAAATGTGTCACATCAAACTCAACATTAAACAGACTGTTTGAATAATACTTGTTCTTAGCAGAAAAATAATGAGTTTCAATACTTGTTAGAACTTAGACGACCGTATGGTTTCATTGAAGCGTGCACGGTTGGTGGGTGGAAGCCACCCCACCTGATTGTTACACCATTTATTGAAACTGTCTTGCTTAGTATGACTATTTGATAATAATGTAACCTATGCATCTACTGGTTTGGAAAGTTTAGTACTAAATTATACCACTTCTCAAATAATCCACAACATATCTTTTCTTAGTTTCTATGGATGTGTTTTTTTAGGGTAGTATCTGATTTGATAAAATTTACTCCTCTGAAAACTTTTATATATATATATATATACACACACACATATATGAAGGTTCGAAATCCACAAGGGCAAAGCCACTCCATTGGACGTCATGCTTGAAAATAGCTGAGGACGTGGCTCAAGGCCTCTCCTACATCCACCAAGCGTGGAGGCTCGTCCACGGCAATCTCAAATCCACCAACGTCCTCCTCGGCCCCGACTTCGAGGCCTGCGTGGCCGACTACTGCCTCTCCGTCCTCGTCAACCCTCCGTCATCCACCACCAATGCCGACGATGAAGACCCGGATTCCATAGCGTACAAAGCTCCCGAGACCCGCAATTCGAATCGCCAAGCGACATCTAAGTCCGACGTGTACGCGTTCGGAGTCTTGGTGGTGGAGCTTCTGACCGGAAAGCCGCCGTCGCAGCACCCGAATTTGGAGCCAAACGAGATGGTGGAGTGGGTGAGGTCAACGAGGGACGTTGGTCATGAGGAGGAGGAGGGTGTGGAGAACAACAAGATGGAAATGCTAGTCGAGGTTGGGGTAGCTTGTAGTTTAACGTCGCCAGAGCAGAGGCCCACTATGTGGCAGGTGATGAAGATGTTACAAGAGATTAAAGAGACGGTATTAATGGAAGACAGTGAACCGGACCCGCATTCTGGGATGTCCTAGTCCAAATACTGACTCATTGTTTCTACCAATCCATATGTGGTGTTATTCATAGATCAAAAGAAATAGATTAAAACAAATGACTACGGGTTACTTTTTGTTGTTTGTTTGTTATTTATTTATTTATTTTTCTGCTCCAACTATTATTTTCCGTTCTTGTTTTATATATGTATTATCCTAGGTGTACATATTTTTCTTTCCTCTAGATTTTGTTTTTAATTTTTTTTTTCATATTTATTAGTTTTTCTTTCCTCCTGCTACTTGGGTCATTGTGGCTCCACAATATGTACCCTTTTACGTCTTAACCTATGAAAAACTAAAACTAGATCTTTGTGTGGGATGGGTGGGTGAGAACTGAGTACTAGGTCAAGAGTTTAACTTTTTCAAGATGTGAGAGTTATTATTTTTTTCTTTTGTAATAGTAAATATCATTAGTTAAGCTCAATTTTTTTTTAAAAATGTACTTTTTTTATATTATTATTATTATTATTATTATTAATGTTGCTGCTGCTGTTATTTCTTCTTTACTTATTTATGCGTTGGGTTGATGCACGTTGAACTATCATTTTACTACTCTATTTTTTTTAATCATAGGTTTAACTTAATTGGTAACTATAACATATCTAAGATATTAGATTGACATTCCCTATACTTTATTTAATATATATATATATATATATAATTGATAACTACAACATATCTCTAAGATATTGAAGAGGTAAAGAAGTTTTGCCACTTGGTCTACGTTGGCGTACCAGGGATGGTTGTTTGATCCGTGTGTTTGATGACTCCTAGTTGCCTCGACATCATACCTTCAAACCCATCACCCCGAAACGTAATCATGCGGCAAATTTGTGTGTCAAGGATTTGATTGTGGCCACTGACATGCATGGTGCGGAATGACCAGGTTATTGATGAAATATTCTTAGATTTGGATAAAGAGGTTATTTAACAAATCCCTCTTAATATCCAAAGACGAAGGGATAGGTTGATTTAACACTTTGATAAAAAGGGTATCTACTCTATTAAATCGAGTTATAAAGCCACGATGAACACTCTGGTTCACGCTGGTTCGTCAAAAATTTCCAAACTCCGGAATTGGTGGTTGGCTCCCTGGCGATTCCGTATCCCAAGTAAAGTTCGGATATTTCTGTGGAAAGCCTTCTATAATATTTTACCCACTGTTGCCAGCTTAGCCGAGAAAGGTCTGAAGTGCTCTATGTAATCATTGCCAGAACGAAGAGGAGTCGATTTTCCGTGCTTTGGTTCAGGGTGGTGAGGTTAAAGAGACATGGTCTCAGTCTTTTTGTTGGGTCCATCTTTCTGAGTATAAAGGTTACGAGTTCTCCTCTTGGATTTTATATCTATATGACCGTCTGAATCGAGAAGATTTTGAGATTACAACCATCATCCTCCGGTTTTTATGGTGTCAGAGGAATAATCATCTTGTCGGCAACCATATTTGAAAACCTGAAGAAGTTTCAGAAGAGGTGGGACGTTGGTAGTTTGAATTTCAACAAGTCTAACAGGTTGAAGATTTTGAAGAGTTGAATGGCCATAATAAAGAAGAGCAATGGCACCCCTAGAACTCAATCTACTTATACTTAATATGGACGCTACTGTAAATTCTAGTGAGGGTGCCATTGGCATTGGCATTCTCATCAGGAATGATAAGGGCTTTGTTGTTAGAGCTATAGTAAAAAAGCTCAAAGATCATTTTGATTCCTATATTGCTGAATGTCTAGCCAGTCGTGAAGGTCTTATTTTTGCAAAGGGTCTTCTCCATGTTATCCGACTCTTTGAGAGCGGTAAATGCTCTTGGCTGTCATGATATTTTTGTAGAATAAAATTTGATTCTAGATACAATGTTAAGTATATTTTGTTAGAAGCTGGTAATGGTTCCTGTGGGTTTTATTTTATTCCTCGAAATAGGAATAGAGCTGCCAATACGTTGACCAAATTTGCTTTATCTTTGTGTTCTCCTTTGTTCTTATTCGAAGAGAGTCCTAAATATATATCTCACATTGTAACTAGTAATTTGCTAGTTACTAACTCTTAAATATATATCAGTCTTTAATTTAAAAAAAAAAAAAACAAAGAAAATAAAGGGTATAAGAATGAAATCTCTAAACTTATTAATTATATATATAGGTTGCCAATCCAGTAGATAATTTTTTTTTTTTACCTATGTGTAAGTATTTTTTTTTCTTTTAGCCGTTGGAAGATGATCGAACGGTTATAATTAGGTGCATAAAAAAACGTGCATCATTAATGTTATTTCTTTTTCTTACTTTTTATTATAAAAAAAATGTGCATAATAAATTTTTATTGACCAAATTGATACCTATACAGAGGTAAAAATAAAAATACCTACTGAATTGGTGTTTATATATATATATATATATATTAGGCGCGTCTACAGTAGGAGCGCTCCTACGTAGGGCCCTGTCTATTCACCGTTGGATGAGAATCTGTATATAAAAAGATTCTCCACAGATTCCTGTTATTCCCCACAGATTCCCATCCAACGGTAATTAAGACATGACCCTACGTAGGGACGCCCCTACCGTAGCCATCCCCTATATATTAAGCTTATGGGATATTGGGTCGGACATTTTGAAACCAATGTACACCAAACAATTTTTTTTCTCTTTGGACACCTGTCCTTTTTTCCTTGGAGAAACCCTGCCATGCTAATTAGATTCCTCGTTGAGTTATAAACTCTTAATTTATTACTGAAATCTACGCATAATTGGAATAAGGAATGAGATCAATTATCCAAAAAAGTTGTCTCATCCACTTAAATACTGACATATTAGTAACTATTTTTCTGAAAAAATGTTATAAAATAACTTATATTAGTTATTTTTCTAAAAAAATGTTATAAAATAACTTGAATTAGTTTTTTTTTCCCTTTGATGAGTTGTCAACTTCTAAATGGATAAGACAACAAATAGTTTAGTCTTATGAGACAACAAATCCAAGTCCTAGAGAAATAAGGTAAAAGAGAACAAGGGGGAAATAGACAGTTTTGACGAATTTTTAGATTTTTTTAAAAAAAAAAACACCATAATCACCTAATTTTACGGTGAATTCGATGATTTTATACCATAGAAGATGGTTATGTTATTTGAGATATTAAAACCAAGTTATTTTTCCGTTCATAATCAACATCAAAATATAAAACTGCACGTGTAAAATGTTAATAATATTAATCCACTCCATAGTGAAGTTTTGTAACTTGTACTACTTAATTTGTCTAGCAAGTTTTCTATAAGCAAATGACAATACTAACCAATAAAAAATTTCACATAACAGATTCTTATTAAAATAGGGGATGGCTACGGTAGGGACGTTCCTACGTAGGGTCATGCCTTAATTATCATTGGATGGGAATCTATGGGGGATAACGAGAATCTGTGGAGAATCTATTTATATACAGATTCCCATCCAACGGTGAATAGATAGGGCCCTACGTAGGGGCGCCCCTACTGTAGACGCGCCCATTAAAATATCATAATATATGCTAGTAAATAAAGAAAACTCAAACAAATAAGTCTGCAAAATTAAAACGCTAAACAAAGAAAAATGCAAAATCAAAATAGTTGGGGGATATAAAAATGCAAAATCAAAATAGTTGGGGGATATTTTTGAACCACTAATTAGAGATTCACACATGTCCAAACCTATCACGTACTAAGAAGTCAATGGAAAATACATGCTCGATGGTGGTCATAATCATCAAAAATTCGATCATTACGAACGAGGCTCAGTGATGCAGCGTGCAAAAAGGAGTTTTTCACGCGTTACGATCGATTTTGAAAATCCTGAAAATTGGCATTTTAGGTAGACCGAAAATTCTTTGCAAATGATTTTCGGTCGACCGAAAAACCACTCTATAAATGTATTTTCATAGGAAGAATCGATCGATCGAAAATGCGATTTCTGCATTTTTTCAGTTACGTGTTTTTGCATCTTTTTGTTTTTATTTGCCCTTTTCCTTATTTTTTTAATATTTCTGCTAGAGTTTTGTGTTTTATTAAGTTTTCTATAAGTTATAAGTCTTAAGCTCTTTTGAAGAGCGTTGTTTAGTTTTGTTTGAGTTTAATAAAACTATAGAAAAAGTTTTCTCTTTTCTTCCCAAATTTCCAGTATTCTTGAGAGAATCAACGATTATTTGAAGCTTTTTTTCCAGTATTCGTGAGCGAATCAACATATTAAAGTAGGTTGTCTTTCAATTTCCGAAAGATCTTTCTCATCAGACACTTCTGCTACATCAGTTGGTACCAGAGTCGTGTTCGTTCTTGACAAGATGCCGCCAAGAAGACACACATCCAACGAGGTCCTCGTAGATGAAGTCTATGAACGTGATCGGATGATGCAGTTAGAGCAACAGGTGGCCCAATTAACGGAGCAGGTGGCTACGTTATTGCCTCTCCAAAATCAACTCCGGAATCGTAACCAACACGATTTAGGGAGTGATAGTTCTAGTGGTGATGAAGAGTACTATGAAGTAGCACCGCCACACCGGTGTAAGGTTCATATTCCTGCATAAGAGGATGATAAATGGCGTTGGGTATTTCTGGATTGCGTATATACCATAGAAGAAGTTGTTGAGTTCAAAGAAGTTCCTGAGAATAAGAAGGTCTCACTGATCGCGATAAGGCTTCGTGGTAGAGCCGCTGCATAGTGGCAGCAGTTGAAGATGACCAGGACCAGGTTGGGGAAGTTAAAGATTATGGAGTGAGACAAGATGAAGAAGAAGATGCTAGAGAGTTTATGCCCTATAATTTCCAAAGGTTAATGTACCAAATGTTGCAACACTTATATCAAGAAATTCGCTCCGTAGATGATTACACAACTGAATTTTATCAGTTATTAGTGTGTAACGAGATTCAAGAGATGGGCGATCAGTTGATGGTAAGGTATATTAGAGGCTTGCAGCTTTAAATCCAAGACACTGTCAATTTGTTCGATTTAATCAATGTGTCTGCAGTGCACCAACAGGCACTTCAGGTAAAGAAACAAGCCTTAAGACGGTCAAGTATTTCGGTGGTAATAACAACAGCAGTAGCCAAATTAGAGCGAATAAAGGTAACACCTCCAATCAAAAGAGTCCTCCTACCACTCAGCCTATTAAAGTAATGGCTAGTGGGATTAAGTACTTTGAGTGTGGAAAAATGGGTCACAAGCAAACAGATTATAAAAATTCTGACAAGAGGGCTTTATTCGGTGAACCTGGAGAAATGGAGAATGATGTAGAGATTGGTGAGGAGCTGACTTTTGATGATTATAATGACATGGTAGAAGAAGAATTGATAGATTGCAATACTGGACTGCTACTAAAGTTGCGACACTCTTGTTTGACATCTCGGGTTATAGAAGAGCAGATGGAAAATTTGGGACTGGTGACCGTGTTGCAAGGACGGAGGCAAGTGTTGAGGTAGCTGTTTCAGATGAAACAAAAACCTTTATTGAAGATAAGATTGATATTTCAGAACTTCTAACACAAGAAGTAAATGTCAGCATAGTTGAAGATGATGAGGTAGAACTAGTTAATGAGGTAGTTCTCTCTTCTTCTTTCCCCATGTTTGAATTTATTATTAATGGCGATGTTAAATAGATCAGTACAAAAGATAATTTTAAATCAGATGGTATTATGTTGGATTTTAATTTCGAACAATAAGTTGGTTGTGATTCTAGAAGGCAAATTGGGGCAAAAGGTAGACAAGTAAGTCATAACTTGCTTTGTCATCTTGAGAATAATAAAGAAAGGTCTATTTCTTATTCAATACATTTGTATCCAAGAAGCTTCCAAGTGAACTTCATTATAGATGATTGTACTTTCTATGATTTATTATTCTTGTAGAGAAAAAGAGAGAAGTTTGGAGATGCTAATGTGTTTTGTGGAAAATTATCTTGATGTTGTATCAATATTGAAGATTATCTTGTTAGCACTATGGATATGGGATGCATTAAAGAGAGTCTATTATGTTGGGCTGTTTCAAAATCATATGAAGAAGAAGTTACATCAGTTGAATGAGTTTCTGATGCTGCAATCACACATTAAAATGGTAGATGTTTTTCGTTTTGAGGAGATTCGTCGGATGAAGATACTGCTGAAAATTCAAGGACGAATTTTCTCCACCCTAGGGAGTATAATGCAGCGCGCAAAGAGGAGTTTTTCGCGCATTACGACCAATCCTGAAAATTCTGAAAATTGACGTTTTAGGTAGATCGAAAATTCTTTGCAAATGATTTTTGATCAACTAAAAAACCCCTCTAGAAATGTAATTTTGTTGGGAAGAATCGGTCGACTGAAAATGCATTTTCGGTCGACCAAAAATACGAATTTTGTGTTTTTTCAGTTACACATTATTGCGTTTTTTCTGTATTTAGTTGCCTTTTCCATATTTTTTTTAATATATCTGCTAGGGTTTCATATTATAAGCCTTACGAAACTTTTGAAGAGCGTTGTTTCGTTTTATTTGAGTTTAATAAAAACTATAGTGAGAGTTTTTTTCTTTTTTTTTCCCAAACTTCTGGTATTCTTAAGAGAATCAACAATTGTTTGAAGTCTTTTTCTAGTATTCGTGAGTGAATCAACATATCAAAGTAGGTTGTCTTTCAATTTTCAAAAGATCTTTCTCATCAGATGCTTCCGCTACATCACTCAGGCAAATAAGAATAGGAGAGCAATTATATGATCGGATTGAGTCTAATAGATCACTTAATACGTCGATCATAACTATGCAAGAGCACTTATTAATCAGAATTACGACTAATTACCAAAGGATACACACAAATAATCCAACCATAAGTATAATACTAAACTTAACCGACTACCATAGTATATATACGGGTAGTCCCAGGGGTGCCAAGCACGCATCAACTCAAACATGGATCCTTTCCACCCCTGTATAAAGGTAGACACACCTTAGTATTTTAGGGGACACGTGGCATTCAATCTTACATACCAGAGAACCATCCTAGTATTTTAGGGGACATAAGGCATTCAATCCTACCTACTAGAGGACTACAAAGTCACTATAAATACTACATCTTTCTTAAACAAAGGGTAAATCATCATTAATCTCCAAAACCCTAGATGTTATCACCTCATTCTTTTTTTATATTCTCTTTTTGATACACAATACTTAGTCGTCATTGCTAACCTTTTCATTGGTGACAACTTGGCAGGCACTATACCGGTATCCGACCTGAGCTATCGATAGAAAGTTCATCTATATCTTATTCAAAACTGTAGACGATCACCTACGTCAAATTTAGGTTTTGGAGCTCTAATAAGAATCAATTGAAAGCTAATGGCACACTATTGGTCCGTAGACAAAAAATCATACCAAGAGAATAAGTGGGTAGTAATAGGTCTTTTTCTTTAATATATAATAAGTAAAGGTCATTAGTTAAGTCCTCTGTTTTTTTTTTTTTTTAAAAAGTCTTTAATATCTTCTATCGCTTCCTTAAATTCAAGAATAGTTAATGCTTTTGTAGTTTTCTATGCTTTTCTAGGAGTAGAGTGAGACTACTTTTCTAAGTGCTAAACTCAGTTTTCTCATAACAAAATGTAACACTTGGCAAAAATTAAGAAAAATGGGGTAGTTTGTCCTAGTTTGAACGTATTTTGCAAAAGTGGATACTTTATTATAAATTTCTCATAATTAAGAGAAAAATATAATATTAAAAACTATTTAACACTGGGAAGTTCTAAATGCATCATTTAATATGCTTTGTGCATTCAATTTCTATTTGCATATATATATATATATATATATATATATATTAAAAAAATCTATTCAAAATTTATTAATTCTTTGTACATTCATCGTTTTCCAAAACTGCCCTTTTTAAAAAAAAATTTCATTGTCAATCTTTGATGTCCAAGTTCAGATTTTAATTAAAAACAAAAAATAAGATGAAGTCTTGAAGAAATTAAAGTACAAATGAATTGAGAATCTTATTGTATTGTTTTGAGAAAGAACTTGGTTCTTCACCGTGTTTTTTTATTTCATAGTTTGCATAATTTGATTTTTTTTTAATGCTAATTTGCCGATATTAGATTGTTTTCTTTTTTCTTTTCTTCTCTAATTTCTGTGATAGATCTATACTAAGATTAAAGATACATATATATATATATATATAACAAATATATATTTTTAAAAGAGATATGTATTTATATCAAAATAGCTATATATCTTTAATGAACTCTTGATATGTATTTATACCAAAATAGCTATATACATTTAACGAACTCTTAGTTAAAAAAAAAAAAAAAAAAACAGATTTATATTTTTTTAATTTACGAGTATTATACTGAAAAATCTCGAAATATAAATAAAGATAGAAAATTTATTGCCCTTTTTCATGTTTTGGTGATTGAAAAGATAGAAAGAAAATTTTTAAAAGTTTACTGTAAGTAAACTTGTCCTTTTCACATGTCCTTTTTAGTAATTTTATATAGAGAAAAATTATAACAAAAAAAATTTTAAATTATGAATGTATAAAGTTAATAAAGGGTGGATTTAGAATTTTCCTTTTAATATTTCTTTTAAGGGGGCACAAAATGACAAAGAAAATGGAAAAAAGAGGGAAAAAAAGAAAAAAGAAAAAAGAAAAAAGAGGAGCTATTATAAATGGGAAAGAACTAAAATGGAGAAGTACAAGCCTAGTACTGGGCCGAGAGATCCCAAGAGCATAAGCCCAAATCGAAGTTGGGTTACTTGAGTATGTATATGCATATACACGATTCACAAATCACAAACGGTTGCTGCTCAAACTCGACTTCTCAAGAAGGACTGGGGAAAGTAAAAAGGAAAAAAGGAGAGGGAAGGAGACACCGTTGCAGAATTTGCTAGAATCATCCAGCTTCTCTCTGTCCTGTCCTGTCCTGTCCTTGTTTGTTTCTTAAATATAAATAAATATATATATATATATATATATATATATATATATATATTAAACTGTATAAAATATCAAAAGGAGAGGTACCCAAATCTCCCTTTACACATCTCAAGATTTTAATAAATATATATATATCTAAATATATAAAGAATAGCAAGAAAAAAAAAAAGCCAAAAAAAGCAAAAGATGGATCATCGTAGTGACGCAGAGATGATGGAGACGGAGACGGCGACAGCGGCGGCGGTGGGGGCTCAGCCGGAGGAAGAGGAGGTGGCATCGAGTGCGAGCAGCAGCCAAGGCAACGGCGTATGGGACTTGCTCACATTGGCTCGCCAGCTTATCAACCAAGGCAAGCCTTCTCAGGCCCTCCAAGCGGTAAAATTCTCAACCTCTAAAAATCTATACATATATATTATATTTTTTTGGCACTTTCATTTCTAAAATTTGTGCCCCCATGCGTTTTTCCGATTTGCTTCTCTCAAATTATGTTTTTTTTTTCTTTGGGCTAAAATTTGAATGTCCCAACTATTACCAATGTATGTTTATTTCTCTCTGTTAAGGTATATAGAAGAATATGTCGTTTTCATTTCTAGGAGTCACCCGATTAAAGTTTGTATTTTTTTTTTTTTTTTCGTTCTTTTCTATTGGTTAACTTTCTTAGGGTTTCCACTACGGTTGCAAGTTGCAACTACTGTGAATTTTTAAATGGCTAGCGTTACCTGAATTGGAACAACTCTGTTGCAATTGCAATGTTATTTTTCAATTAACAGTTATTATCATATTTTTGGAGGGTTGAAGGAGAAGAGGGAGGAGGGATGGGAATTTACTAATTAGGCAGTTATGCTTAGTTTTGGATGCCTGTAGAAGATTAGCTTAAGTGAATCCTGACTAACTCCATCATAAGCATTAGTGAATTTTATCTTAAAAGAAGCTTCCCTTTAATGCTCACTGTCAGTTTGGAGTTTAGATTGTGATAGTGAATTAATATCATGACTAGGTGAAGTAATCTAGATGGTTTCTGTACTAGCTTTGGACTGGAAAAGAAGAAAAAAAGAGGCAATGTATGATCTTACTTTCATTTTGGCCTGAAATAACCACGAAAAGGGAGTTTGAAATTATATGCAACACTTGTAAGAGAGTAGCTTCTGTGGTTTCTCGCCAACTATTAACGGTTGCCCTAGTAAAGCTATCAAGGCAATGTTTTGTTTGCATTCAGAGCCAAATTCATTTTAATATTACTAGTTATCATAATCACACAACCTCACGGGGTCTTACCATCTGGCACTCTGCATCTTCACGGAGAATTCAGTTTCACTGGGTCTATGTTGGATACAGTGTGGTAGTTGTTAGAGGATGAAAGATAATCTGTAGGCAGCACTGCAACGTGCTGATGCTCTTAATGCTTACTTTGCAACCCTGTTGTCCTCATTAAACTGGGGAATGTGAACTTGTCTGTCAGCTCTACAGAAGTAGGTGGCTTAGAAGCTTTGCATCTAATCTTGTTGAGGGGTGGTTTCTTTCTTGCGTCTAGCAAAGTTTTCATAGAACAATTGTATTCATATCTTGTATAGTTGTTGTGCTGTGCTCATGTGGTTCATAAATCTCCTTTACTTATTGCTGAAGGGTTACTAATGCATAAATGGGACACATCATGACCAAAATAGTTTGCTCACAGAAAAAATTCTGGGTATTGTATCGTGTACTAACACAGCTTTTGGAGCAGGTGGTGATGGCAACGAGAACCGGAGGTGGGGATGAGGCTGTCTTTCGGTCCTTGCATCGTGCTCGTGAGTTATACAGAAGTAGACTGCAAGAAAACGCGGCCGCCGATCAGCTAGCTTCCTTGTTTGCTGAATGTGCCATTGCTGAAGCCCAGCCTTTAAAATCCGAACTTCCATCAAACAATGTGGGTGATTCATGGGTTGTCCCTGATGCTCATGGAAACTCTATACTGGCTGAAACTGGCAGGATGCAGATTGTGTTGGATGCATTCTCAGATGGGAGCAGCTTTATCTGTTTACAATGTGGAGGTCTTGTTAGCAACCACCGCAGAGATGAACACTATGCATATTGGTGCTGCCAGATTTAATGAGCATGCAGCAAGGTCACTTGTTTTATGCTCCATGATAACATGCCATTTTCCTATTTGTTTTTGTATTCGAGTGATAACCTTTCTCGATTGCGGCTCATCTGATGTATGCCTAAATATCGTATGTTTTATTTACGAGGTTGGGGCCATGAATTGGTTTGAAGGGAGTAAATAGCTGAATTTGTTCCGTTGTGTAACTAGTATGGGATCTTTTAATCCTCATATTTGTCGTCAGTGAAAATTTTAAGTTATAAATTAAGGAGATGATGATACAAATTACTTTGGTTGTAATGTCTTCAATGTCCTGAACTCCTAATAATAACTTGAAAGTTCTGAGAATTATAGTTCCTTCTTTGTTTTTTTTTTTTTTTTTTGTTGTTGTTCGGATCTTGCTTAAGTACTTGTCATGTTTTTCGATTTTGTCACTGAATTGAAATATTCTTAAAATGAATTGCTCATTACATTTGCAGCAATGATTGTTGGCTAGTTCCGGCGGAATGCAGTTCCAAGTATGATGACTGTCTTTGATAAAGTCGTGTGAAGTAAGAGTTTTAAAGCGCGGAAAGGTAAGACACCGAACAAAATAGACAAGTTAGCTCTTACGAACTGAGCTTCAGGTGAAATGGCAGCGAAAACATTTAAATGGCAAGGAGGCGGATTGGATTAGTTTGAGGTGAAATGGCAAGAACAGTGAGATGGCGAGGACGAGAACAAGGCTAGAGCAGGTGGGATGGCAAAGACGCCCATTCTCCCGGCAAGAAGTCGTGCGCAAAACAAACATAGTTGAAAGGGTACATGATAATTCAAGTATTTAAAAGTCACACCTACAGCCACAATCAATGATGAGAAAACCAAAGACACCATAATTTTGATTGAATATTTTCCTTGTGTTTTAAATACAAAAATGTATACAAGATACAAATCGCTTTCAATACAAGAACTATAATGCTTACACACAAGAAGCTATAGAAAAAGAAAATTTCTCCAAAAGAATTTTCTTTCCTTTTTGTTGTGAATTTGTGGTGCATTAAAAATTGCTGCAGTGTACTTATATTGTGTATACACACAATTAATATTATCACAACTCGAACACAAAAAATTTAAAAATCACAAAAAAAAGAGACCTTTTCATACACATCTATACGACTACAGAAGAATTTCCTCTCCTGAAATTTTGTTGTAATCAGAAATATATTGAAACATTGTGGAGCTCCTCCTTGAGCGAGATCTCTTCTCACCAAAGGGTCAAGATTTGCACACTGTCACACCTTTGGTGTCTTCTTCTAACTATGTGGGTAACCTTAGCAGCATCAACACAGCTTTACAAGATGCACCAAGAGCGGTAACCATGGCAAAATTTTCAAGATCACAAACCTAACCAGGTAATCATCCTTGACATAAACAGAGATCCTCAACAGCTAATTACAGCACGCTGCATCATTCAAAAAAGACACTGCAATGTTCATTCTTCTTTTCCAGAAGCAGCTCAAAAATGAAGTTATTTCGGAAGAATGATGTGAACTTGAAATTTACAAAATATTACCTGCACTTATTTCTATGTTACCCCATGCCACGTGTTTGGGACCAATGCTTCTAGACCAAGGATGAAATGTGGGCAGCCAAAAGCTGGTGATCCACGAACATTAAACTCACCTTGCATCACTTCTAATGGCTTGTAGCCGAGGCCTTGCCCTCATGAATGTTTCATCACTGTGTCTAATCCATTCTGATAGTTTCCATGGCTTCTGCCATTTCCATTTGAATTGTAATAGCCACTGATGATGACTCCTCTTCCATCTCCATAGCTTTCCAGATTGCCCTAGAACTGCTAACTTTTTCATTGACAACTGCCCCAGGGGTACCATCTGCCACAACAGAAACTCACTCACTAGATGAAGTGGAAAGACATCCAAATTCCATAATCAAAGGAGCAGGAAATTAACCTTTCGTGTTTGATCCACAAATGCTGCTGACCCCTTGATTGAGCCATTAGCAATGCCTGCTGTATATTTTATCTGTTTATGTGCTGGCACAGGAACTGGAGATAAGGGACCATTCATTTCCTCAGTGAAGGTTTCCACTGAATTGGGTGAGTTGCCCTGCTGAAGGCCAGCATGAAGCATAGAAACAATGAGAAAATGTCTAAGGTACTGATAAGAGTCTATAAAGTTTTTGAATTAACAGTTCAATGAAGTGCAATAAACTATTTTAAAATAACAATGACCCTTTTAAAAAATAATCATAATTTCACACCCAAAAATAGTCTCACCGAGGCTGATGTAGCTAATGCGATTGCGACAGCTTGCTCTCTCAATTTAAGTTCCTTCTCAACTTCTTTTCTTCGTAACTCACTCTGTCGCAAGAGGCCTACAAGTTCCTTAAGTTGCTCTTTCATTTCCTTGATTTCAATTTCCTTCTCCCATAGTTGGCACCTGCAATCAAAATGTGAATTGATACTTTAAAAAATTTCAATGCGAAATTTAGAATCCATCAACTCTGATTGGAAGAAATTTATCTAAGTAATTGTTGGTTGGTTTTTATTATTCGACATTGCAAGCAGCAAGCTGGTGTGAGATGAAAACCAGATCATTCGAATTGTTTGACAAGATCAGACTAACATATCAAATATCAATGCTCAAGTTGCAGTTTAGAAAACAAAAAACAAAAACTTCCATTTTCTAAAAACTATCAACATAATTAGATGATATTCCACAGCAAAAAGTAAGAAGGGGTTTAGAACAGAAGGTCAAAAAAGCACCTTGCATCCGCAACAGAATTGAACATATATTGCAGCAAATTCTTTGCATCTGCCATCGAGCGTAACTGGTTCCAACGCCCACGGCTAGTGAATGCACGTTCCCTTTCTTCTGCCTCTGAAAGTTGGGATGCCATTGCCACAAGGGAGTTGGAAGATATGCTGAGCATGTTCTCAAGTGAAGAAATTCTTGCCATTCTTGCATTTGGTGACATGGAGCACACTCTGAGAGACAGAATTGAGAAGTAAAGGGACCGCAGATAGAGAGAGAGGAGAGAGGGGAGCTTTTAGTGTAAATTGATCTTCTTTTTTAATAATTTAAAAAAAAAAAAAAAAAAAAGACAAAACAATTATACCTGGCAAAACCATTTTTTCCTCTTGGAGGACTAAGACCTTTCGAAGAAAATTCATCCACTTGCCTCAGCATGGCTAACTCTTCTCCCAGTGCAGCTCGCCTGGAAATTGTAACATAATTTAGCAGAAGTTACAACAATGGTTTATTCATATACAACAGCTTTTAATAAATACAAATTAAATACATACACTTGACTTTGCTTCTCATATTCATAACGAACTTCGTGTACATTCACCATCACTTCTAACTCATTATCAAGCCAGCGTTGCAGAGATTTTTCATTGCTCTGGTAATGGAACTCGAGTTTAGTTAAATTTAAAATCCGGAAGAAGAGAACGCAGAGACTAAGAAAAGGAAGCAATGATGGTTACCTGCCCATTTGTTCCATTCCCATTGGCAACAACAACTGTTAAGTGGCACACAATTAGAAAATCTCAATATAAATGGAAAGGGCAAATATCCAGTATAAACATCCTATATGTTTTCTAGATAATAGTTCTTGTTCAAGTGATTTGTAAAATATCATAGATAACATATGTGCCAATGAAGTTTTCAGATGCCTAATACCTGAGTTGTCGCGGGCAGAGGATTTGCGAGCTTCTAGCAATTCCTTTAGCCTCTTGGTAGCCATTGCAGCCTCTTCAGTCTTTCTTTGAAGAACCTGAATGAAAGAATTGTATGACAGTCAGCTTCAACTACTTTTTTTTTCCCCCCTCTCTTCTTATTTTAACTTTTATTCTCTTCCATTTTTCCCCACTTAGAATTCAGCTACTATTACTGCAATAAACATTTACTCACCAGTTTCTGACGCTGGTTCAGGGCTTGCAGCTTATGCCTTTCATATTCATTTCTCCTGCCTTCCTTCCGTAACTATTATTGCAAATGTAGATCAAAAAAGCGGAGAATAAGACAAGATAATATGGCGCTTCAATAAGACTCAAGGGAGTTAGAATCTAAGCAAACTTATGGATGGGTGGTTGGACTTGGAACAATCTAAAGGCATCTTCTAAAGTGCTTAACTGAATATCAAATACCAATCATGATGAATGAAGACAATTTACAGAGTAATTCCAAGCTTTTATCATCAAAGAAGTGTAAAGGATAAACATAATCTTTTAGTGAAGCGCAGAACTAGCTAGAGGTAATGAACACTGCTCATTGACCATAGACACAACAGATAAAGAAAAAAAACCTGCAGCAGTTCCTTCTCTCGAGATGCTTTCCATTGTCGAAATTGTTCTGCTTCTTGTTTTATTCTTTGTTGCAGTTGAACCTATGAGTTTAGATGACAAATAAGATACAGCCAAAAAGTTATAACCTGTTGAGATATCGAAGACTGTAATAAACATTCAACCTTTTGTGCCTTTATAGAGTGTATTTCATCTTGTAGTCGCTTTGCTGCTTCATCACTTTTCTGTTTTTGCTTTAAAAGCTGCACCTGGTTCTCTTGCTTCTTCTTAAGATCCAGAATCTGGGATGAATAAATTGTAGAAGATCTTAAAATTTGGACGCTAAAACGTTGTTTTCTTAAATTATAAAGAGAACAACATTCTGACAGAATAAAAAGAGTCACCTGTGCCTCGAGTGTTTTTAACTTCTGGGAATGTGTATCTTGCAATTTCTGTGCTTGTCCATCAGTGTTAGCAGCAAGGTTTTCAACCTCAGCCAGCAAACGGTCTCTTTCTTGCTGCTTAATTGAAACAAGTGAATATCAGTTTCCTCAAGGAATAAAATCATGAAAATTCAAAAGCTTCAAGTTAACCTGCACAGCTCTCTTCTCGTCTTCTAATTCCACAATTTTCTTTCCAAAATGCTGCTTGAGTGCCACAGGGTCGGAAACTCCAAAAAGTTTCATCTCAGACTGCACAAACATAAAAACAAAGATGAATAATATACAAGAAGACATTAATTATGTTCCATTTAATCCAAACACAATAGATGACCTCTTTCTCTTCTAGACGCTTATTCAGTTCATGCAATTCCTTGTCCATAGAATTCTGCAGAAGTGTATGTTCCCATTCTTTTGCTACTTCATCATCAATTTCCCGTGTATCACCTGTTGAATTGGCAATATGGTTAAATAAGAAGGTTCAAACTAAAGAAAAACTTAAATCATATGAACTATCCTAACACTGATAATGCTGATTGTTTACAGCTGACTCGCTGTACCCTTAATGATACTGTGAAATCATACCAAATAGGCACTGATAGTTGATAAAAAGAAATATTTTTGAACCACGTTTTAAACCAGAGAGGATTCATACTTGATATGGTTTCGGCCATTTGATAGTCAGCTGAGTCTATACTTTGCAAGCCCCTCTTAAGACTCTCACTTCTCACCAAGCAGGTTGTACCATCCTGAAAGGTGACATTTTAAAATATGTATATGCTGAAAATTAATGACAAGTCCAATTGTAGCACTTGTTAACTACCGAAAAAAAAAAGTGACATAAAAGTCCAATATGATGAATCTCAAAAAGAGTATAGCACATACTTGAGCATCTCGCTCACGGTGCTCTATAACAGGACATTTACTTCGATATTCATGAAGTTCGCGGCAAAGATCCTCATTTGCAGCTTCAAGCCAAACAATTCTTTCCTTGAGAACCTGTAAAAGTTAATACACACTTGCTTAAAAGTCCAAATAAATCATCAGATTGAATTATGCTTAGTTCAAAATTTTCTACACTTCAATATTGAGGAATTGTTTTCTCTTCCCTTTCTTTTGACCATTTTACTGGAAGAAAGGACAATACAAGTTGTAACCTTGGGTTACCCTTCCATAGCTACTGTCCTTGATAGAACAATCAATTTTACATGTCTATTCATAGAAGCCTGTTACCTGTATTTCATCAGCAGAAGATCCTCCTCCCCGTGCACAAAGTTCAGCCTGCAGATACTCTAGTTGTTGGCGCATCTTCAGCATCTCGTTGGACATGGGATCTCTATTGACCTGTTACAGTCCAAAAAGAGAAAAACAGATAGACACACATGATACTCTGACAAAGGCAGACAGTTTCTCTAGATTTTGCAACCAAAAAAAAGAAGAAGAAGAAGAAGAAGTAGAAGTAGAAAAAGAAGATAAAATGAGAATTAAAAAAGTCATGAACAACTTACAATAGGTTTATTTTTAATATTGCGGGCGCGATTCGCATACTTTAAAGTGTTCAGTGTTTCCTCCGCATTGATATCAGCAGGACTTATGCAGGCTAGAATTTGAAAAAGATAAACAATGAAAACACAAGGAAAAAATGATAAAATTCTATCAATGTGTCGGATGTGAGAATTTGAGGTGAAATACACGAGGAAAAAAACCAGAGAAAGTCAAGATGCTATTCAGACCAACAATTCCACCAATAAACAGATACTATTGTAGAAAAGTTCTCTTACAAGGAAAAGTGAAATGAGGTGAGGTACTGACCATATAAATATGTGTGTAAAATTCATAATGTGCCTGTCGTGGTATTATAATCATATTCAGGTTATGTAAAAGCATGAGATAACATAAGCCCCTATTTAGCACTAGTACATAAGAAACACAAAATAGTACATGCCACCAAGACAAGTATCATTTTTTGATAAGAACACCAAGACAAGTATCATGTTTTCCAATAAAAGACAAAACAGATGCTTATGAAGTTACCTATCATAACAGTCCGGCTGTTACCACCTAGCGAGTCCTGCCAAATGCATAAATTTAATTACCCAACTATAATCTGAATAAAGCATAGTCCAAAAATTTTAATTAAATAATTAAGCAAAATAGAACGGAATGCAAATCTTCATTTGAAATCTATGTGGATGTCAAACTCTAGCAAAGCCAAGTTTCACATGATTGAGTTATGATCCAATATTTGGGAATTTAAGTAAAATGTCATCCTAATTTCAGCCTTAATGATAACAATAAAATTACCAAACCTGCAGTAGCCGAGTAAGTTTACTATCTCGATAAGGAACATGGACACCCTCTTTGCGCTTCTTTTCATCACCCAGTGCACTGATGACATTGCCAAGTGCAAGAAGGCCTTTATTAATATGAACTCCTGTTTAAAAGAACAGAGTTTCCACGTGAGTTATGAACAACCACAAAGCAAATTATCCAACTCAGCTTGTAAATAATGCCATCTACCTTCCTTGAAACGCAAACCATCAGAACCTGTTCTCTTTGCTCGCTCAGACCCGGCAAGATCTACTAAGTGCAATTTAGCACACAGATATTCTTCATTCATACTTTCGTTAGGACTGCTATCGCCAGGAAATGCTGGATTAAGCTTACGCATTTGCTCTAATGTGATAGTGAAGATGGCATGTGAACGACTACAACATATGCAGAAATTGACAAATGTCATTAAACTCAAAGACTCATAATTCAAGTAGTAAAACCAGAAATAGCTTTATTGAACTAAGACTTCTACAGTAAGTTTGCCTCATTTTTTTTTTTTTAATCAAATTCAAGGAAATTTAGCATGCCACTATCTTCAACAAGATTATGAGTGTTGTTCCAGCTCTCGATGGAGATTAGAAGTGGACTGTAAATGTTATCCAAAATATTCCGAGTTTGACATATAGAAATTAAGGAAATACAAGCTCTATCCAGATGGTAAGAGAACATCATTTTAATTTTTCAAAAACATATATTACGGATAAAATATTTCGTAATGCACCTTGACTGGTTATTCATGTTTGTGCTCCCTGTTGCTCTACTTAACGACCCTTGTTCTAGGCAAGCAGCCATTTCTTTTAGTGAGCTAACGCTAACTTCTGTAGATCCTGCCAACGTAATAACACCATTTGATGTTTCTCGAATTTGTATCGGCGGTTTCCCAGGGACTGTTACTTTCCCTGCATGCCCATTTGCAGCCTCTGGTGAAGTTGGATCCAGCAAGTCTCTTACTTCTTCTTTTAAAATCTGTGAATCAAAACCATTTGGTCAGCTAACGGAAATACAGCTAAAGATACAAGCATTTATTACCAAGAATTAAGGAGCCTGACTAGATATCTATTGTTGATACAGACTAGATATCTATATCAAGGGATGGAAGTCACGTTTTCATGGTGGAAAGAACACTACATAGTTTATTGGTAAAACTGAACCACCTAACAGAATAATACACGGTGTCTGTAGTATAGTGTTTTAGGGCCTGCAAAAACTTAACTTTGATGATTAAGAATAGGTACTTTTATTTCATGCATTTATTCACCAACAGCTGCATAGTTGATAGGAAACTTTCTGCCACCGATTACAGAAACTTAAGTAATTTGCTGTGGTTCATGGTGTTAAGGCTGCATTGTAAGCTAAGCATTGTACGATTGTTATCTCCTAATTATAAACAAAAGGAAGAGCTCAAGGTTAATGTGGCATGGTGATACCACAGAGCATGAACATTTGAACTTCTAACACATGAAAACACAAGGAAAGAAATTTCTTGAACAAACCTCAATAAAGGAAACGTGCAATTGGAATTCAGTTTGATGCTTCAGAGTTTCAATCTTGCCAAACAGAACATTCATAACTTGGGGAATTATACCAGTCTGGTAACCATCTTTGAAGCCAGTGCCCATGGTATATGTTTTACCCGAACCAGTCTGTAATACACAAACATTGTTAACCACGAGGGACATGAAAATGCCAAGGCGTGCACCTTCTTGCTCTCCTATGAGCATTTTTCATTTGGAAATGTAATATTACCTGACCATAAGCAAGAACAGTAGCATTATATCCTTGGAACAAGCCATCGACCAGTGAAGCAACGCATTCTTCAAACATTGCAGATGAAGGGGAACCAGTGCTCCCATAGACATGATCAAAAGTAAATGAATGTGTACCAATTTGTACCTGCAACAAAACCCGGATTAAGCACACATGTATTGTTGGGCACACGGATGAACCCATAGACATTACCGTGCCGTCTAACACTACTTGGGTGTGGGTTTTAATAAAATAAAAAGAAAAGGAAAAAGTAACAAAAGAAAGAAACAAACTATTGTTCTTTTAGTTATAGTATTGTTGATACACTAAGAATGCAATCCTATATTAGTCATGCCATCGCCAATATACGAGTAACAAAGAATTTTTAAGAGCTAATATAAGCAATATACGAGTAACAAAGAATTTTTAAGAGCTAATATAATATAAGCAATAAGTCTTTATTGACAGACATTCATTGAAAAAGCAAATTATTGAGAACAAAATATTTCTCAGGGGTGAAAGTGCAATATACAGAAGCTACTGAAACGACGAAGATAGCTACTAATACTAATACTAATACTAATAGGCCATAATCCAGGACGGCCGACTTTCCGCATTTATTTGCAGAGAGAGAGAGAGTTATATGTTATTGGCAGAGCAGCCCATAAGTTTCACCTATTACAAGTTGACCCCTAAGATAGAGTCTTTCTTTACGATCAACTACATGCCATCTGAAAATTAACACAGGATTATGCACTCCTGTACATTCCAAACTCCTGGCAAAAAATCTTGATTAGGCGTACAATGACACATGTTTTTTTTTTTTTTTTCCCCCCCCTCTCAGCTAAGTTCTGTATCCCAAAAAAGAGAACCCGACACACCAACACAGAAATTAATTAAGAATAAAAATGAAGAAGTGTATTTATAAATTATAATCAGCTTCCTATATGATAATGACCACCAAGTCAATCTAAATATGAACCAATCCCATTATTCCATTGAACGGCATAACTCTAATAAAAATAAAATTCACGGTGAAACGCGCTGAATTCCGTTGAAAATCAGATTGTGAAGCCACCCAAAAAGTAAATTCAGAACCAGTAAGCTTTGTTTGGATCTAGATCTCCTGAGATCATTCACTATGAAAAAAGCCATTAAACTAAAAAAAAAAAAGAAGAAGAATAAATCAAAGAAATTAGGCGTTGACGAGAACTAAATTAGTCCAGAAAGAGAGCAACGAATGAGTGTGTAGCTATATACATATATATATATATATATATATAGAGTCACATTATTGAAATCAAGAAAACGAAGTATGACACACTACGACTGATGAGTAGTCTCAGTAGTGATGAGTTCATTCATATCATTCATTCACCTGAGGCTTCCCAGAGACGACAGTGACGCAGTCTTTACAGCCTTGAAGCTTCTCATCCCCGATGAGCGGTCTGATGTGAACCGCCACCTTCACGCAGCAATCTTCTCCTCCCCCTGCTTCCATACCAATTATTATTACCAAGCACCTTCCAGATTTGAGGAGGGAAAGAAAACGAGAGAAAGTGAAAGAAAATCAGAGTGAGTGAATGAAATGTCTGTATTCTCAAGGATCAACTTTCTCGGGAAACCGTTCCCATTGTCCGAGAAAATTTGGAGACGATTTTTTTTCAGGACAGGGAAAGTGATACAGCAACTACAGAGAGAGAAAGAAAAGAAAGATAGATAGATAGATAGAGAGAGAGAGAGAGAGAGAGAAGTGAAGTGAAGGTATGAGTTATTCAGACAGATGTTAGAGAGAGAAAGTAAAAATAGAAATCGATTTAAGAGAGAGGAAAAAGAGAAAGTGAAGGGTAGTTAAGGAAATGGGGCTGAGAGAGTGTGTGGGGGCATTAGAAGAAGTAGCGGGTAAACTGCAAAGCACAACAACAACAACCACTATCATTTTCCCTTGAGCTTCACTGCACAACAGCTCTCTAGACGGTTGCTGTTGCGTTTGCCTCACTTTTTTTTTTCCCGAATTTGCCCCCTCTATTCTCAACGGTCTTGTTTGTTCTATTACTCTCGCCCGCTGTACTTGTCGAAATTACTTTCTTACCCTTTTTATATATATATATGTATATGTATATTTTCTTAATTTATAATTTTGTGTTTGTGGGAACAGAACAGAACAGAACGGAACACTTGCAGTTCGTATGACGTATGGGCAACGCAGCATCGCTAATGATGTTTACTCGTATCGTATTTGTGGCGAGAATATGGTATACCCCAAAAGCGATCGCCTCAACACCTACACCACGTGATTGTCGAATCACCAATTCCAATTTCCTTACACAATTATTATTATTATTATTATTATTATTCACAAATCAATATTTATTTTTAATAATTTGATATTTTTATGTGACTGTGAATAAAAACCTAAGAAATTAGAAAATTAGAAAGTCTTCCATGATATATATATATATAAGTACGTCATTACCAAAATACATATATATATATGCAAGTACGTAACACCTTTATTGGGTACCCTTCACCGATTTTTTTTGTAATTAAAAAGTTGATAATAAAAATGAAGCACGAGGGGCGTGGTAATGTGCCATTAATTCATGATTAAGTAGGTAGGAGTTCGCTATTGCTTGCATAATATTGCACTCATAAATAGGCATGTGCTATTATAAACTCTTGTTATTAAACCCAAAACACCAAACATAATTGATATTAAATCATCCATTTATAAATACTCATCTTAACGAGATTTTTTTTAATTGAAAGCCTTAAAGACATATTTAAAGCTCTACTTGTTCTCATTCTCTAATTGTTAGAAGGTTTAGAACTCAGGAGACCTTAGCAATGGAAAAGTGAGAGAGAGAGAGAGAGAGAGAGAGAGAGAAGAGAGAGAGAGAGAAGTATTGGAAAATTTGAGAGGAGTAAAGGGAGAGGACGGAAAGAGAGTCCCAGTCCCACGCAGAATTAGACACAGCCAGCTGGTGGTCTCCCACATCACATGGCCTTTGTATAACAGGGTGGACCCCACAATCGTGACTCGGATTCATATGGGATTATTAATGGTCCCTCGTTTTACAGAATTTGTGGCAGTTAATAAATTCGCTTATCGAGTTATTGGAGAGTTTTAAGCTCTGCTTTGCTGCGTTGTGACTTGTGAGACTTCTTCTTGAACCTGCACAAGCCAGCTCAGCTTCCTATTGTTTTGTATATAAATAAAAAAAAATCAACACCTACCTTTACGTTTTAGTCCCCACACCACCCCTACTTCCCCTACACTTTCTTAAATTAAAATTTAATATTTAGATTCTTTTAGATACCATTTTTCTTTTCTCTCTACCGAGTTAATTAATTTCCTTCTTAACTTTTATGATAGCCCATTTGTATATTTTAATTGACAACACGTATAACACACCGAATTTTCAGTAAATTATCAGTTTCCTTACTCTCAACTTCAAGCATATTAGAATATATCCTTGAGAAGAGAATTAAAATGAAAGAACTTTACAAATATAAGAATATACGAACTTGAGTAGTTATTCTTTGTCTGCTAAGATTGGATTAATTCTTCTTATCTGGCATGCCATAACTAGTACGTTAAATTCCTTGATTAGGCAGGAGTTGGAGCCTAATTGTGTAATAAAATCATTCTGGTATAATAGTGGCGGTGGTTACATTGTTGAATCTTCTTAAGAGGATTCAAAGAACTGTTACAAAGTAGATGAGCAAGGGCCATCAATGACGTCAAAAAGTAGGTTTTTAGTTTCTTAAGAAGTCTCCTTATGAATAATGGGACAAAATGGCAAAACAAAGCTCTAGAACGTACGATAGCTGTTTACATTTTTATAGTTACATTAGTATATAACTATATAACATGCCAGATGAGTAAGGTATAGAACTAGAAGTTATATATACTCAGCCTAAAATTTAAAAATGGTAGAACAGTTATACGTTATAGTGGGTTGGATGAAGCACGTTGAAGGTCAAATTCACGAGAGTAAGTTCAGTGAGAAGAGGTTTCCTTATTCGGGAACCCATACAGTGGAAAAATATAGTTTACATAAGAGGTAGTAAGTTAGATTATCCCTCTCACAAATCTATGACAGCTTATCATGGAGCCTGCCAAACTCTTAGAGTGGGCCCTTAGTGGTGATGTAATGTCACATTCATATAGTATACTTTATAGCCTATGCTGCATTATATGTTCACATTTCAACCATATAGCTCGAGACATTATGCACTATGTGAAAATTTTTTGGCAGTGATTAATAAGTAACCCTAAAAAAAAAAATAGGAAAAAAAAACTGTTTAGCTTGAAGTGGTAGACTGCAAGTTAAGCAAGCTGCTCCATACACTAATGTCTTGAGCAGTCCTCTGGCTCTTTTTTCAGAAGGAAGGAAAGAGAGAAAGCTGAAAATTTTGTCCCAACCCCAAGTTTCCTTTTCTCAACCTAACACCTCCTCCATTGGATTTTTGCTTATGGCGATTTCGACCGTTAGCTTGGACGCGGACCAAGCAACAAGAGCTAAGGCCCCACATTTAAGTGCTTCAAGATCAGTTTGTTGAGGTTAATGTACTTTTGTTGATTAGTCATATAGTTATTTCGTCTTTTTATGGTTAATCCGATCTTAACCGACCTCAAAAGGGATGTTAATAAACTCATTAGACTTTAATTGTTGGATCTGAGGCTTAAATTTAACTCCTTTTTTTTTGTTGGGAATAATAAATATAAAGACTTTCTAACTACAAAAGCACCTTACTCTTTGATGACATAAACAATTAAATCCATACTTTAATGCCCTCATGATCCAATGGTGGAAAATTGGCTGTATAGCCCTGTATTTGAAGTGTTACGTCTAACCATTAAATTTGTCTTTGGCATCTCCAAGTTTTTTGAACAAATCAGAAGCTATTCTTCTTGGTTGGCAAGTCAATTTACAATAACCCCTTTTTATTAATCATACTTTATTATGTGATTTCATATCATAATACACTTTTAGGAATCAGCTTTCGGCCAATTAATACCTGCTTAAGCTTACTGTAACACAACATAGTGTTCTCATTCGACCACGAGGACAACCCACATAATTGGAGAAAACAAAGCCCATGTTCCTTTTTAACTGCAGAAGTTTTCTTTTGATTTCGTCTAAGTTTCATATATAGAGGACGCTACCCTATACTTATGCTCCATTTGGTGCTTCCTTTAAGTTATTCTCAAATCTCACCACTATATATTACCTTTTCTTTTTCAACCCATGTGGAGAGCTTGTATCACATGCTCTCACCTCCTTTACATCACAACATTATATTCCTTATCAGTCTCCTTTTTATCCAATCCCCTCAAATCTTTCTGTTCCCCTTTTTTCGATCATTCTCACAAGCAATTCTCCTTCATTTATTAAAACCATAATTTAGCCTAATTTGGACTATCTCGGAGTCCAATCGCCAAGTTCAGTCAGGGCACTCATTTTGTTAAGTACCTTTTAAAAACATACAAATTATGGTTTCATATTGAGAAGGATATGATTCAAATCGCATAATTATTACCTTGGACATCTCATGTCCACTCAAAGCAAATAGCTCAATCCAATTGTGTACATATATAGTTCCATTTTAATTTTGGATAAAAATCTTGCAAATTAATGCCTTGAAAAGTTCTCTCCCTCTGTTTTGTGGCTCTAAGTGAAAGTAGGAAAAGCTTTGAAGAGTGGAGACAGAACATGTGCAACGCTGCAATTCTTCATCATGAGCGTGCATCAAAATGTGGGTTTTAGTACTAGACTCCCGTCTTTAGGTGGGTTTTTGTGGATAATGACCCAAAGTGGGGTTGGCTACTCTACAATTTCCATTATTAATACTCACTCATTCTATTAGTCTTAATGATTTTTAACCCCAAAAAAAAATTAGTCTTAATGATTGATGATGGTTCTCTCTCTTTTTTTTTCCCAAAAAAAAAAAGAAGAAAATTGTATACTTTTTTTGGGTCGTCAACAATTGTCGTAGAGAATTGTGAACTTATCCCATATGAAAAAGACCCGGGACCCTTCTCATTTTTCTTTCTGACATGATTTTTCAATATCCATCACTATTTATGGTCTATAATAATGCATCTATATATTAAAGTCACAAACAAGTAGTTCGAAGACTCTCAGAGTGGAAATCTGGACACTTGTAAAGTCCACAATGTGCTTAGCAGGTAATTTTGTATCAGTGACACACACATATATAGGTGGACCTGGTTAATTACTTTGCACTACAGTCGGTAATCAGTTTATATAGAAAAAGAGTGATTGTAATTGACATAACATACACGTTACATATTGGCATTGGTCTAAGTCAGCAAGCAAATTCAAGGTAGTCATAGCCCATGGGCCAGGCCAGACACACTCGGCCAGTGCTTGAACCACGCGGGAGAACAAGGTGAGCCGTTGGTGCTGAATTAATACTTTTCGCCAAGCTTTGCTGGATATTTTTGACCCCACAACGAAGCTGGTGTCGGAATTATCAATTCAATTGGGCCCAATTCTGTAGAATTATTTCTCTTGCTTAATGTTGAAATCAAATTTAGAGGGGGAAAAAAAAGTATAATTGAGAGAGAGAGGGACATCCTCCAACGAATAATTTTGTTATCCAGCTTAGACAAAATTCTGAAATAAATAAAATTCACTTGTTACATGACAAATATTTACTCATGGAAAAAATGACGACAAATTGTTAAAACAGTAAGGAGGATGGTATTGAATTACGATTATCACCAAATAATATCATATATGCAACCACAACAAAATCCATTGGCAAAGCCAGCCATGACGAATCACAAAACACATTCAACATGAAACCATAGACAATGAAATAATTTTAGAATAGAACTTTGGGCCTGGATAGTATGGGCTTACCTTCTAGCATATGTATATAGTTATAAGCCCATAAGGTCGTCGTTCTTTAAGGCAATGACAAAAGATAAAAGATAAACTACACCTGGTAGAATGTAGGGACTCGTAGAAATATGATCAAATTTTAGGCTCAATTTCAGTAAATGTCCCTTTGTCAAATGTTATAACAAAATATCCGGTATATATGCTTATATACCAAGTGTAAAATTTTATATACCGAGTATAAAAAATTATATACCCAGTACATTTCAGTACAGTAACTAAAATTGGTAGATATGTGTATCTACCAAGTGTAAAAATATATATACCAGGACATCTAGCTATAAAATTTTAAAGGTGGACATCTAATTTAATCAAATTTAAAATTCTGGTCATCCACCTAAATTTCTCTAGAATTTTTATCTAAAATTATGGATTTTTGTCTCTACTTTTCTATTCTCTTTTATGCAAGACTTGGAGACGGTGGGAATAATGGGAGATTTTCCCATTTCTCTTTTTTTCCCCCCTCAAATGTGGTTAAATGAATAGAACTTTAGTTAGAATTTACGTGGGTCTTGAGTTGAGATAAAAATGATAAATTATATCCTGTACTAGGAATAAATTTTGAAAAAATATATTTATCAGTAGGGAAAATGTAAAAAATAAAATCTCATTATACTAAGAAAATTTTTAAAAAAAAAAATTTAAGGGCCACCTTTCCTTTGAGGGTAGTCCGTAGTCGGCAACTTTGCCGCTCGCCTTCAAGTCACTAAAATTTATGTCTTTTTTCTTCTTTTTTTCCGTTGAATAAAAAGAGAAGGAAGGAGACGATCAGAGTAATATTTTTTTTTTGGGCCTAACTATAAGAGTTTTTAACTCCGCTAAAAGAAATGTTACTGAGAACCTTTTGATGCGGATCTTACTCCACCGGGAGATAGAACGCGTCATCCTAACTTCACTATGCTTAACTAAGGTAAGACTTGCATAGAGTAAGGTCCCAGGCACTCTACATTAGGTGTTAAGTTGGCAAGAATAAGCTTTCATATTAAAAACCCTCAAGAAAACTATTAGCTATATAACACTCGAACTCTTAATCACAACTATCCACAGACTAAGATTTACTACTAAACTACTCGAATCAGTGGTTGTTTATATTCCCTAAACGATGACAAAAATCATACTATTAACAATATGTTGTTTTTTTTTATTAGGACAGTCAAAATTTACACACAAAATGAGATGTCGCTTATTTGACATAAAAAGATAAAAACATTGCACACTTTAAAAACAAATAAGGATATTACGTTCTACGTCTTATAGGACGATAACATTTAGCTTTGATGATATTTTTTACGATAGTAAATTTTATAAGAAAAACGGTATGCGTGTGCCTAATTAAATAGGAAAAAGATATATGTATATATACAGCAAAAATACTCAATGTCATTTGTTTAGAGCATAAACGCCATGAAATTGGCAGTTCAGAAACATGTCGTTTCCAATTTAAGCAACAGCCATATATCTAGATGGTAAGCAACATGTCGTTTGTTTAGTTTAAACGACATCAAACTTATCACACAATAAGAATCTATCGATCCTTTTTATTATTTAAAAAAAAAAAAAGAGATTATATTATTTTTAGTCCCTAAAAAATAACCTAAATCCCATTTTGATCCTTACTTTTCAAAATACCTTGGATTTGGTTCCTAATTAGATTTCTCAGTTTGATCTAGGGGTGAGTAAAAATTTTTGGCAACCTGACCAATTAACAACCCTAATAACCCGTCCATTTGATATTTGGCTAGGTTAAGTGTCGATTCCAACCTAACTATTCAATATTTGGATAGGTTAGACACCAATTCTAACTTGCCCAATATAACCTAACATGACCAGACAACATAATATTTAGTATTTAATTTATAATTTTACATATATAATTATATTCTTAAGATAAAATAAAAAATTTAAGATAAGTCGTAACTCAAATTTTAAATGATTTTGTCTTATTTGTTTAATTTAAAGCTAAATAGAAAAATTTTGAAATCCGAAACCCCACAATTGTCTCCTTTTAATCCTTTTCATTTTATTTTTCTTTCTTTAAAAAAGGAAGAAGAAACTAATTCGGGTTAATCTGACCTAAATTTTGGGTGGGTTGTAAATGGGGATTCAATTTATTGGATGGGTTTCGAGTTACAAAAATTCAACCCAAAATTCTTTTGGTCGGGTTAGGTGAGTCGTGTAATCCACCCAACTCGATCGATGCTCACTCCTAGTTTGATCCTTTGAACCCTTCAATGGTCATATTCTACTACTCTGAAACCATTTTTTTTTTCGGGTCCAGTACATAGGTTTAAACAATCCTATTACAAAACATAAATCAAAACCAAGACAAAAAAAAAAAAAAAACATAATTGAGGAATAATATGTGACATTTAAAGCTTCAGATGCAAACTAAGATAAAAAGAAATGTAGTTTAGATACTAAGTTTGAGAGATTTTGAAAGTCAGTGACCAAAATGGAACTTTTGTTATTTTTCAAGAACTAAAAGTAAGAGTAACTCCCAATAAAATGACAAATAAGTGCAGATATCTCGTTAAAACAATAAAATCGCAACGTAAAGACATGAGATTTTGTCATGGATTAATTTCAACAATAACTTTTTCTAATTCTTATCATCATACCACTTTGTATTCTTAATTTTCTTTTGAAGGTAAAAAAGAAATTTATTATCAAAATAAATATTTTGCTATAATATAAGTTTGGCTCCTTAATTTTCAATAGGATAGTACTCGACCCTGAACTTCCATGCCGTTGCGAATTTGGCCTTTCCATTAAATAATCATCAAACTTAAAGAATATAATAGTTAGCTCATAAATAGTGAAGCATTTAAATAAGTATTTTAGGAGATAAAGTGGTACAAAGACCATAATTCAGACTATCGGTAATTTTGACAAATTTCATGTTAAAAAGTTCCAATCTAACTAATTTCACCATGACGTTGTTTATAAATCTAGTCGACAAAACTAAATATCTTTTACCAAAAAAAATTATTGATTGACTATTTTGCCCTTTAGATTTGATGATTTTTCTCAAGATTAAGAAAATGAACAATGATGCAAAGTTCGAGATAGAGACTTAAGTTGAAAATTTTGGGCTCAGTGGTATAAAAATTATAATTCAGGGTCATTCATGAAATACATTATTTTTATAATATTTTAGTTGGTTGGGGACGCTAAATTTCGTAGTAAAATACCACAATAAAATTTTTCTTTTTGTACTGAAATTGTGCACAAGTTGATGCTTATGATTTTTTTGTATTGAAATTGTGCACATAGTTGGTGCATGGTTTTAGTACAACACTAATGGCATGTTTGGTTGGTTGGAATAGACCTTAGAATGGAATGGTCATTCCTTTTTAAGGTTCATTCCATTGTTTGGTTGGACTTCAAAGTGTGGAATTAAGATTCTTTTGGAATCTTAATTCCAATACTTGGTAGAATTCTTATTCCTTCAAAAGACCTAAGAAATAATGATTTCAAATTTTTGCCAAATAGTTTAAAACCCAATTTTTCCTTTTTGCTATATTAGGATATCTGAAAATAAAAGTATTTTTGTCAATATAATATTCATTCCATTCCATTACATTAATTCAACCAAACAATGGAATACTATTTCTATTCTCATTCCAATTCTACTTCATTACCATTCTTATTACAATTCTTATTCCATTCCACTAACCAAACGTGATCTTTGGTTATCTTCCGTGGGCAAAGGTAAATAAAACGAAGCGTCATTTTATGACTGGAACAGTATCCCCACGTTTAAATCAAAGGAAAAAAAGGAAGACAAGATAAGCGATCAGGTCTTTTTTACAATATTTTAATTTCGATCCTGTTTCTGTATTGGGAGACAATTCTTAGATGCACATAGATATATCCAAAATCCAGCTACTCCCTACCCCCCTCACTCCTACCTAGGACACAGTGCGCCTTCGTGAAGTGAACTACTGCAGTGAATCATAAACACTAGAGTACTCTTTCTATACAGAAACCTAAAACCGGTGGATTGAAGTGTGTCAGTCGAAATTTTTTTTTTTTTTTTTTCTGAAGGAAAAAGAGAAAATGTCCGGAGGCATCGCGCGTGGCCGTCTCGCCGAAGAGAGAAAGGCTTGGCGTAAGAATCATCCTCATGTCCGTACTCTCCCTCTCCATTTTTATTACTACTCTTTTTATTTATTTATACCCCCAAATTTCGGTTTCATTTTTGGTTTCCATTTTTTAGGGTTTTGTGGCAAAGCCTGAGACTGCTCCTGATGGCTCCGTGAATTTGATGGTCTGGCAGTGCATAATCCCCGGCAAGCCCTCTGTCAGTTCTCTTTTTCCTGCCCCCAATTTGGGGCCATTAGGTTTTTGTATCAGTAGTCTTCTCTTTCTTAGCTATACTTCACTGCTTTCTAACCTAAATCTGTGTACTAGTTGTTTGTTTTATAATGTATCCATGTTTGTGTGCACTTTNTTGAGAATGTATAAGGAGACATCGGTCAACTAAGTCTTTTCAGATATTTTTGAGGAAAGAATAGAGATGGAAAACTTTGAGATGAATATGGTGATCATGATGGGCTTAGAATTTGAGTGTGGTAATGTAGACAGACCACCATAGAATGTTGTCTAGGTAGTCATTTTTCTCAACTTCGTTGACTCCAGTGTCTTGGTCTCTTTAAGTTCTGCCCCTGCTTGTCATTTTGAGTTATGAATTTGGTTGCTAGTAGCATTTTTTACCTACCCTGTTGTTATGAGTTTGATGATTACGCTGTGATCCTGACAATTTTAAAGTCAACACTTGATGATAGTTAACCTTTGCTCACATGTTTTCCGTATCTTTGGTAGGAGGGAGAATTGGAAGAAAGGAGATAGGTGAGGGGATTATTGGATGGATTTGAGATATCATGGTTGTTTGGTACGAGAGATTTCAGGAGAGAATGGATTAGACAGGGATTTCAAATCCTCAATTTTAACCAAGTTTCAATCTTTCCAAAATTGGAGAGATTTTGGGAGGGAGACGTCCACTCAAGTGGTAAATTAGTTATTCTAACTATAATCTTTCCCCTTCCTTCCACCTCTCCCTCTTACCAAACAATAGAGAGGAATTTGGTCTTCTTTCCTTCCTCTCATACCAAACACAATTAGGGAAGAGTGTTGTCCTTCCTCTCTCACTTCTCTTCCCTAGGTAATATAGGTCCCCTTTCCTTCCTATCATCCTTCCCTCCTACCAAACATAGCCTAAACAGTCATGTGCTTCCATTGCTGTGATATTCTAGATTTTTTTATTTTTTTTTTCGTGCTTTCTATTTGCAAACTGTGTCATTGGGATGAAAATCCTTTAGGTTATAGTGTGATATCTTGATATATTTGGATACCGAGACCTTAAATGCAGTCTGATTAGCTGATGATTATGATTTGGGGGATTTTATCTGGTACATTCATGGAGGGCATCAGAGATGGAAGGAGGAAAACTACTTGAGGCTCTGAATCCTTATTGTTGACACATGCTTCCTTGTTGTCGTACTTTGTTGGAATGCCTCATTTGATAGGGTATTTACCTTCTGAATTATGCAGACTGATTGGGAGGGTGGTAATTTTCCTCTTAGTCTTCACTTCAGCGAGGATTATCCCAGCAAGCCCCCGAAATGCAAGTTTCCACAGGGTTTCTTTCACCCTAATGTTTATCCTTCTGGAACTGTGTGCCTTTCAATCCTTAACGAGGATAGCGTAAGCAATCAATGCTTTAACTCTTAACACTTATCTGGAGATTGTATTGCTGTAGTGTACATGTGAAAATCATAGAAACCTGCTATCGACTAAAATGACTGTTCTTCCTTTCCCCAGGGTTGGAGGCCAGCCATTACAGTGAAGCAAATCCTAGTAGGCATCCAGGATTTGCTAGACCAGCCTAACCCAGCTGATCCTGCACAAACTGACGGGTATCAGCTGTTCATTCAGGTCTTTTCTTATAGCTCCAGATAAGTTATCTTATTGCTTATGAGTTGTGAAAAGATCATCTATACTCAATATTGGCTCCTTTTGCAGGAACCAGTTGAGTACAAGAAAAGAGTGCGACAGCAGGCTAAGCAATATCCACCTTTGATCTGATATTTGCTTTTGTGGATATTATTGACTTATTTATCATTTGGAAATATTATTGAGACTGGATCGACCATATTATTAAGTACGGTACTAGTTCTCTAGCAGACTTTATTTGTGGAATATGTTTGGTTTTATATGGTTAGATTCAGTCATAACTGTTTAGTTGGGGATATGCTACTGCTACTACGTCTTACATCCTCCTTATATGTGAATCCCACCATTTTTCTTTTCAGTGAAAATCCTGATTAATCTATTTCCAGTTAAATTCAGTGAGCTGTCTTTTTGTAGACTTATGTTTTTATTAATTTAAAAACGAACCAGAGAAAATGATCTGTCTTTAAGCAAACACAAAGAGCAGGAATATTGCTACGAGTATAGAACATTTTTCTTTCTTACACATACAAGTAATGAAGGCGAAATGTTTTCCCTTTACTAGTTCTGTTCTTACCCTGGAACTCAACGGAATTAGGACCCTTTTGAGGCAAACGACTCTTTTAGGACTATCTAGTGGTAATTAAAATTTATAGTCCTAAAAAATTCATTTTGGCCCAAATTACATTTCCTTACTTCGCTCCCCCACCCCCCTTCTCTCAAATTACAAAATTTACCAGTTGAATTTGAGATATTACTGTTATGCAAGTCGTATAATGGGAGGTTTGTTGATTGTAGTTGTCATGTCAATGTTCTTGTTTGTTTGTTTGCATATGTTTGTGTTTTTTATTCTTATTATTTTTTTAGGCAATGACCACATGAGAGTTGGTATTGATGCATGCACCACATCTTGCCCCTAGAGTCTGTGTGACTGTTTAGCGGTCAAACCTTGTACTGCCATAACATGCAGCGCAACAAACATCCTCTTTTGCACGATGAGTTTGCTTTGACCTTTGCCCCACTCAAAGATTTGACAGCAAATTAATGCTTTGACTTCTTTGGAGTTCTATTATTAAAAGGTTTCTTTGGATTTCATGTTTATCCCATCTCTATTTCAAATTTGTCTTCATATGATTTATATTACACAATTCGATTCTATCTCGGCCTTCCCATGTTTCATTTTTGCCCTGTGCAGCTGCTAAAAACACAGCAGATACTTTGCAAAATAGGCCATGGCTGAGTGCAAAGCTTGAGAGGGTTCAATTTTGACAATTGCGTTTGAGAATTTATATTAGGGTTTTCGTAAATTCATATGCAATCGAGTACAATCATTGAAACATACTTTTAAGCTACTTTTATTTTGGGATAACATATACACTCTTTTAAGCTACTCCATGCTTATTAATATTAAGTTTGCAAAATGCTTTTCAGATCCCAATATTTAAATTTCAACTACTAACCTACCACTAATTGAAAATAAATAAATAACTTTCCAACTATATACCATATCTCCTTGAGTTTCATTGAAAGACTTGTCAGAGACAGACCGCAAAGTAAGTATTACAGCTTGAATGAACATTAACATTGTTTTATTTACAAGAAAATACATTGCATCAAGAAGCCAAAAAAGTCGGGGGGGAAAAAAAAAAGTATCCGCAGTGTGTAACTGTGTATGAACCTGTGTCTATTTTGTATAAATTTCAGCTGACTCGAGGTAGAAAAAAGACTCTGTATCCGGTAATAAAAAAGGAGGGAAAGAAAAAGAAAAAGGGAGAAAGGAACAAAAGATTCAATCTCTATGGAAATCACAATATATTTACGGCCAAATCCAATTAAAAATGGAAACCTTACCCTGGGAATCTGTTTCTACGACACTACGTTTGGGGACCTTCCACAACTATCCAAAACGATTTCAAACAAATCCGCTTCGGACTCCTCGTCAAAATCCAGAGCCCTGTTCGGGTTCCCAGGATTCTGGCTTCCTCCTCTAGTGGTGCTCCGGTTCAGCCACTGCGAGTCGATTCTTCCCATTGAGAAAAGCTCTTTACTGTCATCATAGCCTATAGCCGCTGGCGAGTTTACTACTGGCCCGACGAAACATGGGTTGGGCGTCCTTTGTGCATTGGCCGGGCCATATTTGAACACGCTTTGCCCGAAATTGACCAGAACCATAACGTCGCCGTTTGCTGCTAGAGTCGGGTAGAGGGGTGCCCCGAACTCTCCTGATTTGCAATGTATTAGGTGGATCATCTCGGAATCGACGGTGAAGAATACTTTCTTCTGTCTCGGATCAAACCCGCATCCGATTACCTTGTCTACTCTTCCCCATTCCGCCTTCTCTGATTCAATCGCTAGTTTAATTCCTGTACAGAAAGCAACCATTTTCAAGTTACATGTTTTGTCAAAGCAATGCACTTGTTCCAAAAAAATTTCGTCTCTTTCATGTTTCACTGATCAAATTATGTTGTAATAATGTGTGACATTAGTGTGTGATGTGACATTGTTTGATTAATGGGATATGGAGGAAACATGAGAATTTGGGACACATGACTTAGAGAAATGTATGTAGCTCTGAGGAGAAAGATGTTAATTTAGCATATTTATCTTACCATAGGTCATATGGTGGACCTAAAATTTTGCTACTTTTCCTAGAAAGAGGAAAGAAAAAGAAAAAAAAAAACAAAAAGAAAAACCATCTTTGAACTATAATTACAAGTATTCACCAGATAACGAGTTGAATTGTTAAAAGGGGAGTGCCACTTTTCCATCAAGCATCTATAGTCCTGGTTTGGCCCACTGTCTTTAAAACTAGAGCTAGGCTTAAGTTTTATACTTTTCTTCAAATATCCTAACAGAAAATTCAATGTCTAAGAAAATGATTTTTTTTTTTTTAAAAAAAAAAAAGGAAAAAGGAAAAAGAAAAAAAGGGATCAATCAATTACCATCGACGTAGACAGAACCGTCGGAGTTGAATCCAATGCTTCCGGAATAGCTGCCGGGAAGTTTCAGAGGGAGAGAGCCTCCGGCAGTGAGTCCTACCGACAACATAACGGCGTCACTTTTTCCGTCATCCCTACCACCAAGCTTCAATTCCTCAATCTTGTTGACTCTGTTACTACTAGTAACGTGGACTAACGATTCCGAATTGGCTTTTGCGTTAGAATTCTCTTGTATGAGTTTAGTCTTCTCACCTTCTTTGACTTTCCCATTGATCGACGACTGGTTCCCATCTCCGCTTCGGCAAAACAAGATGGTGATTTCGAAATAAGCCTCTTGCGGGAAAGAGGAGTTCCCCAAAGGTGGGCCCGGTAAAGGCAGAGCCGTTCTGATCACAGACGCGGCGGCCATAGATGGATTGTTGCCTGCATTCGAAGCTTTCTTCAACCCGGGGTTTAGCCTTATCTTCTGCATGAAATCGGCCGATTCCTGGCATATTTCCCAGCTCGTTTCGGGCTCCGCTTCTCTTTTGAGCTCACCAACCGTGCATAATCCCAACAGCCTTGATCTCGTCGATGGAGACGACGTATAGCCCGTGAAAGCGAATCGTGACCATCCGTTTTCGACGGCATCGGTGATCAGAGACGGGTGCTCGGACCAACTAAACAGAGGTTTCCCGGAAACCCCACGTCGGAACATGTAGTAATTTCCAACCCTTTTGCTGTCAAATTCGACTTGGTGATGGTGATGATGATTATGATGAAGACCCTCTTGCTGGTGAAGCTTGATGATCCCGGATTGGAGTCTCTCTGTTCTAGTAGTACTACTGGTCAGGTCAAGAACTTTCTTTTCACTTTTGTGGTAATATCTTCGCCATAATAACAAGATGATAAGAATTGATAAAACTCCAAAGCAAACTATGCCCACAATAACATGTGTCCTTTCAAGCATCTCTGCCTCTCAACTAGTCTCCTCTGTTAAAAAAGTATATATCTGAGAGTTTTCTTCTGAATTCTGATATTAAAAAAAAAAAAAAGAGAGAGAATAAGAAATTTGGGGTTTGAATTGGGACCTTTAATGGAGAAGGAGAAGAAGAAGAAGAAGAAGAAGAAGGCAGGCGTGGACTAAGACTGGTTCAAGAAAGGCAGGAAAGGAGTAGTGTTGCATATAATATAAACAAAAAGTGGGAAAGAATGTTGAGGCCGAATACAGCAGAGGGATAACACCTGCTGATACATGGCATTAACGTTTTCAATACACTGACTTTCTTTTTTTGTTTTATTGATTATTTTATTTTATTTTATTTGGAAGACCAATGTAAAATAACTTTCTACTCTTCACATACTTTATAAGTTAGTGTGAACTTAAAAAACGCGGTGGTTTGATTAATTCTGTTTGTGTTCTCTTTTTTTATTTTTTTTTATTTTTATAAATTAGGGTAGAGAGATATGCTTAGAATGGTACAATTGATGTAGTGTATGTGTCACAGACTCATATACTTCAATATAGGAATTAAAATTATGGGTCTGTCTGTACCATGTAATTAAATTAGTACCATTGACTTATTTCATTATTTTTTGAACAAAAGGGTTTTGTTTTTTAGTTTACTTAAATGAGTAACACCTATTTTTATGTATATCCAAAACAAATTTTATGGCTTACTAACCTAAATATATGTAGGTTATGACTTTTTTTTTAAGAACTGTTATTCATTTGCTTTAGAATTTTGTGTCCCCGGTGTCAGTACTCACTGGACTTCTAGAAAAGTGTCAAAATATGCAATTGAGGGGTTTCATGTCATTTTCTCATTCTTTTTGTCGGACATTTGGATTTGAAAGGGGACAGTAATATCTTTGAATACCGGCGAGGCGGAAGCTGTTAATGACAATTACTTCCTAGACCCAAAAAAGTTACGGTAACAAAGAGGAACATGGATACATAGTATTACGTGTTGGTGGTTATTTGTCGACTGACAGTTAATCAGAACAAGCCTTAAAAAGAAAATTAAAACAAAAAAGCTCTTCTTAAAAAGAATGTCTATGACTATAAGCTCTTAATAATAATTATAGCTTAGAATATTAGATACTTTAGCCAATGAGGAGAAGAGAAAAAAAAATGTTTTAAGTGGGAGTTTGGAGAAGATAATGCATGAGATTATTTGAAGCCAGCTCTATATATCACATCTTATTGACTAATGGGATCCGCATATAAGATTTGTCTCATTTGTGATCAATTTCTGGCCTATACAAAATGCTAAAGTGCCACAAAGGAACACCATTACTAGGAGTAATGTATGGCCAAGGCAACCAGGGTCCAGGGGGTTGGTTGGAGAAAAATAAAATTGATGAATGGTAGATGGTGATTGTGACTAGCATTAACATAGGCTGGAATAAGTTGCATCTTAGCATTTTTATTAGTGACCTTTCTTTTTCTATTTACGAGTCTATATTTTATGGTGATTATTCCAATTTTAACAGCTAGTAATGCTTTCCATGCAACATAATTAGAAAGATTCAATATCAGTGGGACACCAAGATGCCCACTTTCTCTGTCTTTTTTCCTAGAAGGTTTTTTTTCTTTTTTTTTTTTTCCTCTCTTTGGGAGATGGTTCTAATTTTCTTGTACTGAATTTATTATCAATTGTAAGAGCTGACATTCTAATTAAGGACAAAAGCATTTAGGCTCTCATTGAAAATGAATTTTCATTGCCTTGGTGCCAAACTGAAAAAAGAAAACAAGGAGGAGGGTGGAAATAGCTACAATATTAGACAAAGCTGAAAGCTTATGGATAAAAAGTAGAGGCTTTATTTTGTTCAAAAGCAAAAAAGATTGCCTGGATTGTAATTTATGGGACCCAAGTATACACTCACTGTACCAGGTACATCTATGAGAACTGGATTGGACAATACTCTAAGCTAATTAGAAGCCCCACCAAGTTGTCTACTTAATTTCTTGTCATTCACCACTATTATTTAAAACAGAAAGCAATCATCTGAATAATTGCTAATCATCTTAAATTATATAATATAATTGACTTGCTTTTTTGGGTCGGTAGTAGTTGAGGAGAAAAGAAAACAATGTATGATAATTCTGAAGATAATTGCCATAAATCAAGGGGGAAATTATAGTATGCAAAAATGAAAGTTCAGAAAACGCTCTTTGCCGAAGAGGGGAAAAGAAGCTAATTTGTGACCAAGTAAGAAGACACCAAGTATGTGCTGCAAGGTCTAACTGTAACAAGGCATAGGGAATGTGGATGAAGAGAACTTTTTAGGTAATTAGTCATTGAAACGTGCTAAAGACGGAGGGGTTTTTGAGAAAGGACAATAGAAAGTAAACTTGTAAAAAGCATTTTTTTTTTTCAAAAACAAAAGGGGGGAAAAAAAAAGAAAAAGGAAAAGAAAAATGAAAGAAAGCCACAACTCAGAATTATGGTCCTGCAAAAATAGTAGAGACTAATTGGCATGGCAGAAACATGAGCAAGCAAAACCATATAAGTAAGAGCTCATCCATTTAATTTGTCTCTCTACTCGCAGGCAGAGCTCTCAGCAGCTATGATTGACTATAACTCATTTCTTAGAGAGGATAAATACACCGACTTTAAGTTTGAGGTAACACATATAACACGTCATTACCACATCAAAATTACATTAGATTTAATTTTATATATATATATATATTTAGATAAACTACTTTAGACTTTAGTTTCTCTTTTAGAAAATGCGCTTTAATTTTTATTCATAACAAACTGAAATAAATATAATAATTGAAGCATACAAAAAGAATAAATATATATGTACATGTATACATATAGTAAATTAGCTAAGATGTGACTGAAGCACCGGCATCCTCTCATTAAATGCCACCTGTGTGGAAAGGGACCTCGGAGTATAAATTACGAATTTATTTTCATTACCTTGTTTTGGGGGTGATGGGGCACATTAGTGGAGCATTTTGGATATATGTGAATGATCTTCGGACAAATTAAAAAAAGAAAAAGGAAAATAAAAAAAAAATGAAGAGGAAGAATGAGGGTGGTGAGGCAATAATATTAATATTTGGGCATATTGGACTCTTGACTCCTGAGTGACAGACTATGCATTAGAATTTCTTAGAACCTTACTTTTTTGTTTAGGAAAAGTCAGAAAATGAAGTTATTCAGGTACCACAAGAGAATGAAACTGCACTGCCATACTCTCAGATAAAACCTCATTTTTATGTGCATGCAACAGCCAACATACATCTTTGTCCACCTATCCAATTATTTTTAAGTTTTAACTTCAAAACTGATGGCGTCCTATATTTCTCAGGGTGAGAACTTTTAGAAAAAAGAAAAAGAAAAGAATAAATATCTTTAATGATAGGCAAACATTGCAGGCATTTTAAGAAAGAATCATGATCTTTTGAGTGGAAATTAGGACAATACCGTTAGTCTTTTCATTTTTATTTTTATTTTTTTTCCTCTATGAAAAAGTAAAGCAGGAAAAGTCTACGCATATATACATATATATAAAAAAGGCGATCGTTTTGATGGAAACTTCAACAATCTATTCATATTTATTTTATTTTTTCAAGCAAATCATGAATATGTCTTCTCTAGTGTCGTGGACCTGGTGCTTAATTTTATAATTTCATTATTCTTAGGAATATACATATTTTATAATAAAAATATTTAGGATAAGACATTACCCAAATTGTCTCCAAATTTGAAGAGAAGTCAACATTTTTCATTTCTCTCTTTTGAGTCCGAGGGTTGCCTTAGCTCGGCCTCGAATCAGAAGCACATCACGTTTTTTATTTTTATTTTTTCAATATTAAATTTCGAATTTTAATTTTTTTTTTCTTTGATTGGAAGATTACTTCCGACTCGATGAGTATTTTATGGCTAGCTTTCGGGTACATTACCAACTGCTAGCCATAAGTAGATTAATCGAGATAGAGGATATGTGTCATGTGTGGGCTTGGGCTGCTTTTACACGAAGAATGTAAGTATAAGATCAATATATCTTGATTGGCAAATCCTCCATGCTTTTCTTTTTCTAGAGGACAATGCGATGTAGAGCAAGTACATTTATCAACGACAGTAACACGAGAAAACGACATGGTACTGGCAAAGCATATGAAAGGACAATGGACATTAGTCAAAAACGACATTAATAACTGGAATCAACACACAAAAAAAAAAAAAAAAAACGACAGGACTATACGAAATAAATACAGAAGAACGACAACAAGGTGAAAATGACATTAATTCTATCAATCGATAATAAAAACTAAAAACGAATTACCGTAAAAACGAAAAAAACTAGAAAAAAAAATTATGCTTAATTAACCTTTATAATCTTGAAAACTTATTTTCCCTTCTACCGAAGATTCGGAGAGTTTTCAGGAATAGCGTTTCCAAATAGTTATTTGTGAAGTAGCAATTTAATGAAATATTCAAAAACTAATCGTTTTATAACATAATTTACATGAAAAGTAAAACTGAGGGAGACTCTGCATACGATCTCTTGGAGGAAGAAGCCAGTTGTAAGAGAAAAGAGGAAAATAGAAGTTTAACACTAAAAACTGCTATTAGACTTAGCAACAATAATAATATAAAGATGGCCGAATCTGAAAAACTCAAACCCAATAAACTGACTATAAACCTAGTTCCCGTCCGTATACTTCCTCGATATTTTCTTAGGTTTTGGATACTTATACCTATTTTTTTAAAAATAATACCAAATTTTCGACCTTTCAAAAATAATAAAAATTCCATACGACATTTTTAGGATATTTTTTAAAATATTTTGAGATCTAGAAACGCGGTGGCATTTTAGTAAATAAGACATCTTTTTTTTTTTTTTTTTTAAAACAAGAAACTACAAAAGTTTCCTAAAAACCAATTCGGTTTCTTATTAGCGGAATGTCCTGTACGTAAGTAAATCACAGGAAACCACAAAAGTTTTTTCGAAACCAGTTTGGTTTCCTTTAGCGGTATGTCCTGTACGTAAGTAAATATCATATGAAACCACGAACATTTCCTGGAAACCATTGTGGTTTCTTTTTTACAGAATGCCTTGTAGCTAAATAAATCACAGGATACCACGAGGTTTCCTGGAAACCATCGTGATTTCGTTTTTAGAAAATCAAGAAGGTTTCCAGAAAATCATTATGCTTTCCATTTTGCAGAATGCTATATAGCTAAATAAATCATAGAAAACTATGAAAGTTTCTTAGAAACCAATTTAGTTTCTTAGAAACTAGATTAGTTTCTCAAGTTAGTTTCTCGTTACTAACCAAATTAGTAATCAATTATTAGATTAGTTTTTGGTTACAAGTAGAAACCAGTTTGCTCTTGCTTTTAAGAGTAGTCGAAAATAATTTTTAAAAAAATGCCAAAAACCAAATTAGTTTCTCAGAAACCATATTGGTTATTCAGAAACTATATTGGTTTCTCAAGTTACACCAAATTGATTTTCATATTAATTAGTAAACTATTTTCGGCAATCACAATGCTAACTAAAAAAGCTTAAATTGTAGATTGAAAACGGAAAAAAAAAAAAGACAAAAAAAAAAAAAGACAAAGGCTGAAAAGAAAAGAATAGTAATGTTCAATGTGAAAAAAAAATTGAATTTAAAATGAGAAAATGAAAAAAATAAAAATAAATAGAGCAAAGGAAAAGAAAGAAGACAAGATGAATTTAAAAAAAGAAAAAGAAAAATAGAAAATAATAAAGCAAAGAAAAAGAAAGAAGATAAGGTGAAGCTTATGGAAATTCAATGGTGGATTGAAAGTGAAAAAAAAAAAAAAAACCTTTAAAAACGACAAAGATTACCGGAAAAAAAAAAAGAAAAAAGAAAAAAAAAGTGTAATTAAGTTCAACACAAAAAAAAAGAAAAGAAAAGAAAAGAAAAAAGAAAAAAATGATTTTAAAAAATAAATTTTTAAAAAAAGAAAATGAAAAAAAAAATAAAGGTAGAAGATATGAAATGATGAAAGTCTAGATTGGGGATTTGAACCCATGTCTACATTACATTGTAGTCGTAGTCTAGCCCAATCACTAGACTAGTTTTAGTTTTGTTTATTTTATGTGACTTTGCAATTAATAAAGTTTCTTGAGCCTTAGATCATATAAAATGGCAAAAAAATTTAATGGGCTATATGGAAAATTAATTATATAGGCCAGATCGTATTTTTATAATTATTTTTAAAAAGCTCGTACTCTATGTCATTTTTCCTAATTTTTTTTGCAGCCCAACCAAACAAACAAACAGCCTAAGACCCGAACTTTGCAAAATTGTCACAATAGTAGCAACATATGGTCACAAAAATTTATGAAAGGTTATAAATATAATCACTACAAGATTACAGGTATAGGTGGCAAAATGGGTAGACGGGCTGACCTGGCCCGCCCATAACGGGCTCGAAAGGGAGGACGGGCCAGGCTGGCCAGTCACAAAAGGCGGGACGGGGTGGCCCGATACACAAAAAAAATTGAGCCAAGCCCTTTTTTTTTTTACAACAACCTGGGCCCTAAAATTTTTTTACAACAACAAGGGCCCATAATGGGCCCTAAAAATAGAGATTCCCAAGCCCAGCCCAGCCTTGGGAGTCGGGCCGGACTCAGCTTGGACTCACATATGAACAGGAAGGGCCGGGTCGGCCCATAAAGCCCAGCTCGAATTGCCAGCTCTAATAACATGTCACTACAAAAAAGCTAAAACAGAGACTGTTCTCTATGCGTCACTTATATTGTGACAATCATATAACGATTATTTTGAAAAGTAGTCTTAGAATAGTCATTTTGTCCCAAATTAATGGGAAAAGTTCATAAATACCCGTTTTTAAAATCATATTTTTATAAATACCTATTTTTTATTTTTATTTCATAAATACCCGTTCTTGGAGAAATATAGATCACTACTGTTTTAATGTATACCATGGTCAAAATTTCATGAATAAAAATTATACTAAAAATTAGCACGCAATTTAAGATATACACTATAGGTCAAATTTAAAATGAATAATGTGAACCATGGTAAACATTTACATTGTAAATATATACCGTTCATATTTTACACATGAAATGTGTACCTCATAGATAAAATTTATATTGTAAATGTGGATCATTCATATTTTACATATGAAATGTGGACCATAAAAACGAGTATTTTTGAAAGAAAAATTAAAAACGGATATTTATGAAAATAAGTTTTAAAAACGGGTACTATGCATAAATTTCTCCAAATTACTCCTACTAGTCAGGCCCATTTCCCTTATATTTATGGAATTTGGATACTTATACTTATTTTTCAAAAAATATTACTAAATTTACGATCTTTTAAAAATAATAAAAATTTCGTACAACATTTTTAGGATATTTTTCTAAATACTTTAGGAGCTAGAAAACGCGGTGGCATTTTAATAAATAAGCCATTTTTTTTTTTACAGAAAATCACAAAGGTTTCTTGGAAACCAATTTGGTTTCCTATTAGCAGAATTTTATGTATGTAAGTAAATCACAGGAAACCAGTTTGGTTTCCCTTAGTGGAATATCGTGTACGTAAGTAAATCATAGGAAATCACAAATATTTCTAGAAACCATTGCGGTTTTCTCTTTACAAAATATCCTGTAGCTAAATAAATCACAGGAAACCTCGAAAGTTTCCTGGAAAGCATCGTGGTTTCTTTTTTGCAGAATACCATGTAGTTAAGTGAATCACAGGAAACTACGAATTTTTCTAGTTACTACTCGAAACTAATTTAGTTTCTACTTAAAACTAATTTAGTTTTCGATTACTACTTGAAACAATAAGGTTTTTACTCGTAACTAATTTTTTTTCCACTGGAAAACACTTTGGTTTCTACTTGAAAATACCAATTTGGTTTCTAGTTTCCAAAGTAACCAATAATAAAGGATTGGTTACCCAAATTATTTTCTAGTTACTACTTGAAACTAATTTGATTTCCACTCGAAACTAGTTTGATTCCCACACGAAACTAATTTAGTTTCAACTCCAAACCAGTTTGATTCTCATATAAAATCAATTTAGTTTCCACTCGAAACTATCTAATACTAATTTAGTTTTTGGTTTCAAGAATAGCAATAACCAAATTTTTTTAAGAAACCAAATTAGTTTGAACTATAAACGCCGAGTTATTAGTTTCTTTCTTTATTTTTTCCTTGATGGAAAAGAAAGAACTAATGATAAATATCCAAGAAGACCAACAATATCCAGAAAAGATGAATCCCCACTTGAGATTCTATACCAACATGGAAGTACAATAAGAAATGCTAAATACTAGTAAACAAGAAAAGGGTCAAATCTACATTAATATCAACAAAGCAAGCAGAAGGTTGTAAATACTAAAAAAAATTGGTTAAAAAAACAAACCAATCCAGTAAAGAGATAATTATTGCAATCATGACCAAACTAAGTATGAATAAATAAGCCTTTCAAAAAAACAATAAGTATGATCAAATACATAATAATCAGCTTAAATTTTGAAAAAAAATAAAGGGAACAAACCAAGTAATCGTCATTCTATCAAGCATATTGTGTGCATCTTCTCCTCTAGGCACTTAAAACAAGTCAGTCATCTTATCAAACAATTGTATGCATTTACTCTTCAAACAACTAGCCAAACTAAGTACTAGCAATGCATAATAATAAACTTAAATTTAAAAAAAAAAAAAAAACAAACAAACAAAGGGAAAAGCCAAGTCAGAAGCTTCTCTAGCTTTGGAATGAGAAATCTATGGAAGTTGAGGAAGCTTCTTGAATTCCATAGAAGGATTGCTGAAATTCTAGAAGAACTGATTGTTCAAAGGAAGGGGAAGGAGATAAAGATGAGAAAGAATACGAGAGGTAGCGATGATCTCTTAAATGGCGTCATGGGTGAGAAAATCCCCCAATTGAAAGCCTAGGAGAACCAATTGTCCATTGTTATAGAGAGAAAATCTATGAAGAAATTTAATCCATTGTGATGCGGGAGATGAACGTTGACGACAACGAGGAGGACTGGTCTGGATCGGAGAGAAAGTTAAGAAACCTGAGCCAGAGGAGAGAGGAGAGATGAGAGAAAGAGAGGGAGAAAAGAAATTAAGAAAGTGGCATTTTCTAACATAGATGGTACAAAAATAAGTGTTTACATCTGTATCGTATTTCGGTCATATTATTTTTAAAAATATAGTACTTGGTGTCGTTTTCCCTACATTCACGGTATGGGCCTTCCCAAGGCCTGTGTCTTAGTATATCCAATCTCAGACAAACTTGGGCTCTAATATCTCAAACCGGATATGGCAAAAATCTCGAAATATCTGCGACTTCTAAGCGGACAGCCACTGGTCACACTGACTACTGTCTGAGGCTCCATTTTCGTCATCCACCATTGAAGTGCCTAGGAAGGACCAAAACATAAATGAACCCCATCTGCAACGCTTCTTCCAGCGCCACCCTCCAACCTCTTCCTTCACTCTTCTTCCGCCACTCCAAGCAGCTCCATGGCACCCTACCCCTCAAATCCAAACCCCCGCCTCGACCCACTCTTCGCTTCAAATGGCCCGTCCCCATCAGAGCCTGCGCCGCCGCCTCCGAGATCGACATGGTCAAGACCAAGCAAGGCGTCTACGCCCCAAAGCAGAAGAAGGTAGTCATCCTCTGGGACCTCGACAACAAGCCCCCTCGTGGCCCCCCCTACCAGGCCGCCATGGCGCTCAAGCGGGTCGCCCAGCGCTTCGGCGACGTGGTCGACGCCTCCGCCTACGCCAACCGCCACGCCTTCGTCCACTTGCCCCAGTGGGTCCTCGAGCAGCGCCGCGACCGTAAACAGCTCGACATCCTCGAGCGCAAGGGCCTCGTCACGCCCCCATCCGAGACGTACGTCTGCGGGGTCTGCGGCCGCAAGTGTAAGACCAATCTGGACCTGAAGAAGCACTTCAAGCAGCTCCACGAGCGCGAGCGCCAGAAGAAGCTGAACCGGATGCGGTCGCTCAAGGGCAAGAAACGGCAGCGTTTCAAGGAGCGCCACATAGCCGGGAACCACAAGTACAACGAGGCGGCCAGGTCCTTGATCACGCCCAAGGTCGGGTACGGCCTGGCCTCGGAGCTTAGGCGTGCTGGGGTTTTTGTCAAGACCGTGGAGGATAAACCCCAGGCCGCGGATTGGGCTCTGAAGCGGCAAATGCAGCATTCCATGAGCCGAGGGATTGACTGGTTGTTCTTGGTCTCTGACGATTCGGACTTTTCGGAGATGTTGAGGCGGGCCCGGGAGGCGAATTTGGGGACGGTGGTCGTTGGGGATTGGGATAAGGCATTGGGGCAGCATGCGGATGTGTGGGTTCCTTGGATTGGGGTTGAGAATGGGGAGATTTCGGAGAAGGATTTGGTGCCAAAGAGTAGCGAGGTTTTTGATGATCATGGGCTGTTTTCGAGTGGCGATTTCGATGAAGGTGTGGAGATTGATAGTCGTCTGGATAGCGTAGTCGATGAGCTTGTGGTGAGGAGTTCTCGGTTCAATGGTGTGAGAGTTTCGGCGTTTTCTGAAGGGGAAGAGGAAGAGGATGACTGGGTGGGAGAGGCAATGGGTGAGGACTATCTGATGGAGGATAGCGACGATGATGATGATGATGATGAAGATTCGGAAGATGAAGATGGGATTTTTTGATGTGGAAATTGGAGGGGTGGAGAGTTGGTCATCTCAGGAACATGATGAAGATGAACTCTCTCTTCTCTTGGGGCCTTACAAATTTACTTATACGATTCAAATTTTTTTCAATCGCCTGGCACTTATTTAGTTTAGAAGGATGAACAGTTACGTTTGGGGTGAATTGAGTAGATTTTGTAAATGTGGAAGAACAAGCTACTCTAATAAGGCATTGATGTTGAAGATGACATTGTCTGTCTTTGGGATGTGCAGTTTTTGGTCATTTATCAAATAAAATCTACAGAATGTCCGTGACCAGATTTGTCTTCCTGACCATCTACATTTACAAGGTTCCAATTTTTCCTTCATTTACTTTCCTCTTTTGCTGTAAATATATACTATATATGAGTGTTTGTGTGGATTTTTAGAGTTCTGACAAAACCGATGTGATAGATATGAGGAGTAAGTGTAAATTCGCCAAAGGACTTCCACGGATTATTAGCTAAGGAGCTTTAGTTCACGTTGCAGTTTTAGTGCCAGGGTTGCTTATAACTATCCTAAGATGAAATTTGGATATAATGGATATGTTTGCAGTCAACACATGAAGGTTGACTATTTGAAGACAGGCATGGAAAAACTTTCTATGGACTTTAGACGGCCATCATAGCATCTGTTCCCTTTATACAATAACAGAGAAGTCATATAGTCACGGTTTTATTCATGTGCAACTTTCCTCAATGAGCGCACCGGTGCGACCGGAGGGGTATCTTATGTTGAAGATGCTAAAATGTCCAACGTAAGACTTCCAGAATACAGGATCTGAGATTGCAATTGCCACTAAACAAATTTGAAACATGCATAAAAAGGGTTCATGCGGAGTGAGTTTACAATTGGCTAGTGATGCTTGTGTTCAAGTTGAAGGGTATACATGTCACAATAACATAATAAAACACCTTTAGACTTTACGGAGATGTGAGATTTGGTCTTTCTTGGGCTGAATATGATTAATTTTTCTTTGGAGTTGAGCGATAAAACTATAGGATTCGTGACTCTGAGTCTGAAATCTGAAATTGAATGTGCTGTATAATATGGATGTATACACTCACAACGGTCGTATTCATTAAGAGGTGGTTGTCCTCAGTTTGGGGAGAGACTACACGGTAAGGCTTCATAAACTTTTATGTGATTTTTAAATTGCTTACTATGGAAATGACTAAAGATTTATCATTGACAGGTATTATTAGATGCCAAGGAGTTTTTAATCATTCTATAACAGGTATTATTAGTGTAGGCTACAAGTTAATTTAGAGTCATATGATGCCACTTGCCACATATGAAAGTGTAGTGGGAATAAAAGTTTCTGATAGTGAACTGAGACCATGATTTGTTATACTACTACTTCAAATTTCTGGAAGTGTGCTAGTTCGAATGAAGACTGCTATCTCAATGGATGTTATGATTTATGAAAGAGATGAATTTTTAGTAAAGAATGAAAAATGAATAGCTATAATTGTTATTGATTCAGTAAAATGATTACAAGCTTATATACTCTGTTTGTATAACAGAAACATAACAGAAACCACTCAGTGGTGTACACATGGACTGAGCTGTTATAATTGCTAACTAATTCTACAAACTAACCATTAGATTAAGCTAATCTATTTTCTAACATTCCTCTTAGAACTCAGAGTAGAGAATTTCTCAACTATGAGTTTGTGACGAGTAGACAAAAATCTTGCAGTAGTGATAGCTTTAGTTAGTATGTCTGCTATTTGGTCTTGCGAAGGAACATGCCTCGCATCAAGTTGGTTCTGAATAACATTCTCTCGAACAAAGTAGAGCTCAAGCTCGATGTGTTTTGTACGAGCATATAAAATTGGATTTGCAGCTAGCATCACAGTGCTCAAGTTATCACACCACACTACAGGAAACTTGGATTGATTGAACTTCAATTTAGTAAGGAGATATTGTATCCAGGTTAACTCAACAAGCAAATGTCCCAAGCTTTGATACTCTGCCTCAGTGCTAGACCTGGAAACTGTATACTGCTTCTTAAACTGCCATGTGATTAAATTTGGTCCTAAATACACACAAAAACCAGTGGTAGATCTTCAGTCATCTGGATTCGAAGCCCAATATGCATCACAGAACCCCACTAGATTCAGATCACTTCCTTTGCGCAAGTGCAGACTATAATCCAACATTCCTCTTGAGTATCCTAGTATACGTTTAACTCTCCAATGGGTTTTGCATAAATTGGCAAACTCGGTTAACAGCATAGGCAATTTCTGGTCATGTGATTGTGACGTATTACAAAGCTCCAACCAAAGCTTCTATACAATTGCACATCACTAACTGGATCAGTTTCAAACGCTGAAAGCTTCTCATTACTCATCATTGGAGTGGGCAAGGAATTTACATTTTGCATTTTTGCCTTGCAAAGCAAATCTGTAAGATACTTTTTGCTGAAATAACATGAAGCCATTGTCAGTTTTTTAAACTTGAATTCCTAAGAAGTAATCAACTTCACCTAGATCTTTTAAGGCGAAAGTCTTGTGTAACTGAGTAACCTACTCAGTAATAAGAGTAGTGGGAGCTTGTGTAACTGAGTAACCAACTCAGTAATAAGAGTAGTGTTGCTCCCAGTAATCAAAACATCATCAACATAAACAAGGGTGGAGATAGAATGCTCAACAGTGATTCGGATGAACAAAGACTGATATGATCTGCTGAAACAAATCCAAGCCGTACTAGAGCTAAGTGTAATTTTCAAACCAAGCACTTGGAGCTTGTTTAAGCCCATACAAAGCTTTATGCAGCTTGCAAACTAAACAAGCTGTATGATCAGCAACAAAACTAGGTGGTTGTTCCATATAAACCTTTTCTTGAAAATCATAATTGAGAAATGCATTATTCGCATCAAGTTGTCGCACCCACCAGCCACGTGACAATGCAATAGTTAACACAATACAAATTGTTGTAGGCTTAACAACATGACTAAACGCTTTTTATATAGTCAAATCTTGGTAATTGTAGAAAACTTTTGGCAACAAGTCTTACCTTATACCTTTGAATACTCCTATCTTGATTAAAAACTCATTTACATCCAATGGCTTAATCGGTTCAGAGATAGAGGAACCAGAGACTGGGTAGCATTTCTCATAAAAGCAAGAAATTCTTCAGTCATAGCAGTCTTCCCATGAGGCTACTGTAACACTATTAGGTTCACACGAAGTGAGATACACCTTAGGCTTGGAAATACTAGCGTTAGCCCTTGTAACCACAGGATGAGCCTTAATAGGTTCTGCTGCAGGTCTTGGAGGTAAAGAAGTGGGCACATGATCCTGTACCTGTATAGTAGTATGATCTAAAGAAGATAAAAGTCTTCAATAATGTGAATAGGTGTCTCAACAAATTGGTGTGGTATTGGTGTAACAGACTCACATGAAGAACTTGAGGATAGGACTGGAGGACAAGCAGAAATAGAATGAAAATGAGAAATATGAGATATGGAAATTGGGGGAGACTGTTTTGAAAAGGGAAAACTAGACTCATCAAATAGAACATCCTGAGAGCTATACAATCTGCCTGTACTATCCAAACATTTGTAACCTTTATGATTCAAACTATATCCCAAAAAATTGCACTCAGTAGACCTGAATTCTAACTTGTGCTTATTGTAAGGTCTGCAATTAGGATAACATGAGTAACCAAAAGCCTTAAGAAAAAGTAATCTGGTTTGGTGTTGGATTGTTGATTAGAAACCTAAAAGGAGTTTTGCCCTTAAGTACTGATGTGGAAAGTCTATTTATAAGGTAAACTGATATTCTAAAAGTTTCATCCCAAAATCTTAAAGGCATAAATACTTTTTCTAAAAGAGACAACTGATTTTCTACAATATGCCTATGTTTATGCTCAACTACCCCATTTTGCTCCTTGACATTTACCATCAGTATGAACTTGTCTCATCGCTTTTGACTAAGGATGTCAATTATACCTGTCAGCCCATTTATCTGCGGGTACCCGATCCTAATGGGACAGGTAATACCCGACTATTCGGATAAACGGGGCGGGGATGGGTACTAATTGAAAAATCCGATCTTGGTACGGGGCGGGTACATGTATAGGAGTACACGGGATTAATTATATATATAAAAAAGAAAAAAAATATATTAAGTATATGTATAATTTATATAAAATACACATAAATAAATGTGTATATATAAAAATAAGGTTGTATTATTGACGTATTATTAATTTTAGTATATGATATTATCATGAGAAATTTAGGTAGATGACCAAAATTTTAAATTTGATTAAGTAAATGTCCACTTTTAAAGTTTTATAGCTAAATGTCCTGGTATATATATTTTTACAGTCGGTAGATATACATATCTACCAATTTTAATTACTGTACTGAAATGCACTGGATATATAATTTTTTATACTTAGTATATAAAGTTTTATACTTGGTATATATGCATATATACCGGACATTTTGCTATAACATTTGACAAAGGGACATTTACTGAAATTGGGCCTAAAATTTGGTCATATTTCTATAAGCCCCTATTATCATTAGATTTTTTTTCTCTTTAAATTCATATTTATTTTTATTTTTCAAATTATTCAAAATAATATATTTTTTAATTTTTTTACTATGTATGGGTACCCGCCTACCCGGACGGGTAATATCCGAACCCACCCTGCCAACTTAAACGGGTAAATGAGGCAGGTATGGATTTGATTTTTCCCCCAGGTACGGGAGCGGAATAGTTATACCCGCCCCGAACCCGACTTGTTGCCATTCCTACTTTTGACTTTATATTCAAGTGCCCCATAAATGACAAAGTTGTTCTTCTTTTGTCCCATCACTTTTGGCTTAGTATTCAAGTGCCACTAAAAGAGCAAAATTATTCTTCTTTAGCCCCTATCTTTTGACTTAGCATTCAAGTACTCCCTAAAATGACAAAAATTGTTCTTCTTTTGCCCTCTCAATTCTAACACCGTATGTCATTTACTATATTTTTTTTATTGTACATTTCCGAATAGTTAGTTTTTTATGATTAAATAAATGAAATAAACGAAAAGAGGTAAAGAAAATATTTTTTTACATAGTTATATATATATATAATAAACATAATAGAGTAGTTTTGCATTAATTCATTAGTGTCAAAATATCTTTAGAAGTCATGTCAAAAAAACTGCATAATTTCATATCAAAAAACTATCTGGGAGGTGAAATAACTATTTGATCCTTACCCACTAATAGTCTTTTACAGGTGCTAGTGTTAGAAGACAAAAGAGAAACTCTTTTCTCATTTTGGGGATATTTGAATATTAAACCAAAAATAAGAAAGCAAATTCTTAACGATGGTAAAAGACAAAGGACAAAATGACTAATTATTCTTTTTTTTTTTGAATGATTAAAAACAAAAAATAAATGAGAAGAATATAAAATAACATTTTCTTTCTTGGAATTGGTAAAATAGCATTTTCTAATATAGTTAAATAAAATTTAAAAAAAGGTATGTGTGTATGCTTTTTTTTTTTTCCATAGATGTAGATTCATATTTAAAATGAAATTACATTCATACTGTAGCAAAAAAATATATAATTTTTTTTTATATAAACGGGCTCCTCAAGAGAATATCATTAATCGAAGTAAAAAGCTTCAAATTATAATGTAAGTACAAAGATTACAACTTCAAACTCCTCAAAGAAAGGAGACAAAAAATGGATCACAAACACAACTAAGAACAAATATGTGGGTTACCCTAATTATTCAAAAGAAAGAGATAACAAGGACTATCAGCAATCTATTGCCTTCAACACTTGCTCCTGGCTGCATTCTTGGCGGAGTGGACTATATGAGGCCAGTACCAATTGAGATTCATGCCTCTGGAAAAGAAAATAAAACGAAAATTAGCCACTAAATAGATCTAGATCTGAGAAAAAAAATCTCAAATTTAAATTCTGGACCAGACTAAAATCCATACAAAAGGTGGTACTACAAACCAGATCTAGATCTGGACTTATTAAAACTGAAAAAGAAAAATAAAAAAGAAGCGGAGAGGAGGAGGAGAAGGAGGAAGAAGAGGATAAGAAGAGAAGGCCAGAGAAGGAGAAAGGAAGACCCCCTCTTCAGCCTCTGAGTGGGGTGGCGCTGACTTTTTTATTGGAAGGAGATGCAGATAGAGAGAGGTCATGATTTTTTGATCTTTTGATTTTTTCAAAATTTTAATGACTATGACTTGCAGTATCTAATATGGCACATATATCAAGTTTGAGTAAAAACTATTATATTACGTTTTTTGTTTTGTTTTTGTTTGTATGTGTGTATATATATATAGTTTGCCAATCCTGTAGGTATTATTTTTTTTAACCTTTGTATAGGTATTTTTTCTTTTTAGCCGTTGGATCATCATCTAATGGTGATCTAACGGCTATAATGAGGTGTATGAAAAGGTGTGCATCATTAATGCTATTTCTCTCTCTTACTTTTTATTATAAAAAAATGTGTATGATAAATTTTCATTGGCCAAATTGATACCTATGCATAGGTAAAAAAAAAAAAAAAAAACCTATTGGATTGGTGCCCATATATATATATAAAACCATGTAAATGGTATATTTGCTCTTTTTATTTATTTCATTTATTCAATCATAAAGAATTAGTTATTTGAAAATGGTCAATAAAAAAAAGAAAAAAAAATTAGCAAGAAAGTTTATTTAGCTCTTTAAAAATTGAAATAATTATTTAGTCTTTGTCTACTAACGGTGTTAAAGTTGGCAAAAAAAGAACAATTTTGCCATTTTAAGGATACTTGAATACTAAGTCAAAAGTTAGGGGCAAAGGAAGAACAACTTTACTATTTTAGGGAGCATTTGAATACTAAGTTAAAAGTCAGTGGGGCAAAAGAAGAATAATTTTGCTATTTAGGAGATATTTGATAACAAAGTCAAAATTGAGGTAGCAAATTTATACTGATGACAAATATCAGGAGGCAAAATGACTAATTATTCATCCTAGAAAAATACTCTCAGTGGACCTGAATTCTAACTTGTGCTTATTGTAAGGTCTGACATTAGGATAACTTGAGCAAACGAAAATCTTAAGAAAGGAGTAATTTGGTTTGATGTTGGTTAAAACCTCAAGAGGAGTTTTACCCTTAAGTACTGATGTGGGTAGCCTATTATTCATAAGGTAAATTGATGTTCTAAAAGCTTCATCTAAAAAATCTTAAAGGCATAAATGCTTTTGTTAAAAGAGTCAACCCATTTTCTATGATATGTGTATATTTACGCTCAACTACCTCATTTTGCTTGTGTGTAGTTGGACAGAATAGCTTATGAATAATGTCAATTGCAGTCAGAAACTCAGTAAAGACTATTCACTGTCCAATCAATTTGTAAGGCTTTAATGGAATAATTGAACTGTAATCCAGTTTGTGTCTTGAAATTCAAAAAGGTTTGATGGGCATCCGATTTTTGTCTAAGAAGATAAATCCAAGTGTATCTTGAAAAAGCATCAATAAAGCTAATGTAATATTTGTATCCATGAGTAGATGTAACAGGAGTAGGCTCTCACAAGTCAAAATGAATTAGTTGTAAAGCTTGAGTATATACAGTAGTAGAAGTAGGAAAAAGAAATTTATATATTTTTCCTAAGCAACAAGCTTTGCAAAAAGATGGAATTTTATTATCATGAGAAATATTACAATGGGAATGTACACGGTGGACAGTTTGAGCAGATGGATGACCTAATCTGCTGTGCCAAAGATCAAAAATAAAATTTGAACTAGACTCGGTATTCAGATATACATTATTAACATTAGTAGTATAATTAGAACTAAAAGAGTTAACTATAAAAGTATGAATAGATGGACGAACATGATGAGCTGACTGAAAGTTGAGCAGAGAATTATCAAATGCATATGACCTATTCTTAAGTTGTCCTTTCATCAAGACTGACTTGGTAACCTGATTATTGACAAAATAGAAATAAGGGTGAAATTCAAAAAAAGTATTGTTATCTTGATCAAACTTGGAAATACTAATAAGATTCTTCGTGATTTGAGGAATATGAAAAAGTTTACTTAAAGACAAGACTTTAGACTGAAAAGGAGAAGAAAAACAAGAGTAACCAATATGTTGAATAGAAAGACTTGTACCATTGCCAATATGAATCTGGTCTTAACTAGTGTATCCAACTCAAGTCATGAGATTATTAGGTGTGACATGGTTAGTAGCTCCAAAGTTAGGATACTAGCTGGAGTCTTGAACAGTTTCTGGAGCAGCATACAGGGCCATTTGTGCTATGTGGGCATGTAAGAGAGCACTGGAGTTGATAGAAGGATCATATCCATAAAAGGGACTCTGAAAAGAGGAATCAAATTGATACCAACAACTTTGAACCAAATGCTCATTCTTGCCATATAGCTGATATTGTGGACGATTGCTATTGTTATAACCTCCACGACCAAGTCCTCGTCCAGGATTGAAACCACCTTGACCATAGCCAGGATAAGAAAACTGACTTGGATGATGACCTCGACCTAGATTAGTAGAATTAGGAGGGAACTAATGTTGATTAGGTGAATTGGGGAAAACACCATTATTATACCGCTTCTTAGGATTAGTATGAGCAAGATTCACTGCATTGGGATCAGAATCCAGTGATTTCTTATTCTTTTCAATTCGAGCTTCTTGAGCGAGTAAGAGAGATTCAATCTCTGCATCAATATAATCATAAGAGAGATTCAATCTCTGCATCAATATAATCATCTTTGCATGAACTGATTGAGAAAATGAAAGTGTCATACTTATCTGAAGGTCCATTGAAAATCACTTCCAAATGATCACCATAGGAAAGATAATTACCAACTGAGACCAATTGATCAACAGAGTATTTGATCTTCAAGAGATACTCATTCAATGAAAGCTCAACCTTCTTGAGATTTTGAAGTTAAGTCTAGAACTAAGGAATTTTAGCTTTGGTTTGAGAACAAAATAACTCTCAAGAGCTTCCCGAATCTATGATGAAGTTTCATAGCCTACCATGCGAGTAAGAATGCCTTCAGACATGGATGAAAGTAGCTAAGAAAGCAAGAGTTGATCTTGTTGTTCCCAATCCGGGTAGTCCTGACTGAATTTTCTGATAGCTTCATTATCAATGGTGAGAAACGGGATCATTGGCCGAGCTAATGGTGAACCAAAATGCTGAAGTCTGTAACCCTTGATGGCATAATTGACTTGCTAACGCCATAGAAGAAAATTGGAGCTATCGAGCTTCACAGAAATCAAGTGAGGAAAGGTAACAAGAACGAATTTTGATGAAGATGGAGAAGAAGATGAAGAACCCTCCATGGATGTAGACGAAGACACCATTGATGATCGTTACAGCTCTGATACCATGTTATGATTTATGAAAGAGATGAATTTTATTAAAGAATAGAAAAATGAATAGTTGTAATTGTTATTGATTCAGTAAAGTGATTACAAGCTTATATACTCTATTTGTATAATTGAAATATAACAGAAATCACTCAGTGGTGTACACGTGGACTGAGCTGTTATAACAACTAACTAATTCTACAAACTAACCATTAGATTAAGCTAATATATTCTCTAACAATGGAATCTAAGCTAATATATTCTCTAACAATAGAGACGAGGTTATATGAATATATTATGAGATAATGTCAATCATCAATTTGCCTCTCCTATTATGGTAGATCCATTTTAGTAGATCCATTTTAGCTTTAAACTTGCTATAAGATTATTCTTTTTCAATTGTCTTGGATAATTCATGGTGACGATTGGTTCAGAGATCTAGAAAGTTTGATATGGTCTTTATGCATAGTTCATTTTTCAATATATATCATTTTTCAATATATATCTTTTCTGCATCTTTCAGCGGTTTATTTCTTTTTTTTCCCCCTTCCAGTTTCAGGGTGATATGGCATTATTTGCATATCATTTTTCAGCAGTTCATTTCTTTAACCACTCTCTAGTAAACTCTTACATTATTTTAGATATGGCATTATTTGATAGTGAGACACGAAAAACTGAGACAGCTTATCTGATTCCATTCTAACCTGGCATCAGTATTTAACTGGACTTTAGAAACAATCGAAAGTATCATACAATCTGCATAAAAGGAAGGAGCAGGAGATTTATTGAATGTTGTTCCACAGTGCACTCGAAGTCTGTTCACCAGTGTAAGGAGTATGGATCAACGCTATTCTCACTTTCTCTTGGCATTACACAACACGATTTTCAAGTCTAATGATCCTGTGTTTTTGGGGTTAATCATATGATTGGTTGGTCCATTTTTTCTCTAGATAGACAATAGTCAGTGGTTGAGTTGTGGGATTCTGGGATATGCCGATATCAACAATAGTTGCCTTTGTGCCTATGGAGGTCAATCATGAACGGTTGAAATTGGTGATCCTTAGAAAGGTGTAATTACATGTTGGATGGCCAGGTGGCTTCTCTCACCATTCTTGGTTCCCTCTGCATACTTACTCATCACCCCTGGCCGACACAAGTCCTTTTCAGGCTAGTGGACTAGTGGAGATTTGTGACTATCAAGCTTCGGGAGTTTATTTGAAGATGAGGTCCAATAGTTCTCAACCAAGAACTATCTTCTGTTCCATACCAAATTAGAGCTTCTAAAGCGAGGCTCTCTACTTTTTCTCCAAACAAATCATGGTGTATCAAATCACAGTTTGGTGGAGTCCTTGTATGATTTTTACTTTTATTTTTTGGGGCGGCATAGTTGAATGTCTAAATTACAGGAACACCTCATCTTCTCTGGGATTTTTTTTTTCTTTTTTGTTTTATTTATATCAAGGAAAATAGAAAGAGACGAAAGAAGAAGAGAAGAAAAGTTAGAGAACCCTCCAAAGTTGGTTTTTTTGCAACTGCTGAAACAAAATGAACAACGTATAATTGATAACTTGTGGAGGTGTGAATAAGTAGGTATATGACAATATAGGAGGAATAGTTCGTAGGCCTTAATGATAGAGAAAATTTGGTCTATAAATGAGGACAAAACTCGCGTAGTGCTGAATGTCGAAATCATATAGGACAAACGTGAAACGACGCCATGCTTGATTGATTTTATGGCATAGTTTGTGGGATCCGCAAGCTGACATGCCTCCTCTATAATGATAGGGCACGATATTGATTTATTTATTTTATCTTTTAAAAGCTTGATAACTATTTTTAACTGATTGTTGTCTTGCAGTTAAACTAGGGTTCTAGAATAGTGTTGGGCATCAAAACTTAACTACTAGAGTGTACTAGACCATGAATTCTGATTTCATGACAAATCTTTTCCTGAGTGTAAATAATATTCCAAGCTGAGTTCAATCGGATTTGGAAGCTGAATCTTGTGCAAGTATAAAGGATTAATACTAGCGGGCAGTGGATGTTCACACACACAACGTTCTTCAGAATTTAATAAATAAGTTGAAGTAACTATCAAAATTAGTCTGAGAAAGATCCCAAGTGTCAGTTCAAAGAAACCTGGAATAAAGTGGCCTTAAAGGAGAGTAGAATTCCAGTAAGAAACTCAATTGGTTCTCTCCCTTTTTTTTTTTTTTTGGTTGCACAGACTCAATTGATTTTCAATTTACATGTTATTATTATTATCGTCTTGTATGTTACGAGTTACCACCCACCTAGAATTGAGGACATTAGGAGGAAATAAAATAGAAACAATTAATAAATGATAAAAAGACAAAATAGGAGGCGAAGGACAATTATTACTGTTTATTGTCATTAAAATACTATTATTAGTCTTATTTATTATTGCCGACTACTAAATCTCCAATTTGGGGCCAGTTAGGCGAACCCCCACGTCTCATCTCCACATTATGCAATGCAACATATGGCATCACTAACACCAAAATAAACAATTCGACTATTAGAGAATATGCTGCCGAGTGCTGATTACTACCATTACCTTGTGGTCCTTCATCACCTAATTGCCACGTAAGATGTTACCTAAATGGATGATGTAATTGTATGCCATTTCTACCCCTTTATACGTAAACGAATTACCTTCTTCTCTAATACATATCTTTTTTGTCTTTTCACAGAGGGAGAGGGTCTCAAATAACAATTAATACTTGGGAATTGAGATCTGCTTTCTTAAAATGCTGTCTCACATCAAGTTAGACATTAATAAATCAACTATTAATTCAAAACACGTTGTAAAATAACTGTTGAATTAATTATTTTTTTATTTTACTGAGTCGTCAACTTTTAAGAAGATGGGATAGCAAGTGCCAGTGAGACAAAATTTTGGGACAGAACTGATTTCCTAAGGTCCTATGTTGGCTGTACACGAGTTATCCACACCGTAATACCATATGCCTGCGGCACATCATATTCCAATACATAGCTGGGGTTAGGTTACCTGGTATTTATTTATTATTTTAGTATTTAACGGTGAGTCAGATAGGTAGTACTCCTGAATTGAAGTTTCCAAAGTGTTGAAATCTGATAAACAAATTGACTAGAACTCCCGAACATTTATGGTTATCCACATACCACTGCACATGTGTCCCGTTCCTTTAATTATCGAAAAGTCATGGTTAGCGCCCTCTAAATAGTACACCACTATTAAGTCAATCATCAAACTTTATTTATTAATAATTAGCCAAAATGTCAAAGAACATATAAGTTTAAATACTTTGAATCCACAAAAACAATAATAGTAATTAAGACTATCTAATTTAATTAACTAAATTAATTTCAGTTTCTGCTGCTTTCACCACTTGGGGTTGGTCATTGCGTGGACGGAAAGTCATTCTCAAACCTCTCCTATACCTATCCATCCATAGTATAAATATTTACATATATACATCATACACCAATAGTATACATATCCATCCGTCCATGTCTACCACCGACTCCTCTCTAACGTTGATAAACTACATAGCTTATTCCACAAAGCAAGCCCCCATCCCAAGGCATTATTATGATAATCATCCAAAACCCATAATTATTTTTTATAAGAAATACACAAACATACAATATAAAAATACACTACAGATAATGATATTACTATAAAATATGGTCCAGTTATTTCAGTTTTGACAGAGAAATTAAAACCCTACCTTAGCACAAAGCAAGCTGGGGTGGAGGGATGTTGGCTGATCTTGCGTACGAGAGGCGTAATCTTACACGTCGGCAGTAGTACATGGTACTAGTCCCAAGTTCTCACAATCACATGCCCACCAAAACTAACGTCGGTTTCTTGTAAATAAACTACAAAACGCCTTTTCAGACTCACTCAGCTAAGCTTATTACACCTTAGACTTTAGAGCGAGCTAGCCCAGCCCAGCCCAACCCAACCCAACACAAACAAAACACAGAGGAGTATACATATATATATATATATATATATATATATGTATAAATAAACACAACAAAAGAAAGAAGAAAGAAAGGAAGAAAGGAAAGAGAGAGAGACTGAAAGGTGGGAGGTGATGGAATATGTCGGCCAACTTTGGATTTATCTTAAAGGCAGATCAACGTGGCGGCCGTGGCCATACGACAGAGTAGCAGCCAAGTAGGAAAGCTCATATCATATATATGCGCGCCTCCTTTTAGCTTAACCTCCCTCTCTCTCTCTCTCTCTCTCTCTCTCTCTTTCTCTCTCTGTCTAATCTCTTATATAAATCTTATTCCTTCTTCCTATATACGAATTTATTTTCTTTCCTGATTTCTTAGTTTTATAATTATGGAAGGAGAGGAGTGTTGTTCAAGTAGAGATACCACTAGTACTAGCACTATTACTACTACCAGTAATTCTAACTCGAAGCGGAAGCAAATAATACAACGACAACAACAGCAACATGATCACGAAACGGCGTCGGATGATGATCGTCGTCATCATCAGAAGGCGCGTACGTACAGAGGAATAAGGATGAGGAAGTGGGGGAAGTGGGTGGCGGAGATTAGGGAACCGAACAAGAGGTCTCGGATATGGCTGGGGTCATACACAACCCCAGTCGCGGCGGCACGCGCGTACGACACCGCCGTGTTCTACCTCCGTGGGCCCTCCGCTCGGCTCAACTTCCCCGACCTCGCGTTCCAGGAAGACCTCCACCTCGCCGACTTGTCCGCCGCCTCCATACGCAAACGCGCCACCGAAGTCGGCGCTAAGGTCGACGCCGACGCCTCCACCCAATCCGCTCTCGCTCATCATCATCATCATCCAGCCTCCACGTCACCTTCAGAGTCTAATACTCATCATCATGATCATCCTAAGCCCGACTTAAACCAGTACCCGGACCCGGACCCGGAAGACTCTGACGACCAAGATCATTGAAACGGAAACCCGTCTCGCCCCGCCGGCTCATGTCTATAGATAATATTGATTTTTTTTGTTTTAAAGTTTTATATATCTATTTTTGTTTAGTTAATTTTCGTTATTAATATTACTCTTTGCTATAGAATATTGGATGTCCGAAACGGAATCAAAAGGGTTCTGTTTGATTGGTTATAAGGTTTTTGATTGTACGTTGCAAGTAGCTGCTAGCGGAACACGTCTTTAGTACTCCCGGTCTCAATAATATGTTATAGTTGTTGTTAGTTAACCAGTAGTAGCAGAGTTTGGTTAATCCATCGAATTAATTTGCCATCTTCAATTTTGGTTTTTTTTTTGGGGTTAACTAATTTCTCAACGTTTGTTGTAAGTTGTAAATGAATTTTAATCTTCGTCGTTTTATGATAGTTATTTATAAGTATATATAGATATTTATTACTTGGTGTATATATCATTGAAGGTCGGCCGGGAGGGAAATGGATTAAGAATAAAGCTAATTATATATCTTATATGCAAATATATAATTAGAGTAAGGAGGGAGGGGGCAAAAAAATACAAGTAGATAAGGAGATAAGGGAGATGATGAGAGAGTTGGGCAGCAGCAAGAAGCGGCACCCCATGACGTGGGTTGTGGACACCACATGAGAGCAAACAAAGAAAAAAAGAAAGAAAGAGAGAAAGAAAACCCAAAGTGAAGTTAGGAGAGAATGAGAGAGAGAGAGAGAGAGAGAGACAGAGTGGTCCTCAAATCAGCACGCTTGTCATTGTCATGCTATGGTGGAACCTTACGAAACCCTTATTATTTGTTTACTCTTACTCTAATTACCTCATCGTATTTCCAAGGTGCGCGGTTCTGCTTCTGTGTATGTGTGTGTTTTTCTTTTCTTTTTTTTTTTTACTAGTAAAAATTTGTTTATTTATTGTATGGATTTTGAGGTATTTGCTAGCTGGCAGCCCTGGCCCATTTTTCTTGCTTTAAATTAGATTTTTGGGTTCTTGACGTTGAAGCGGTGTTGTGATCAGATGTTATGCCTTTTAACTATTAATATGTATATAAATATAACGTATAAAACAGTATATGTTATCTGTACGGGGACTTAAAATGAACAAATTGTTGAGGCTCAATTCTTTTCCACATGGACGGTTCGTTTTATTGTTTCTTTAATTTTTAGCCAAAATCTGCGGCTGCCTAACTGCCCTCCAATCGCAATTTGACTTTCATTTTATTTTCTCTCTCATTTTATATTAAAGGTCAATTAAATCTACGCCGATAATGGATCTTGTACATCTCGAGTGCCTTTAATTATTAGTTTATATTAAGGCCGAGTATTTTATCTGTCAACATGACGGTCTCTATATTAAAAGTTCGATCTATAGGCTGTATATGCAAGTATAAAGTTATATGGGTTCCATACAAGACCTAAAATTTGTGATTATAGGAAGTTAAAATTTATACTTACAAAAATAGTAAGAGAACACTTATAATTAGCTATTAGTTGATGATTCGTAAAATCTCTTTAAGAACATTGTTACTTTTCTCTTTTTGAGCAATTAGTACCTTAAGTTGATCAGGTAACGAACTTTTAAACCATGCACAATAACTAAAATCACAGTAATGGCAAGATTCTTGCTTCATCTTTAAACAATGATTAATAAGATAATTACCGCAATTAAGGGAGTAATCTACAAGTCTTTAAGCACCCTTTTCCTTTTTCTTTTCTCCTTTTTTTTTTTTGGATACACAAACAGATATATTAATGGCAGTCAACTTCAGGTTTCGAACGTGGATAGTGTGTTACATAAATTAAAAAAAATCCAGCGGATGAGTGATTGCATATGTGCGTGTAGAAAGGAAATTGTAAGGCAATCACACACACAAACAATAATTTAATTTAACTGCATTTGTGAATGTTTTCTTTCACAGCTTTAACTTTAAATGTTTCTAGTAATTATTAGAATAAAATAAAAAGGGACCCCCACAGGCCGTCCCCACATAGAAATAGAATAGCAAATTGCATGAAAAACAACATAGGAGCCACCGTCACCAATAAACAGTTTATGTAGTTCCGTAATTCGGTCGTTAATTAGCTTGTGCTGAGAGTGGCATATGTCCTTTTGTCAAAAAAATCATTTGACAGCTAATAAGTAATATAGTGAAATACAGTGTGAAGTGGCCTAGTTGGAACTAAATATACGAAGAATAGTGAAGCCATATTAGCTTGATGCGGCTAATCTAACTAGGTTCACTGGACATGAAAACGACTGTGCGAATTGCGAAGGGTTAGACTTTAGGTAAACTATTACGGAAAGGGAACGGAAAATCCATAACTAATAAACCTCCAAATTATTAGGCCATGGTCCTAGCTCATAGCTCTTCTTAATCCAATTAGTTGTTGTGACCAGAAAAGTGTCTTCAAGGTCATCCATTTGTAGAATATGAAAATTTGTTAGATTATAACCTTGACACAAATTCCAAATAAACTCGGCTAACCTTAGTGTGCCGCAATTGGTCCAGTCGTTCTTTCAAAAGTTTAATCCGAGGTGAAACCGACCTTGGTTTTGTTTTCTAATAATTAATTAGAATTACCCTGTAGGCCTTTTAATTGAAGCTTCATGCCTATACTTAAACCCCAAATTCGGAGAGCCAGCTTAGCATTATTTTAATCCACGAAGTACATATCTCCATCTCATTTCTCTCTCTTATTTTTTTTTTTGGAACTGTGTTAGAAAAATTATTGCAAGTAATAATAAATTTAGAAATAAAAAAATACAACAATATTATATTAATAATATGAATATTCTAGTAATATTAAATAAGGAGAAATCACATATAATTTGATTATAATATATTATGCAAAAACAAAATAAAACACGATTACTTAACTACAATTAGGATAATAACAATTATCATAAAAGTAAATCAAATAACGTAGTAAAGTAAATCACAATTAATTTACTATAATAATAATCATGATAGTAATAACCAATATAACAAAGTAGTTTAAGGAAACCAAACCGAGTATTGTGTTACATATAATTTCCTTAAAACAGTTACGCCTCCTCAACGGGGTGCTTAGAAGAATGCCAATATTTTCTGTTTCCCAGGATAAAACGGTTCACGAATAGCAACATCACACCAACTTGTCACTCTCAACGAACTGAACAATACCCAAACTCTATCACCAAAACTACGGAAGAATTAACTATAGAGCTCGACCTTGCAAAAAGATCCAAACTCTAACTACTAACTAACAGAAGCTAACAGCCACAGAGCAAACAAAAGAGAAAGGAGAGATCTGATTGTTATTTTGTATGTTGAGAAGTAAAGAGGAGTTCTCCTTTTATAGTGCTCAAGGGAGAACTATGTATTAAACAGCCCCATTAACATGGTGATAAACGTTTGGCTGTTACAACAATAAAGCCAAACAATTTTGGCTGTTACATGTAAATTTATGAGGCCAAATAATGCTATAAAATAAATTTCGTAACCCCAAAATTGATACGGTATAGTTCTAGTAGCTTTTGGCAGCTGATTTGGATTTTGATTTGGCTTGAAAAAATTAAAAAAAAATAGCAAAACATTGGTAGGCTCAGGGTGGGACTTAAGGTGTACACAAACGTATGCTGAGCCGATCTGTGATTTGCACCCCACTTGCGTGCACGTGCAAGATAAAGTCTCTCAGCGTACCAAGTTACAAACTAAAATTTAAGCAACTCTATATATACACCTTTACCAAATGCTATTTTTTTCCATGTGGGACTTCTCCCACTTCTGATTATTTTTTCATTCCAACATCTTCACTTTGGGTTTCAATTTTTCATTCATCTAAGCTCCATTTTAAGCATATGAATATATCACTTCGATGAATTTGTGCAGATCACACAATACCATGAAGAGTGTCTACTACCACGAAGTAGATCCCACTCATTTTCATGCCTCAAAATGACTATTTACAATGGTTTTCCAAACCATTTTTCTAACAAACTGTCCATTCTTAATCTGCTGGCAAATAGACGGTGTCATCGTCGGACTGAAAAGGAAAGATGTCGCCTGAACTGCTCCATGCAAAATCAAGATAACTCCAAATTCGAGCTTTGATAGCAAACATGAATAATTCAGTGATGGTGCATCGCGGGGTTGTCATCTCAAAATAAAGAGCATAATTAAAGGGCAATTTAGGGAGTACGACTAGAGGAAAATGAGAGTTATTACAAAAAATTGAAATATTTTGATTTTTTCACACTTAGTAAGTAATAGTAATGCTACACATCTTCATAAATTACTTTGAAAATAGAATGGCTGATGCGACATTATATTGTCTTTTAAATTTAATGCATGTTTTAATTTGTTAAAGTAATGCATATTTTTTAAACTTTACTCTTTATTATGTGCTATCTATACTCTACATATACCTTATTGAAGTTATTTTTTCAAGATAATTTGTCATATATTTTTCATAAGCAATATGATGATTGGTACGTAAGTGAATTATCACTGATCTAGTAAGAGTCATCCACTAGAATTATGACTGCACCTAGTTAACTTGTGGGTGACTCGGTCTCATATTAGAAGTCACCAACCAGGTGGCCATGAGGTCAACGTTCTCTTCCGGTCCCTCTCTTTCTTTCTTAATATTTGATCATTGATGTGTTGTGATGCATGCAAGAGTTTCTTTGTTGAAGTCGCTCCTTTTATAACTTAATCCGTCCCAACTAGGTTTGACATTATCATATTGACACTGTTTGGAGATGACGATCGCTAGAAGTAATGGCAATATCTCCTCCTAATTACTTGGCCATCTCCACCATGGACGATAAGGTCAACCTAGTTTTAGCGATTTTGGATCAAGTTTTTCAGAGAATCGGTTTTCACTATGTTCATTCACCACCTGTTTGGCGTTTGGGACCTCAAAATTGAATCTTACGTGGCACTGTAAAAGCCGAAATATTTTTAAATTTAAAAAGTTTTCACACTTTTCTTTTTTTTTTTTTTTTGAAACTTACAGTGGACATATATGTAAGTTCATGACCTATGTCTAAAATAGAATTTACCCATTGTTCTTTTTACGAAGTATATATCTACTTGTGAAAAAAGTACCTGAAAAACTAACACGCCAACCGAACCTGACTCAACCTGCCCAAAATGTCACTTGACTCGACTTAACCCGAAAAACCCAGTGCAAACCGAACCGAATATAGTAGTTTTTCGGTTCCGTTTTGGTTTAGTTATTTGAACCAAAATTGGAATATTTGTTATTAAAAAAAAAAAAATCATTCAGACATTTATTTAAGGGATTTTAATTATGTTTTTAATAAGAAGTTATAAATTTAGCCCAAGAAGAATCTTAATTTGTCAAAATATGGCCCAAATTACTATAAAATTCACTCAGACATTTATTAAAGGGATTTTAATTATGTTTTTAAGAGAGTATTTGTAAGAAGTGGCCTTTTTTAAGATTACTTTAAAAAATGGCCGTTTATTACACTTATTTAATAAACGACTGTTTTATAATTTTATTTTGATAAATAACCGTTTTTTAGTTGATCTACTTTTTTATAAAATAAATCAATTTTTAAAAAAATAAATCAATATATTTTGAAATACTAAATATGAAAAACAACCATTTTTTAAATAATTTTTAAAATTTGGCCATTTTTAACAATGTTTGAAAAATAACAATTTTGCAAACTATGATCCAAAATTTGATCATTTAGCTAAAGATCCCTTTTTAATAAGAAATTATAAATTTAGCCCAACTCTTAAATTGTCAAAATGCAGCCCAAATTACAATTAAAATACAAGAAAATATTCATAAAATAAGATGGGCTTTGACAATTTTTCTCTGTTAAGCCCACAAGCCTAACAGTGAAGAACCCGAAACAGGAAAATGTAACCAAAAAAATTATGAGAAATTTAGGTGGATGACCAAAATTTTAAATTTGTTTAAATAGATGTCCATTTTTAAAATTTTATAGCTAAATGTCCAGGTAGATATATTTTTACACTTGATAGATACACAGATCTACCAATTTTAGTTACTGTTCTGAAATGCACTGGGTATATAATTTTTTATACTTGGTATATAAAATTTTACACTTGGTATATATACATATATACCGGACATTTTGCTATAACTTTTGACAAAGGGACATTTACTGAAATTAGGCACCAAATTTGGTCATATTTCTATAGGCCCCAAAAATTATTCTACTGGATAAGTCTCTAGTAGAACTCTCTCTGTTGATCCTATGTTTGAGACCGTTTATTCCAAACTGTTTGATTATTATTTGACCGTCTAAATCTTTTATGTTGCAAAAGCTTATTATGCTCGTTAACATATTACTAATTCTCTTAAATTTTTTTTTTTTTTTTTGTAAGAAAACTTCCTTCCACTCATTTGGTGATCGGAGATATGATCTATATTCTCTCTCCTCTCTCGCTCATGTCAACGTTGAACTCTTCTCCACCCTTTCAATGTTGTATTTGCAACATTCATGGAAAGTATTTCTCTCTCAAAAAGAGTCAATGAAGTTTTTTTTTTAGAGGAGAAATTTTAATAGAGATATTAGACTGGCATACATTTTTCAGACTTATCCTTTATCGCAAACAACTGCTCCCTTTTGTATTAAATTTTTTAGAGAAATATTTTGATAAATTATTCTTTAATTGGAGACCGTTAATTACTGGGAACCTGCCTTGGGACTAGTTTGAAACATGTAGATTGAAAGAGAGATTAAGAGGAAGAGATTAGATCGTGTTCTTAGTGTTATAATCGATTGTGTTAAAATAGAATTGGATAATCTACCTTAGAGAAACAGTAATGTGTTGACAAGCATACAATAAACTTTTGCAATATAAAGGATCCAGGTTATCGAATAATAATCCAACAGCTTAGAATAAATAGTCTCACCTAAGGTTAAAAAAGAGGTTCTACCATAATCTCTCCCTAATCTACTTCAGGCAGTTATCGGTCTCCTAATTTCAAAAATCCGAAAAGCTGAAAACCTACCCAGTGTTCACCCTTTACTATTTTTTTTTTTAGGTTTTCTTAATAATTTTTATTATATTAATGGCGTAGTATTTCTTTTTGACGTATTTAACACTTAAGAGGATAATATTTGCTAACAAAACAAAGTATATGTTATATATAGCTCAATTAGTCTAGGATTCTTAGGAGAGTGTATGAGAGGGAAGAGGATCGAATCTTAATTAGGCTAGTTTATGTAAAAATTTCATAATAAAAAATTTCTTTTAAAAACTACATGTTATATAAGAACGACATAAAGTTACTCTTGTAGTATCGTCTATTTTAACCTAAAATCATATGTCATGTCTATTTAATGTTGTAATATGCTCGTCTATTTAATACCTATTTATACGTTGATATGAGAGAGATAGATTAGAAGTAGTTAAATTACAAAGTTTAGTATAATAAAAAATCAAAGTGATTCTCCCATATTTCTAGAAATACATACAAGCAGTTTTATCTGAGAAAATATTACAAAGTCATTCCAAAAGATTTCCGTAAGAAAAAATTCAAGATTTATCATCGCTTAAGAGAAAACTTAATGTATAATTAGGATTTGCACAATTATCAATTATTTATCATAGAAAGTCTCAAAATTATACAACTTTCAACACAAAAGTGCAAAAACTAAGTATAAAGTACGAAAAATCTGAATTATTGTCTCTTGTTTCTTTTTGTTTTTGTTTTTTGTTTTTTTAAAGGGTCGGAACTTGAAATTTTTTATTATTTATTTATTTAAACAGTGGAACTACAGGATCAGAGTATAGCTGTAAATTTGGGCCACCCGACCCCGCTAGAATGGGCTAGAGAAGGGAAAAAAAATGGAGAAATTAGGGATTACACGAGCTTTTAAAAAAATATATCAAATATACGGTGGTGCCTATTTTATGTAGTTTTATACGATATTTTTTAGAAAAATGACACTTATTATTCACTGGGGCTTTTTCTCTCAATTTTTCTCCCTCAATCCCCTAAGCTCTATTAATGGCTGCTCTTGCAGATCCGTTCCCTCCATGCTGAATATTAGAGGAAGCACCTCTTCCTCTTATTCTTTATTAAACCCTAGATGGGAATCGCTTCCCTCTGCATCTGACACTGGACTAGAGTCCTTATATTATTGCCTTACTTGTTCTCGGCATTGCTTATGGATCTATTGGTTCTATACATCAGGTTCTCTCATATTATTAATTTCATTCTCTCTTTAATTAGTGTAATTTTATTTATTTGTTTAATTCTCTTTTCTGTATATATTCCCTTTAATTTTCTTTACTGCCAAATACCCAAAAAAATGTGGAGATGAAAAATATATTATAAATATATTATCTATTTTGGGCTGCCCAATTTTTTTCTCCATTAATACTTCATGCATTTTTATGATTTTAACTTTCTAGATTCTTCTCAATGGCTATAAGAGGCATTGATGTTTAAGTAATGTACTCTCAGTCTTATACTATTTATGCATATTTATGTATTTATTTTTATTTATCTATATGTATATACACATTTTAGCAAGTGTAGGACTTTGATTTGAAATTTTGGTCCTGCAGGTATTTGAAATTTTGGTCCTGCTTTGCTTATTATAATTCATGGTGAGAGAACCCAAAAGCAATTATAAACTTCTTGAATAAGTGTAGATTTCTATCTCAATGAGAAAGTGCTTAATTTTTTTTTAAATCAAATTTTCCACAATCTTATTTTAAAAATTTTCTTTTATTTAATATTAATCGATTTCTTTAGGTTTCATATGAATTTATATTTGGAAGAAATACTTTCAAGAATTTGTGATATGTTCATATATGTATTTGGATGCACTGTTTATGAGTATAAAATCCCAGTTAATTAATTAATATCAAGAGTTTTACTTCCTTTATCTACGATTAGATTTTAGTGAATGCTAGATTCTTAATTTGGGCATCACAAAATTATATTGATGTTAGTTCTTTAAGCATGGAAAGTACTTCCAAATTTCTAGATAAGCAAAACTAAGACTTCTTTTTTTCTTCCTTCAAGATTTAAGTTCATATTAGATATAGCTTTGAGTTGCACCATATATGTAGTTCTTTATCAAAGTAATGCTTGTTATTTATTTTTGAGTTATGTTCTCCTTCTCTGTTCTTATTTTGCCTTTAAGGTTTAGTAGGTATACTAATAATATGCTCTGATTATTTTGGCATAACTCATCGATATCTTGATACTTGGGGTAGTTTTTGTTATTGTTATCCTTGATATCAAAAGACATAATTTATTTGGTTCATTTAGATTATCACTTCATTTATCATTCTTATGTGCAGTGTTTGAGGGGAAAAAAGTAAATATTTTGGAACAAGCGATGTTTTTACTCTTGTTGGAGTTGAAGCGCAATGCAGATATCATGACGCTAAAGGAGAAAATTTTGTAATAGTAACCAATGGAGCAAATACGAATTTTGAAAAACTAATAATAGTGACCGAATTGCTAACATTGATCACAAATAAAGAGGCAGTGTTGTGATTAACTTTACACATTAATTGTAAATTTATTCTCTTTTTTTTTTTGTAAAATTAACTAATATGCGTTAATATTACAAGTAAACTAGTTTAATATACAAGGACTTGTTACTAGTTAGCATAACTTATTAGTAACGAATAACCAGTCCAGTAACTAGGTATAATTTTGTCAGATGGTAACCAATCACTAAAATTAAATTCATTACTAATATTTAGTAACTAGAGTTAGTTTGGTTACTGGTAACTACTAACTACTAACATTTGAGAGATTGGTAACCGATAACTGGTAAACAGAAATTTGTAACCAGTAACCAAATTGATTAATGGTAAATAGAGCAACTATTAATCAGATTGGTCTTGTATGGAAACTAAAAATAAAAAATCAGCTTAGTAACTAGTAACTAGTAACTAAATACACTAGTAACCAAATTGATTACTAGTAAATAGAGTAACTAGATTGGTCTTGAATGGAAACCAATCAACTTAGTAACTAGTAACCAGATTGGTTACTGGTAACTACTAATTACGGGGTTTGTAACTAGTCATTATTTTAGAAATAAGTAACCAGATTGGTTATTGATTACTAAGTAACCAATCACCACTATTGTAAGTAGCCATTATGTTGAAAACTAATAACTAGATAAACTAGTAACCAATAACTAAATTGATTACTTGTAAGTAGAGTAACTAGTAACAAATAACAAATCAGTAATTAGATTGGTTATTGATAAACAATAACCAAATTGGTCTTGTATAGAAACTAGTCACTAATCAACTAGAAACCAGTAACCAATGTTGACTGGTAACCAGTAACCAATAGTAACCAGATTGGTTAGTGATTCCTAAATACTAGTCTTGTAACTAGTCACTTCTCTAGAAACAAGTAATCAATCACCACTCTTGTAATTGGCCACAAATCTGGAAACCAATAGCTAATTACTAAATTTAGTTACTTGTAACTAAATTATTTTTCTAGTAACTAGTAATAATTAATTGTCGGTAACTAATGGTAACTAGTAACCAATAGTAATTGGTAACCAAATTAGTTACTGATTGCCAAATACTAGTATTGTAACAAATCATTTATATAGAAACAAGTAACCAATCATCACTTCTATTACTGGCCACTAATCTGGAAACCAATAACCAGTTACTGAATTTGGTTACTAGTAACCAAATTATTTTCTAGTAACTAGAGTAACTATTAATAAATTGGGAACTAGATTGGTTATTGATTACCAATAAACAAGCTAGTCTTGTATAGATACATTAATTAGATTGGTTACTAGAAACTAATAACTAACTTGGAGACTGTAACTAGATTAGTTACTGGAAGCCAGATTTCTGGTTTTCATAGGTTACTAAGAACTCATTGTTTATTGAGGTAATTGGACCTATAGTAACTTAAAATTTTTTTGTTGATAATCTATTGGCATCTATATATATATATAAAGCCACATAAAAATCAACAAAACAAAAATCTTCTAAAAGGGAAGAATAAAAAAAGAAAAAAAATATTTCTTCATTCCTTAAAAATTAAAGAAAACAGAAGTGGTACCTCATATCCCTAAGAAAAAAAAGTTAGTGCCTATTTTTTATTTAAAAGATAAAGTAAAAATAAAAAGAATTAGAAAGGAATGAAAAAGTGAAAAATAAAAGTGAAAAAAAAAAAAAGTGATAGGCGGTCCAGAGGAGAATGGTTTAATTATAAAATAAATATAAAAAAGAGAAAAATAAATAAAAAAGTGAATAAAAACAATAAAAACGGGTAAAAACAAAATGAAAATAAAGCAAATGAGACAACACTTAGGATCGAACCCATGTAAGAGAACAGTGTACACAAGGTCCCAACCACTAGGCCAGCTAATAATAACAGTTAAAGTCACACTTTGTACAACATAAAGTCTATTCAAAAAGATTATTTTAATTACAAGTTTACCATCGTATTTTTGACTGACTTTTCAAAAATAACAATTATGTGCGGTACAGAAATTTATCGTTTCTTCTGACCGTATTTTTGTAATTTTTCTTTGCTTTTACTGTAAAACTCTAGAAAACCCCAAAAAATCATTTTTTTTAATAAAAAACTACAGAAACCACAAATATCCTTTTTAAAAGGGAAAAAAAAGGCCACTGGGCCGACCTAACCTGGCCTGGCGGGCTTACTATAGCCTAGCCTAGCCCTTCTCTTAAGGATGGGCTGGACTATATTTACAACTCTAGATGAGAGTAATAGTAAAAATTTTGAGGAAATTAGACATTATACGGTAATTTAGAAAGAAATTTGAAAAATACGGTAGTATAAGTTTTTTTAATGTGCGGTAGGATTTTTATTAGATAAATACTATTTTTTAAAAATAATTTAGAAAAATATCATTTTTAAAATAGTAACTAATTTCTGGGAACCAGTTTTCAGAAACTGGTAACTAGTAATCAAAGGTATTTATAACTGGTATATAACTGGTAACTGGTAACCAGTAACAAGTTTCCAGAAATTGGGAACAGTAACTATTTTAAAGAACGGTAATTTTTTAAATATTTTTTAAAAAGTGATATTTTTCTAATAAAAACCGTACGAAAATTTGAAAAAAAGCCTGAGTTCCGTATTTTTGTAATTCTTTTAGTTTTTTATACGTGTAAAAGTGATAGAACCAAAAAGAAAAATAGAACGATGTACTGACATGAGCAAAAGTTATTAAAAATAAAGAATAAAAGGGATTCATTCGAACGGAATGTTGAATGTAATTTGTCGTCTCCTTGCCAATAAAAATAAAGAAATTTTGTAGAACTCATATTTTGTTTAATTTTGTAGAGAATTAACGTATATTCGGCAATATCACAGGAACACCTAGCATTCTAGGTTCAGATGTAAAAATCTTAGAATTTAACTATTACTTGATCATCCTACATTTAATTGTGAAATAAGGGGTGGGAAATTTTGTACCCAAAAAAAAAAAAAAAATTGTCCTTGATATAAAGATTTGAGTACAAAACTATACATATAACCAAACAAGTTACAAATATAAACTATCAAAACCACGTCGCATTTCAAAAAAAAAAAAAAAAAACCAAACTTCCATTAAAAAAAAAAAGTACAATTTCAAATAGTACTAAAAAATTCACACTTCGAAGTTACCCTTATAAAATGTTTTCAAAACTTAAAAGAAAAAAAATAAATTAGTTTATTTTGTTGTTTTTTTTAGTTCGTGCTTAGAATTATTTAATTTTGAATATTCTTTTCTAAGCAAAATGACGTAGTTTTGATAATCTGTTTAGGTTTAATTTATTACATGATATTTTGATAAACGAAGTTTTTCCAAGCTTTTAATTAAGGGTATGTTTGTCTTTACTGCCATTTCGTGAATATAGAGTAATGACCCATGTATTTAAGGGTTAATTAGAGATTTAATAAGTTTTGGGGGTCAAAATGAGTTAAATGTGTTTTTGGACTAAATTGTGAAAGATTTGAAAATTATGGAGTCAGATTTCAAATTTTAAGGGCTTTAATGAAGAAGAGTTAATGAGCTGAGGTCTGTCGTGTGGCAAAGAAACCTTTCGGCCTTTCTCCTCGCTTTCACCTTCTCTACCTGCCGCACGCGCCAGCCCAGCCTTACGCTTGCTAACTGACGACCAGACCGTGTGAGGCTCGCTGTTGCTCACGCCACCGAGAAGCGAGGAGAGGCTCGCGAAGAAGACGACTCAGTGGGGCTTTTTGCTTGCCGCCCCCGCTGTTCGCTGTCGTTCGCTACCACAGCCGGGACGTAAGGCCTTCCCACTTCGGCACCGAACTCCCTCGCCCATTTGCCGATGACAAAACTCCTCGGGTAAGGATTTATCACCATTAGTTTTGGAGAATATGATATTATAGTAATTTTTGAATGGATTTGGTGCGAATAAAGTCTTGAGGAAAATAGATTAGCGTATTTACAATTAGAATATAGATTTGAGTTATTTTTTTTTTACATGAAGAGTTGGTATTTTCGTAAATAAGATTCTTGAAAATGGGATAATTATAATCATTCCAGTGATTCGACCGTTTTACCAAGGAAATGATGATATTTTTGGGAAATTGACTTCGAACCAAGCTTTTAAATCGAGGAAAAGTGGTGTTTTCGAATAACTATATTAATTTTGGAAATCTTGATTCAAAGTACAAAGATTTGGGATTTTCAGGTTCCAGGAAACCGGCACTTTTCTTGTTTTATGTGTGAGAGTTAACTTTAACCCCAAGATCAGAATTAAACGTGTGCCATACAATTATTTTAGCTATTTTCGACACTACGAAGACGCTAGTGATATCAAAATCTCTATGTGAGAGACTCTGGTGGAAAATTGATCCCCTAAAGTGAACGATCCAATACCTGGAATTATTCCCCAAACTTTCAACCGACCATCGAGGGATACCACTAGTGATATACATCGGTTCGGGTTTCTGATTTATAGGTATTCGGATTCGAGTATATAGGAATAGACAACCAAAATCGAACCGACGGGAATCGACTTTTCGCATTTCGAGTAGGTCAGGTAAGTCAAGAATTTGGGCAGGCCTGGTCGAGTTTTGATGTGCACATTCTGAACTTCTCAAATTTGGGTCTTTTTGTAAGAAAAACTAATTGTGGCCTTTTTTTTTTTTGGGGGTTTTCCGTTGGGGGGTTTCTTCTTTAGGTTCTTTTTTTTCCCCGTTTTGTTGGAATTTTTTTTTTAACCGGTTTCCCCCCGGTTTCCCTTCAACGGTTTTTTAACCAGGGGGTGCCCCTACTATAGCTGCCTCTTTTTTTTTTACCTCTTTACAAAAATAAATCTAGGCCAATCAATCTTTCTAAAGGTTCTTTAGGCCTTTTTCCAAATACTTATTTTTAAACCTATTCTTTTTTAACCTTTTATAAAGTATGAAAGTTTTTTTTTTTCTTTTATTTTTCCCACATAATAAAATATTTTGATTTTTTTTTCTATTTTATATATAATTAACTATTTGCACAATGTATACAACTCATAGACATAGAAACATAAAAGAAAATAAAGCAAAGAGAAATAATTATTAAAGACACCAAATATATAGAGAAATAGATAAGTTCAAAGTGTATAGTTCATAGTTAGGCTTGATTTGTGGAGAGATGGGGAGGGTTGGAAGGATTTGGGTGGAAGGAGAACCAAACTTCTGTGTTTGACAAGGAGCAAAGGAGGAGGGGTAGAGGGATGGTAAATTTCTCTAGGCTCACAAAATTGAGTCCGTCCCTCTTTGGACGGATGAGTAGGAAGGGGTGAAAAAATAGGTGGGTATTTGACAAAATTACCCTCCAAAACTCAACAAATATATTTTTATTAATAAATCAAGCCTAATTTTTTTTCCTCCCTTCTTCCTTATACGTTTTACCTCTGTATGGCCCCTTCCAAATATCCTTAGTCTTCTTCCCTCTTTTTTTTTTTTTTTTTCCTCCCCTTTTAGTAGCAAATCATACTTCATTTTCCCTAGAAATTACTAACCAGTCTTCACTAATGTTTGAATTTGGGCCTTTTCAATGTTTGAATTTGGGGCTTGAAAAGGGAGAAAGAACAGGGTTATATATAGTCTCTACTTTATCTACTGCCATTGATAATCAAAATTGAGACTATGTGAGGAGAAACTTGTCTTGATACAATTGTAAAACCACCCAACAGTTTGTTTCTCGTTTGGTTCAGTCAGATCATAATCTTATTTGGGTGTGTTGATTCTCATTGCTATCTCTCTTTCAACTTATTTTTTTTGCTGGAAATTGTAAATGGGTGTTAACTTTTTTGCTTAGTTCATTTAAATTTTTGTTCAATTTCATAATTTATGGTTTCTTGGGTAGAAAATATTTTTTAGGTATTGTGATGCATCTGATTTCATGAATATATAGATATATATATTTTTGAATAGATTACTGATATAGAAAAGCAAGTGTTTAGCTTTGGGCTTTCTCCTTGGTTTATTTTTTTAGATCTAATTTGTAATCATACATGCTCTTATTGTTCTTTTATTCAGAAGTATATACCGGGTAAACATAGGGTTTTTTTTTTTTTGTTTGCTATCTTGTCCAATAAATGTAAATGAGATCTTTCTTAATGGATTTAATAGAAATTTATTATAACATGACAATGTATTGTACTTGATACTTTTACAAGTATTGAAGCTTACATATTTGAAATAGTCTAATATAACCTATAATTAGTAGCCATGGATCTTGTTGATTCTTTTTTTTTTTTTTCTTTTTCCAAATCAGAAACTCATTTAGGATATCATATAGTTCTCTCTTATTTTTATTATAATTCCTGAATAATATATCTTATGCACTAAATTATTTACTCTTATTTGTATTTTATTGCTAGTATATGTTCTGTTATTATATTCTTATTGTTTTTATGCATTGTACATTATATCTATTACTTGTCCAATTGATGTTTATAACTAAAATATGAAAAGTAGATGGATAGAGAGGAAAATTCAGAATTAATTTGGAACGAATGTGAAATAGGTGAGGAGGAAACTTTGGAACTAACTTGGGACAAGATGCAAATAGATGCGGACAAAAATTATAAAAGAGACTCTAGATCAAAGTTTTAGAAGGCTTCTTAATGATTGGGAAAGACAAAGGCATACAGCGACAGTGCAACTTGTTTGTTATTTGGTACAATTAGTTTATATCATAGAGTTATACTATTATTCAAATTATGTTAAACAAGAGCCTTATGGACAATAGTGGAGACAAGCAAAGAGTCCGTAATGAGCTTATGGAACGAATTGGTATCAATGAGAAATGCCATGACATAATACGAATAAGCCTATTAGCAATTGCTAATTTGTGTGAAGTACTAAGGGATATTGGTTGCCTCAAGGACAATAAATAAGCCATAGTTAAAGAAAAAGTTGCAAAATTTCTGTATGTATTAGCATATAATACTACAAATCGAGTTTTCGTCGATCAGGTGAGACAATAAGTAGACATTTTCATGATTATTGAGAGCAATCATTTCCTTGGAAAATCAATTCTCAAGGCAACCAAACAGAGCTGAAGTACCATAACAAATACTCAATAGTCGTTGATTCTATCCATACTTTAAGGCAAGAATTCAAACTTTGGCTTTTTATTTTAAACTTATATTTTCCTATCCTTAAAAATGATGAACTTTACTTTAATTTTAGGACTGTGTAGGAGCTATTGATGAAACACATGTTTATGTAAAAGTTCTCAAAGATGAGACACCAAGATACGTGGAAGAAAAGACAACTCAAAATGTTATGGCAGCATGTGGGTTCGATATGACATTCACATATATGTTACTTGGATGGGAATGGACTGTATCTGACTCCAAATTTAAAAAATGCTTTGGCACGAGATGTTAAGTTTATAATTCCTAAAGGTAAATTTAACTCATTTTATAATTAGTGTTTCTCAATGAAAACAAACAAAAAAAAAAAAGATGTTAAGTTTATAATTCCTAAAGGTAAATTTAACTCATTTTATAATTAGTGTTTCTCAATGAAAACAAACAAAAAAAAAAAAAAAGAAGAAAAAACAGGAAAGATACAATGTGAAACTAAAATTTGTTATATATGTTAGACAAAAAAATATTATTTGGTTGATGTGGGGTATATGCTTCGAAGTGGACTTATAATACCTTATCGAGGAGTATGTTACTATCTAAAGGAGTACTCTACTATGGCTCCTCAAAATGTACAAGAGTTGTTCAATCATCGACGTGCAGCTTTACGCAATGTTATAGAAAAAATATTTGAAGTGCTGAAAAATGGGTTCCAATAATTTCAAGAGTAATAGAGTCAAATTATCATGTTGGAAAAGTGATAGAAATTGTGCTAGCTTATTGCATGCCACATAACTATCTCATGGGAGTAGAACCTGATGAAAATATAATTAATCAAGTTGATGAAGAGTTATCACGGCAAACTCCCCCGAAAGGAGAAACTTATAATAGACAAAAAGATGACGATGATGCTAGGAAGGGGGCAATTATAATAGAAGAAATAGCACATAAGATGTGAGAAGATTATGTGAATAATGAACAATAATTAAATTTATAAGCTTACACGTCTATAAGCTAATTTGATACTGATACTTCTGTTTTTGTTTTGGGTTTTGGCATGATTAGCCAATGAATTTTTTGTTAATTTACAATGTGTTTCTTGAACTATTTTTTTGACAATTAGGACCCTGAATTTATAAATCGTTGCAAACTATCCATTTCCATTAATGACTGTCAAATTTTGGATAGATTTAGACACATAATTGTTATCTCACTTGGTTTGGAGGCAAAAATAACAAATGAGAGTTTGGAGGGGAAAAAATAGTTTTGAAATTCAAATTTTTAAAAAATTAAAGAATAAACAAAATTTGAGTCACTTAAATGTTGAATTATCTTTAAGAGTAGTTTAAGTATTTTAATAATTTTTTGAGTTATTTTTAAAGGCTATATTATTTATATTATTAATTTAACATTTTTATTTTTTATTAATTGCTTTCATATTAAAACTCAAGCAATGTTTTATTTTTTTAAAAAAATCAATAGATTTATTTTTTAAGTTTAGCATTGTTAAATTGAGTATGTCATTATAATTTAGAGTTATTTTATTTATTCTTTAATTGTTTAAAAATTTTAATTTCAAAACTATTTTTTTCCCTCCAAACTCTCATTTGTTGTTTTTGCCTCCAAACTAAGTGAGATAACTATTATGGCCTTAAAAAACTTGCACATGACTAGCACATATCTAAATCCATTCAAAATTTGACAGTCATTAGCAGAAATAGGTAGTTTACAATGGTTTTATAAATTCAGGGTCCTAATTACCAAAAATAATAATTCAGGGGATACATTATATATCAACGAAAAATTCAGGGGCTAATCATGCCAAAAACCCTTCCATTTTTATTTACTAATAACTAGTGGTGCTTAAGTAATATGTTGTACTAATTCGATTGGTTGAAAATTTGTTATGGTTCCCTTTTATGATTAATACATATTTGCTTTGTTATATTTCGTTTCCTTTTTGGTAACTTTTCTATTATACGGAGTGTAGAGATAGCCAAAAAAGCAAAAATCAATATTAAGGATGATCAACTAAAAAAGGATAATGGATGTGGTGCTATTTGATGCACTGTTAGAGCAAAAAGCTATTGGAAATAGGGTTGATGGAACTTTCATACCAATTGCTTATAGTAATGTTCTGAAATTTGTCGAGAGGAACTCAAATATCTATCTGACAAGGATTATTTAAAAAATCGTATGAAAACTTTAAAGATTAACTTCAGTCTTCAGTGGATGCTCTGAGCTTTTCAAAAATTTGAGTGGATTTTCTTGGAGTCCGGTTACAGGGATGTTTAAAGTGGAGCCTGAAGTTTGGAATATTCTTATTGAGGTTAGTTATTATCCTTGTAATTAGATTCTCCTTTTTTTTTTATTATGAAAAAAAAAAGCAATTTCATTGAACAAATAGAAATAGCAGTACACAAAAAAGGGAAAAAAAAAAAAGAAAAATATACCAAATTAGAAAAAATAATAGGAAAAAAATAGCCAAAATATCTAGAGCCAAGCAACAATATCTTGCATAACTTCTACTAGCACCAGCCAAAACATCTAGATTATATAATATGTATTAAATTAAAATTTGTATTTCGTTATTCCATTTAAAAAAGAATTGTTGCTAATAATATATTTGTTTTTTGCACATGAATGCAGTCGAAATCTCATGCCCAAAAATGGAGGGTAACTAGAATTCAAAATTACGACAAAATGATGGACTTATTTGCAAAGGATAGAGTAACTGGAAAAGGTCATGTAAGTGCAAAGGAAAAAGTCCAACAATGGGAAAAAGAGAGTAATAGTAGTCAGTTTATAGATATTGAGCAGCTGGATGAGGTAAGTTTTGATAACTTTAGCCACAATCTCTACAATATAACTTCCAAGGTGTAAATTCATCCAAAGGACTTAAAGGAAAGTGTTTATAGTAGTCACTTAAAAAACATGTTGAGATGATCTAATCTTGTATGAATAATGTAGCTAATGCAATTAAAGAAAGAAATGTAGTTGATGAAAAAGGCATTAGTATTCTTAACAAAAGTACGACCACGAAAATACGAGGAAGAGGAGATTTATGCGGAGTTGTTGAATATTGGAATTCCTAGACAATATACAACTTAAAGCATTTTAGTTTCTAGTCAAACCTGTAGCAAAAACATGAGCCTTCTTTGCAGTCCCAAGTCTACAATGATATGAATTTCTTTTGAAGCTGATGCATGCAACTAATGAGCATTTAAATTGACGTGATCAGTATAAACTAGTTATATGAACTAATGGATGCTTTTGATAAATATATATATGGAGAAAAAAATTGGGAAAGAAGAAAAATGACTTTTCTTAGCTATACTTCTGATATATGCTAGTTATGACTAACTACTTACGTCAATAGGAAAGAATAGTAGGCTTGGAAAAAGCGTAGAGAGAGGGTCGTTTTTGTAACAGGATAACCAAAGTCACAGGTACATCTGATAGATATGTCTATATTCGGAATGCTGGACAAGTTATGCATCATTTTGTTTTTGTTTTTTTCCTTTTTTTTTTCGATTGACTAATGACCATTGGCTCCACCAATCTATCAATAGTTAAAATTACAAAGATGCTCATACGTTTTCTTGCTAGGCAGCCAAAAAAGTACCAAGAACCATTAATTTTCTTGCTCACAAAGTTACCACGTTGGCTAATTATTCATGTTCTGTAGGCTGTATCAATTGTAATGACGTTCCTTGTGATGTTTTGAAGGATATCAGCAAATGGTTTCCTTAGTTGTGTCTCTTCTTACTCTGTGTTCGGCTGATTGTAGGGGTGTAAAAAGAGTCTGAAACCCAAAATTCAATGGGCTGGTCCGAAAAAAGCCCGACTCGAACTTGGTCCAAGCCCGATGTGGCCTGAGCTTCACTCGAACCTGATTGTTCTTAGGTACGGGCTCGAGTTTAGTATTTTCCACATGAATCTGGCCTGAAACTCGATTCAAAGCCCGAACTTAAAACCCGAACTCGAAACATGATCTAAAAAACCTGAAAACACTAAAAAGTTACTAAAATTAAAAAAAAAAGCCCGAGTTAAACCTAAAATTTTAGCCAAGACATATTTCTTAACTTTTTTCTATTAAAATCATTCAAAAGTTTGCCGTAACATTTTGTTTTGGTATTTTTTTTTTACGTCATATTATATTTTTTATATTCTTATTTTGCTTTCAAAAGCCTGAAAATCAAACTTAACCCAAATGTAAAACCCAGAGCTCGATCTTAAGATTATGCTTGAAACTTTTAGGGCTGAACTTTGAGCTTTAGTTTTATAAATTTAAGCCCAGTTTAGTTCGGTCCGAAATATTTTGAAACCCGAAAGCTCAAACCTGAGCACCCAAACCCGAAAATGTAGTTTGAGCTGGGCTTGGCGGGCCTGATTTACACCCCTAGCTGGTTGTATGGTTTATGCTGCTGTCGTTCTTCCCTTTGTGTTGTATTGTTGACTTTTCTTCAATGCAGTTTCCCCGTGTTCGGGGGTTTCCGTGAGCAAAAAGTACCGGAGTTTAGTACAAACGCTTCCTGTTAAAAAAAAAAAAAAAAAACTGGTCATGATCTGATTCTTAAACAAATCTCAATATATATAGCTAGATGAGTGACATGCATTTACTAATGCCTAAGAAGAAGCCATATAATCAGTGTGACCACTGTTAAGTGCTTGTAAGAGTCGAAAGACTGCAGGAAATTGGAATTAAAGCTAAATAAATCGTTTCAGTAATCTAACTGTCGAATG
>JXTC01000053.1:470028-517649 GCA_002914845.1 Trema orientale | reverse complement strand
AAATAAATCGTTTCAGTAATCTAACTGTCGAATGGTAGAAGATTCTAAGAAGTCAAAGTTTCGTTCATTAATTTTGATTAGTTGCATTGAGGAAAAAAAAAAAAAGAAACCGAATTTAGAAACTTGGAGGTGTAAAAGGTTATTTATGTAAAAAAATTAAAAATTAAAGACTGATTGTGTAATTTTTTAAAATAAATTTTCAACTAAATAATTGATAAGAAAAGCACCACTTTTTCCACTCCTCTTCAACAAATACAGCTTCCAATTCTTCTCCAAAAATAAATAAATAAATAAAAATAGAGGAAATTAGACATTATACGGTAATTTTGAAAAAAAATTGAAAAATACAGTGGTTTAAGTTTTTTTAAGGTGTGGCACAGTTTTTATTAGATAAATACCATTTTTAAAACTATTTAGAAAAATACCATTTTTTAAAATAATAACTAGTTTCTGATAACCAGTTTCTAGAAACTGGTTACTGGTAACTAATAACTAAAAGTATTTATAACTGATATATACTGGTCACTAGTAACTAGTAACAAGTTCCCAAAAACTGGTGACCAGTAACCACTTTTAAAAATAGTATTTTTCTAAATATTTTTTAAAAAGTGATATTTTTCTAATGAAAATTTGAAAAAAGTCTTGACTTCCATATTTTTGTAATTCTTTTAGTTTTTTTACGTATGATAGAAACCCCTAAAAATACAGCTTCCAATTGTGGACTGACCTGACCCTGTACCTTTGTTGGGTGCAATGGAAGCCCACAATGCTTGTTATGTATACAGATCTAGACGTAGCCCAAGTAATCTTTTAAACCCAACACATTTTCATAACGAGTAATGCCAGCTATCCAAAATTTGTACCAAATTTTTAAGCATATAATAAATGTCCTTTTTTCATAGATCAATTTAAAAAATGACCGTTTCTTACATTATTTAGTAAACAGCCATTTTATAATTTTATTTTGATTTATTGCCCTTTTTTAGTTGATCTATTTTTTAAAAAATAAAGCAATTTTTCAAAAATAAATCAGTATATTTTGATCTATTAACTGTGAAAAAACAGCCATTTTGTAAATAAGTTTCAAAATTTGGTCATTATTTAATAGTATTTAAAAAACAGCCATTTTTCAGACAATTATCTAAAATTTGGCTATTTGGCTTAAAAGCCTAAGTTTTAATACTAATAGCATGAGAGTTGTCATAGTTTAATTAGTGAATATGAATAATTTATTTGTAGTAAGTTTTAATAAACCAATTAAATAATAACAAGTCATATACGTTGGTACTAAAAATCTGATTTCTAGAAAATATAACAATTTTATCTATAAAAAAATTTTTTTAACCGGATTTAGTTACCCCTTTTGAAATTGGGCAAAAAAAAAAAAGAAAAGGAAAATTCATAAATAAAAGTTACGAACAAATTTATACTTAAAAGATAATCACCAAAATTAAAAATTCAAGCATCAAAAGGTCACTCCAAACTAAGTTTCTTCCAATAAATATAAGCACATTTGTAATACATCTTACACGTATACATATATGTATATATTGAAAAGATAAGTTTCGGTGTTATATACAACAACTCATTTCCATTTTTTTAGGCACGCATAATTGAGTTTTAGATTGTAATTGTACAATGATACGAGAAATATGACATATACACTAATTTTACTTTTCTTTGAAAAGTCCACATTTGCCATCATTCGCGTATTAATTAAAGTAGCTCTCCTCGTGCAAGCATTACCAATCTTCAACTCCGTAAAAAACCTAAGCGATTTAAGAAGTGAAACTTGGCCTGACAAGTTAAATCCCTAGCGGGAAAACAAATATTATTATGAGTACTTCATCCATGTTGTCTCGAGCTAATAATGATATGACCACTCTATATATAATACTGCATATTAAAAAATCAGTTTTGTTGACTCATGGAGAAGTAATATACATAAATGTTGTTTATATTAAGTTTAGTAATTTTTTATTCCTATTTTGTTGGCTATACTTTGTTCTTTTTTCTCATTGTTTCTTGGATTCATCATTTCCTGTCTATACTAATTTCATCCTCTCTCTTTTTGTTTTTTCCCCTCTCATGAGGAAATCCTTCTTAGCCATTAAGCTCACACTGGATAATCAGGCCGAAAAAGGAACCCAAAATGAACAAATAAATAAATGAAAAGCTATCATTTGTCGTATGCAAATTTGTCCTTCGACCTTTTAGTGGCTCAATTGAAACATAAGAATTCCTGAAGCCTGAAACCCTCTTTAAGTTTTGGGAAATTAAAAATTTTCCATATATAATACATTGGTACCCGAAAATAAGTCAATATCCATCTTTAATAATTTCCAATTCATTATTTAAGTTCAAAGACCCAGATTTTATATCCATTTTTGTTTGTTGTTTTTTTTTTTTTTCTTTGTCAATCTAATTAAGTTCAACATGTTAATTATATCAAACAAAAAAAATTCAATATGTTAAGGCATGGCCTGCTTGGATACAATTTTATTGTCTGTTTTTCTTTCAATAAACAAAAATTTACAAAATATTTTGGAAAATATAGTTGGTAACATTATTTTTGTTTTTTGTTTAAGAAAATTATAAACAAAATTTTTAAAAATAATAGAAGTGAGAATTTTTCACTTCCAAAATTTTTTCAAACAAAAGGTAGAACCAGATTGTGATATTTTTCTAAATAAAATATTTAATATTAAGTCATTTTGTTAACATTTTAGAACTGATATAACGGAATGACATGTCAAACAATAATTGGACATATAGAAAATAAAACCACAGAGAATGGACAAATAATCTGCTTCCTTAGCATTCTTTTTCTTATTCATATAATCTAATTTATATATCTATATTAAGTCTGAAGCAGAGAGAAAGTAAAAAAAAAAAAAAAAGAATGTGATAGCTTCTTTGATCAGTATTCTATTTTTAAAATTTTTAAAAAATTCCTGATTTAATTCTTATTTTTCATTATATGATTGGTCTTATTATTATTTTTTCATACTATAATTGATTGTAATATATACATGTATTATAAAATATTATAATTAATTTAATATTAATGATACCTTATACTAAATTTAGTTCATCGAACAAATAGTTGTGCTATATTTGTCTCATCAAAATAAATATAGAGATAAAATATATTCTTTAAAATTATATATAATATTATATTTAATTTAATATTAATGATACCTTATATTAAATTTAGTTCATCGAACAAATAGTTGTGTTATATTCGTCTTATCAAAATAAATATAGAGATAAATATATTTTTTAATATTGTAATACATTGAACCTAACTATAAATTAAGCTTAATATATGCAATATTAATATCAACTTGCACAAAGCGTAATATAACGACTAGTATAAAGACTAAGCTTTAAGCCTAAAAGTATAAATGTCAAAATTACATGTCTGGCTAGATCTCTGCCACTAATACGGTGGGTTCAAGGGTTACTAAAGGGAAAGTGTTTGGGGTTTCTAACCCCAACCCAAGTCAGGAGTTGGGGATTGCATTCTCCATCCGTTTATACACATAACACATATAATTATATATATATATGGTTGCTAATTCAGTAGGCATTTTATTTTTACCTATGTATAGATATTTTTTTTTAGCCTTTGAATCATCATCTAACATTAATCTAACGGCTATAATAATGTGCATAAAAAGACATGCATCATTAATGCTATTTCTCTCTTTTACTTTTTACTATAAAAAAATGTGCATGATAAATTTTAATTGGCCGAATGATATATATGTATAGGTTAAAAAAAAAAATACCTACTGGATTGCATCTATATATATATATATATTTTTTATTTAAAAATTTTAAAAAAAAGAATTCAATAAAAATAAAAATGCTTTATTATTCTTTTGTTAATTTTTAAAATCCTTTTATAGTAAACGGGTTTTCAAGTGGGATCCATATCGGGTATTCTCGGAAAGGACGGGGACTCAAATAAGGGGCATGAAGGCCATTCTCCGGTCTGTACATCTCGTTTACATTCCCACCTAAAAATTCTTTGTGGCCTCATTAATCCTTTCAATTGAAAAAAATAATAATTACCAATAATAATTATTATAGATAATAAATAATTATTATAGATAATATAATGAAAAACTCATTATATTTAGCCTTATTGCCGAAAAACTCATACCTTTTTATTTATATCGAATAACTTCTTCCATTTTAGTTTTCTACTAAATTTCACTAAATTCACATATATAGTCAAAATTGAGGTTAAAAGTGTCGAAGACGAATATTTGTCTTTTAAAATCAAATGATAATATAAGTCATAGGAAGAAAAAAAAAATTCTATGTGTGCAAATGTTGTTACAATTAGATTCACTAAAGGTTACAAATCGTAAAATAAATAATTGTCGTTCGACGATTTTTGCAAATAACATCCAATAAATTTAAAGAGCAAAATATTTTTTTCAAGAATTTTAGATCATATTTTGTATATTACATAAGGACTCTATATTATATTAACTAAACATAATATTGTGTATAGTTGTGCTTTTATATTGTATTATTTAATGCGACATCAAAATTTAATACAATATGAAGAGTATTATTTAATATAGAAAAAGTCTATATTACATCGAATTATAATATAGTATTGTACAATACTCTCTATCTTTAATCTCTCTCATCACTTTATCTTTTCTTAATTTCTCTCTCATCACTTTCTCTATCTTTAATTTCTCTTGCCTTCTTTTCTCTCACAACATTTTATCCCTTTTAAAAGTGTTTTTTTCCCTCTAAATAAGTTTTAAAGTGGTATTTTAAAATTTCTAAAAAGTGGTAAATTTAAAATGATATTTTTCTAAATAATTTTTTTAATAGTATTTTTTTAATTAATTTTTAAAAATAGTATTTTTCAAAAATTAATTTTTAATGTAATATCTTAATAAAATGCAAAACTAAACATAGTATTGTAATAAAATAAATACAATACAATATAACTCAATATAATATATCACAATATAATACAATACAATGCATAGCACCAAAGTACAAAAACACAAATAAAATATTTTATTTAATATCAATAGAAATGGATCTGTTATTTTGCAAAACAGCTAAAACTTATTACACCCTTTTTTAATGATATTATCGGTAATTATAATTAGAAAAACTCGCTAGCTTCTTCACTTTAATTTGGCGGGAAATAAGAACAGTGCACAAAACGGCACACAAGTCACAACGGCATTAATTGACGTGGAAAAAAAAAAAAAAGAAAAAACAACTCATTGAGGAAGGCATCGATAACACGTGGCACTTCAACCATGTCTAATTGGAGAACAGTTCTCACGCGCCGTAGAAAAGAGTGGTACTTACGTTGATAAATTAACATGCAAACCTCCAAGAAGAAGAAGAAAAGGAAAACACGTAAAAGTCCAAAAGACTTCCACATATAAAGAAGTAAAGATCGCTGTCAATTTTTAACTCTTTGAGTTTGTGCAGACACCACAAAGAGAAAAATAAATTTTTTTATTTAACAAAACATTTGAAAGAGAAAAAGAGGCAAAGCGAAAAAGAAGAGGAAGAATATATGAAAGGAGGAAAAAAAAGGAAAGAAAAGTTTGTATAGTGAGGATCTTTCAGTGCCATCAATTCAATTAATTGTGGTTTGGACTGTCATCCATTTACTCCCAAACAAATCACTTTCCCTCCCCATTTGCACCCACTTTTCCCTTACATGACATGACAATTTTCTCGCCAAGCAATCACGTTCCTCCATCCATTTCCATATCGCCCGACCTTTTTTTTTTTTTTTTTCTTTTTTCCCCTTCTCTTTCTCGAGAAAAAGAAGGAAAAGGAGGAGTGAAAAAGAAAAGGGGTGTTATGTTACACTGTACAACATAAAGTCATGAGCTCAGTAACATAAATAAAGATGCCCCCATCTAAATCTAGTTGGGAATATATTTCAATCAGAACAATGATGCCTATATACAGTGGCATATTTCACTTTATTTGGAGTAATTATAGATTAAGGGGTCTCTCGGGTCAGTGTGACATTTAAATCAACAATCCCTTTCCATCAATTTCCAAGTTAAAAAGGCTCTATAGCTTCCAAGCAAAATGAGGACTAGAGTATGGAAATGTAAAGTCATTAGAATAAGAAAGTAGGTGAATAGATCGTGACCTTTATGATTTCTCTGCCTCTTCATATATACATAAACAGAATCATAACCTTTCTTTTTTTCTTTTTTCATTTTTTTTTCACCCCTGTTCTTACCTGATGCTATTTGGTGCCATGTGTCAAGTACTTTTTTTTTCCCTAACCGACAAGTTAGGCCTTCTAAAACAGGTACCCTCCTCCAAACTCTAATCCCACTAATAATTTTTTCATCGAAATTAACAAAAACAAAAAACAAAAAAAGAAAGAATAGGTTATGAGATTAACATCTTACGAGCACTATAGTTTTTGTATTTCAACAAAAAAGGTTATTCCAAGGATTATGTTAATTTAGAGTTAGTGGAAGCTTTTCATTTACCCATGATTGTCATTGTTGAAAAATTTAATAAAATACAAAATAAGTAGTGGGAAAATTTTCTTTAACTAGTTATGTGTTTACCAAAGCCGGACATCCATTTGTTTTTATTGTGAGATTAGTCGTAAACGAAAATGGGTTATTACTCTAGTTTATGCGTGGTGTAACATATATAGAAAGGTCCTTTTCATATATATATATATATATATATGTGTGTGTACATATAATTGTAGGTAAACTATAGTTTAGAAACATAGCGTTGGCCACTACAACTTAAAGCACCAGCAGTACAAAGGTCATTTCGTTGAACTTCAGGTATCGAGGAAACGACAAGTTTTGTTGGATATATACTTGATGAAAAGGAAAAAGAAGGAAGGAAAAGCAAACAAATTAAACGATATTCAAAGGACCAATGGCAACAGAGAAAGTTCAGAATGAATATATTTCTTGAAAAAAGGAAAGAGGAAAAAAACAAATTGGATGGTCTCTAAACTCTATATATATGTACATATATGAATTATATGTGATATTGTGAAAAAACATCACACATCATGTAAGGTAAAACTGTTTAGGAAAATGTAATAAACTTTACTATATGTACTTAAAGTAAGCGAATTAATTGTCAAATCATATTATATATTAGTGAATCTATCAACTTAACTAGTTAGGATGGTAGAGTTTTATCCTAACATTTTTTTTTTCCTCTTGGCTGGCTAGTTATCATTCATAAAAAAAAATGATATCATATATAACTAATTAAGACTATAAATCGAGTTAATATTTTCATAATAAAAGTATGATAAATTTAAAAATATTTTTACATTCACAATGCACTTCAAACGAAAACAGTCACACGTATATATGTGGCAAGTGGCAACTATGTCTGACCAAAGCATAACTCGAAGACACAACAAAATATGATGGATGAGTTAAAAGTGGGGTTAAAAGATTTTTAAAGCTACAGTTTGTATCATGTTGTCATGTCCAGAGGAGTAAAAATAAGAATGCACTAGTAGTGTTAAAAGAGTTGAGAAACTGTTAATAAGGGAAGGTGAAGTTTGGGAAGGTGGTCCATGGACACGTGCAAATGATGACAATGTCTAAACTTGCTAATGATGGATTCCCACCGCTTCTTCCACTGCGTGGGTTCCACTCTTATCATGCGACCCAACTTCGTTGCGTTGCCCAGCTTCTTTTTCTTTGACCGACAAAATACCATTTCAAATCAAAGTTGCTGACAATTTCGCTTCGCTCATGATCATCAACCTGTCTCACTAGTCACCACCAATTATATCATCAATTTTCTCAAAATTTATTGTAATTTGAATTGTTATGAACATACCCTTGGTTGGTTTCTCGTATTTTTGGCCAAACATATCAAGCAAATTCTAGAATGAGGAATTTATATACGTGGCAAATCCAATAGACTGGTTCCATGTGCGCATGAGTTTCCATGCTTTTAAAAATCATGCTCTACATTGACAAATGCCGTCTTTACTGATTTTTTCAAGTACTCGATTGAAATCGCCACGTAGAGCTGAATTAATACAAGACATTTCTACTCGCTCTCTGTACGTACGGATCTATGATATGAATTTTAATAAAGTATGTAAATTCTCATTTAAGCTCCTCCTTTTTAGATTTTTTATTTTTTTTATACGGATCGAAAGGAATTGAAGAAGAAGACGAAAAGGGAAGACGGTTTTGATATACGTTTTCATACTGTCCTTTCTTATATTTTGTTCTTTGAAAAAAGAATATACTATTTTAACTTACAACGTTTTATATATTTCGAATTCCTATTTTTTAATTATGCGCGTATTCTCGTGTAACCTAAATTAAAACTAAGGGTTAATAGGGTTTAAAATCGAGTACTTGAGAATTCACTTAAAAAAAAAAAAATCAAGTCTAGAAAATTAATGGATTATTTTATTTTCATAAAGAGATGTAAATAACGAGGATATACATCTATTTTAATTCAAACATCAATTTCTTATTTCATCGCATCGTATATAAATATATGATCCATCTAACGGACGTTTTATGTCTATTAATTTTACATCATACGTACACTATGTTCTCTTAATTTATTTAATAAGCCGTATATAGGTGGGTCTCGTTTCCCATATTTTTAAAGTTTTTAGATCTTATTATATAGTTCTCCCATCTCATGAACAATTCAACATACTAGCCTTTCGCATCCTTCTTATACGTTCAATTTCTACATTAATTTGTTTTTTTTTTCTTGTGAGGAAATGGCGTTAACCCAGAAAACTTTTTTATTGATAGTGGTCTTCAACTAAACAAGGAGCGATAAACTATGGACTAGAACTAGTCTATAACTCTAGCACAAGTGTTTGGACCGTTTTCATGTATCCTAATAGTACTTAAGTCAAAGAATAATATTGACGGAATTTCAAAAATAGAAAGGATAGCTGAAAATGAAGCTAACTTCTTCTATTTATTGAAGAAATTAATTAAAAGTTTGAGGTATTTTGAGATTATTGGTCCAATTGATCATTGAATAGTTATAACAAAAATGCGGATGACTTGAATCATACTTAAGTATATCCACCCACATGTACATCACTCGTCCAATTTACACATAACTTAGAACGTGATCAGAGCCAATTAAGCAAAGCGTGAAGCTTTGCTTTCCTTGGTTCTGACTCCCTGTGACTAGTTAAGGAAATTGGCTATTTACGGCCGGATAGGATGAATTAAGTTCTTAATCCTCTTGGGACGTCGAGAGTTTTTGGTCTAGCGCGCCGTTGTCTAGCTCAGCTTACTTATTTGCTGAATAGGAAAAATGGTACATTTTAACACACACAGTTATTTCTTATTCGTGTGTTATTGGGTTAACCCTCACAATTTAGTGATCTTGAATTTGGGAATGTTAATACAAAATGTTCAAGGGAGTGTATTACATTGTTACCACTTACCATGAAGTAAACAAAACAGTGAAAGACCCCTAAACAAGGTTATATATAGAGAAAGAAGTAATATCGTCAACATTATTGCCTTGATCGTAAGCGAAAAAAATAATTGAATCCATCCTAATTACAAGCTAAGTACGCCAGTTATATAGAGTCCCTTTCAAATCGATTAAAACTAATCAGATTTAAAAAAGTTAAACATATATCTTTGAAAAATTTCAATACATTGCAGCGTGAAAATTTAACATTTTCCAGTATATTGGTTGGCTTCCATGCATGTACCAAGAGCAAACAAAAAATTACAAAATATCAGCGTAGTGATTTGATCCCTTTGTTGTGTCGTGTGATCATAGAACAACTTATGTTAGGTACAGAATCATGGCCACCTATTTTAGATAGGTATATAGATAAAGAGAAAAACAAAAGCTATATATAAGAAGGAAAATTAATGTTGTCGTGATTGAAGGAAGCCAATGAGGTGTAATCAGCAACTGAGGGTACATGTGTATATCATGTGCTTACGTAAGAGATCTAAGCCAAAAACATGGAATTAATTATGGATTCAAGCTCATAATCTCATACATTGTCAACATTGATATGATTATCCCACGCAATGGCGTCAAAGTAGAATGACACCTAGCCAATAAGATTAAAAAGTGTCGCCTTTTAAGACGATCTAAAAGTAATAAGAGGGCCGGGGCTTAATTTTTCACCGTGCATATCGTGCAATTAATTACTTGACTTCGACATTTTATGTGGAAGTAATTCCTAAAAGTAGATGGATTTTTGGAACCGGTTTTAGTAAATAAATAAAAGAAAAAGAAAAAGAATGGCTTCTTCCTGAGGAAAAAGACAAATAATTAACAAAGAGATAAAAATTAAGCTGTATGATCACAAGACCAAGTACAATGTAGTATTGGGATTCGTTTGGAATGCCGCTTTGCGGGGGCAGATAGCTTAGTGAACCGAATAGTATGAGAATGATAAGTTCATTGGGCATCATATAATATCTAATATCACATGATATATTAGTATGTTATTGGCTAATTACAGTTACATTTTAAGTTGGGCCCATGTAGAACCTAATTTATTAATTAGAATTATCTACTAATAAGTTGACTTGTCATTGTGATGTTGAACACTATTATTGCCTCATAATATTGCTCTATGAGTTAGAAACTATGCACGTGTCATGCATGTGGAACAAAATTCAATTAAGGGAGGTTAATTAATAGATTCTCTTAAATTACCTATATCCCAGTAAGAAGGCATACAAATCAGGTGTTAGCACAAAATCATGTTAGAAAACTATATAAATCACATTAGGAAATCAAATAAAGTGTTGAAAGCTGAATGTCCCATGTTACTCTTACTTGTTTATATACTTTAATTCTAACTAAAGTAAATAATTTTCCTAGTACCTTATCTAAAACTACGAAAATTTGCTCAAATATCTCATTCTTCAAGTAGCAGTACTACCTCTTTTTAGCCTAATATGTGCCTTGGTGGCATAGCGAAGAATAATTCTTAGGCAAAATCTCGCGTTAGAGAACTGTGGCACATGGAAAGCTGAAGGCTAAGTTGAAGAATGGGATAAAAGTGAGATCTTCTGAGATTTGTTGTCCAAGTAAAATCCATAGAAGCCTCAAAAATTATGAGCTGTTCCGCAACTTAAATTATCAGCTGCCAAGTCCAAACACATTGTAACTATACTTGTATATTAAGTGTTACATATATCAAAATAAATTGTCAGTGTCAAGTTCTTTCCTTAGTCTAAGGTCGGGGAAGAAGGAGAAAGAATCACATCATACCCGTAACCGAATCTTGACACAAAAAAAATTCCATGTCCTAGCTCCCGCTGATTACCAATATATTACAGAAATATATATTAATTAAGTATCATACAATTTCAAACTTTAAAGTTTCAACAATTTCCTTTTGATACATTCACATTTGTAGTGTCTTAACTTAATCTTAAATTTATTATGCCATTTTAAGACGCACGTCCTCTATTCTTATGCTATTTTTTATAAGGGACCGCGCCCGACTTGACTTTTTTTACATTTTACTGGTGTAGTCTACGAACTACAATTATGTTGGAGTTTTCTGTTCGTTTTCCATCTGATTAAGACAAAACTTAGTTCATCTCTTTTACAGAGTAAGGACAAAAAAAAATTATTAAAAATGATACGATAAGATAATCCGTATTTAGCACTCGTATTTAGCACATAACATTAACAGAGTTACGACTCTTTCCTCACGTACAAACTTTATACAATAAGCACAACTTATGCTCTTTAGCACTATTCAAAATCTACTGTTTCCCTTTGTGATGTTATCAGTTGAATTGATCAACCAAGAAATTTTTGCGGGACCTAGGCACTAATTGTTATTTTGTTACTTCATATTTGGCCACTAAACTGGCCTACCGTACCATGCATCCACAAAAATAGTAACAACTAAAAAAGACGTTGAAAACAATAGAGAAAGGAGTATACAAAAAGAGAGGGGGTGTGACTGTGCCCGTTTGGCCCCTCAAGAATGATCATGTATAGTATTAGCCTTATTGTCATAATGGGACATTAATGCACCGCAGATGTTTGTGATAATTCCTGACTTAGTGACTGACTACGTTCTTGAATCAAGCACGTGCACCGTCACACGTGTTCCCGCTCAATCTATCCCAAATAATCCGTGATTGCAATTATATGAAAGCTGTTATGCCCAGTTTTACTCAAACAGTCATCATTCCAGGTGGAACCGGGACTAACCCTAAGAAAAATTCACCCGGCCGTAGTGAAATACGTAATGGGCACGAGCCAAATAAACTATTATTTATAGTTGCAAGATTGTGGAGATAATTAGGATATATAGAAAAAATCGCATTGAAAAATAAAAGGTGGGATTTGGTGGTTTTATAATATAGTTGTTATACTTTACTGTTTGGGAAATTGGAGCTACAGTTTTGGCCAAATAAAAAGAAAAGAAAAGAAAAGATGTTGGGATATGGCATTCAGAGAGGATTTGGGTTATGTGTTTAATAATTTTCAAACATTCTATATACCAAAGAAAAAGACGACGGCATTCATCAACAACCATATATGATATATCCGTATCTTGAAAAGTAGAAGGGGTTTCCCATGTTCGAGTTTTGGGATTGGAGGGATTTTTTTCTCATTCCTCTCCTTCACTTTATAGTGAAAAAGCTTGAAAGAGAGAGAGAGGCCACCGAAAAGCATGTACACCTTATCATGAAAGCAAGAAAAAACGACCCGATTTGACGGGCCAACCCACACGCACATACACAAAACCCACACGTACGATTCATATAATCATCATATATACACACAATTAATATCCACCCTCGCTAGCTAATAGCTATAGCTAGTATCTATGTATTGATTATCATTTCTCTCTCTCTCTGTCTTTCGCTCTTTGGCCATTTCCTTTCTTTTCTTTCTTTATTTTTTTTAAAGGAAGAGAAAAAGAAATAAAAAAATATGTGGAGAAATCCCAAGTCAACCTCACCTCATCATTTGGTCTTGGTTATCCCAAGCACCACCTCATTTCCCACTTTAGTGACTTTATCATGAATACGGTCTCTCTTCTATATAATCAGGGCTTCTCTATGATTCAGTCCTCCACCATGGGAGGAAGCATGAAGGTTCATCAGTTCGCACGTGGACTCTGGGAAGCGCACGAGCCATCCCTCACGCTTGGCGCCTGCAAGCGCTTACGCCCTCTGGCTCCCAAACTCCAACCCACTAACCCTGACAGTCCTATTAGTTCTACTACCACCACTACTTCTCCTAACTCTATCGCTCCCTTCGATCTCAAGAGCTTCATTAGACCCGAAAGTGGCCCTAGAAAGCTCGGATCCTCTCTTGACCACAAGAAAGATTCATCTCAGGTATATATATCTATATCCACAACTGTATATATATTTGTTATATTGTTACGTGCATTGCAATGTTCTTGTAAGCAGTCTGAGCTAGGTAGCTAAAACAAGGCATGAAACTAATCATTAAACCTATAAACATATAATAATAGATTATTGTTTGGTGGGTTTAGGTCGAAACGCACCCAGGAGGGACACGGTGGAACCCAACGCAGGAACAGATAGGGATATTGGAGACGTTGTACAGGGGAGGAATGCGGACTCCTAATGCCCAACAAATAGAGCAAATCACGGCTCAGCTTGGTAAGTTCGGGAAGATCGAGGGCAAAAACGTCTTTTACTGGTTTCAGAACCACAAAGCTCGCGAGAGGCAGAAGCAAAAGCGCAACAGTCTTGGTCTTAGCCATAGTCCACGAACTCCCACCACCATTCCCCCGGTCACCATAAATTTGGACACCAGGCTAGGGGTATGTACATAGTATAAGTACTTACGTACTATTACTTACATGTAACATATTTACTGCTAGTGTTTTAGTATTGGAATTTGTCAATTCTATTTTAACCCTTCGCGTGTAGGTACATACGTGTCCGCAACTAATTTGAATGCTTAGTTAATTTTGGTTTTATATTTATATGTAGGGAGACGTGGAAGGGGATCGGGAAGATAGTACTAGTCCGTACAAGAGGAAGTGTAGGAGCTGGGGATTTGAATGCTTGGTAGAAGATTACAATAATAGATTATGTTATGATAATAATAAGGAAGAGGAGGGAGATAGAACATTGGAGCTTTTCCCATTACACCCGGAAGGCAGATGATGATGATGATGGGGTTTTTGGGAAATAATAATCTCAATTCTTGGTATATTTTCAGCTTTAATGTTTCCTCTGCCATCCTCATATTAGCTACCTAGCTACTTTGATATCTATATATTATGTGCTTTAGTTTCCTTTTCTTTTTCTTTTTTTTTCTTTCCTTCGCTTCGGGAAAAGAAGAAAAAGAGAAGTTGTCTCTTTGTACTACTGATCTGATATCTCTGCTGCTTATTGGAACCAAAGCGCGCTTTGTCACTGGTCTCTTTATTCCAATCTCTGGTGGGTGTCACTGTGTAGTGTGTGTGTGTGTGTGCGCGCGCGCCATTCTTCTCTTTTTAAGTTTTTTGGGTTTTGAGTTTTGACTAAAGAGTATAAAGAGCCATCTTTGGCTGATCATATCGAAGCTTTTTTAGGTTAAAAGCGAGAACCTATGAACACTGAAGTCCACGCACCTACACCTCTTATTCTTGTTAAGCCTACACGCTTCCTTATCTAATTTCAACTAATTCAAATTGGAATGGAAAGTGAAATTGACGTTTTTGATCGATCCTCCGTTCCAAACCAAAGAATAAATAATAATTAAACATAAATAAACATATGTTATTTTATTGGCCACTTATATGACTTTCAAAAAGTAGCATATATAAAAATATCGTGATCAAGAGACATGCATTAATTGCTTTAATATTCTGAAATCATTGACATGCAACTTAATTTGTTTTTTTTTTTTTGTCCACTAAATTTAAGAAAAGTAAACAGATAGTGTTTTGTGGGTCCAATTGTTAACTATACTGATGATGATGGGATGAGATTCGGAGGGAAAGGCAGATCATGAAAGTTTAAAATTACAAAGACCCTTTGCCATTGGCATCATTTAATTATGAGTTTAGCTATTGAACCCAATTAATTAGCTAGTATTTGAAATATTTTGCGTCCAAGATAATTATTACAACTACTGATCCCTCTTTTTTATTTTTAAATTCTCACTTTTTTACTCAAAAGTATATTTATATATCTTGGTAGATTGATTGATTTTAGGGGTGTAATTCGGGTTACGACATGACACAATACGAACACGACACGATTTTTTACGGGTTAGGGTCGAAAAAAAAGGGTCCGGATCGGGTTCGGGTCGACCAGGCTGACACGAATAAAACACGGGTCGGGTTCGGGTCAACCCGCTTGACCCGCCAACAAATATATAGATAAAATTAAATTATAAAAATATTTTTTATTTAATTTGTTTATGATTATTATTATAGATATATTTAATTTGTACAATGTAAGTGTTTGGGATTATAAGTTATTAATTATATTTATAAATTACCTTTAATTTATTTATTTTAAAATGAGACAATAATAGCCTTAGAAAAAGAAAATATAAGTAAAAAATACGGGTCATAGCGGGTTGGCGGGTCAAAAACGGGTTGACTGGTCAAAATCGGGTTGTGGGTTGGATGTTATTCATCAAAGCAGGTTGTGCGAGTCGGATTCTGGTCAACCCATTTTAGGTGCGGGTCGGGTTAGTGTTGCTGGTTTTCTGACACGACGGGTCACGGGTCGGGTTCGGATTGACATAATTTATGTATATATTAGACTTCAACCCGACACGAACCAGACCCGTCGACACGAATTGACACCCCTAATTGATTTCGATCTATTTTTTTTGTTGTTCTTAAAAAAAAAAAAAAAACACACACACAATCTCTTGAATTCTTACAATGCCAAAAGATATATAAATATTAATGTGGCGGAAAAAAAAAAGGGAAAAAAATGCACATTAATGATCATGGATTCATGGTCTTCACGTTAAATATTCACACTGAAAAAGACAGATGCATCTTATTGGACAAAGTGACGAGAGTTTCTATTCTTGGTAAGGCCTTTTGACTATATGTGAAAACTTTGAAATAAATTAAACATGATTATTACACATAATTTGAAATATTCAATTATGGTCGATTATAATTGTATTCGTGGTAACTAAAATATCTTGATTAATTATCCTTGTCAATATTGGATAATACTAGGAATTTTAATTATTGTACTAAATTTTTTTGTATTAATACATTGCAATGTGAGTTGTCACTTTTAAATTGGTGTACTAAAACTTACCACAAATAGATTATATGCTGGTATTAAAAATTTAGTACAATAATTAGTATCACAAGCATTATCTGTCAATCTTATGATCTACCAAAACACTTTTAGTTATATATATATATACAATTATGCAAACAAATATTTCTGTTGGATGTAATTCTCCCGACTAGTAATATAATACACGTGGTAGAAATGGTACACCATTAGAGTTTATTCTCTCCTGACTAGTAATATAAACACACATGGCAAGCTGAAATGGTGCACTACTAGAGCTGATACCCATCTGGCCACTGGTTGGATGGAGAAGATAAAAGCTATGTGAATGGACAGGCTCAGTTCCAACCCTAACTAGAAACGACACTTTAGGAATGTATGCAGTCAAATATTATCCAGTCAAGGAGGCCAACATATCGCCGACCATTCATGAGGTAGGTGAGACACACATAATATCTCATAAGGATATTCTACGGTTGTAACCTAAGAAGTAAGTAAGACATATTCCACTATTTTAGGAGACATGTGATCACTAACCCGAGCCATCTTAAGATTACAAAGCCACTATAAATACTACCTCTTTCCACTAGAAGAGGTAAGAGTAAGCTGCTAATATTCCTCAAAAATCCTTTTTGTCTTTTCTCCATTTCTCTTTCTTATCTCTCACTATTTTCCAAGAAGTACAATACTCCATTTATAATTATATATCATTTTAATATCATTCTTAAAGGAGATTTGGGAGGTAGCACATTACTAGTTGATGGATTACACTTACATCAAATATAGATTTTGGAGTCCACTTACACTTATATCAAATATAGATTTTTGAGTCCTTGGAGACGTGTGGTGTGCGATGATTCAAAGACTAAAATCAACATCAATAATTTTGTTTGAAAACTTAACTATGACTGCTAGACTTGAAGAAATTAAGATTTTAAAAAGATTTTGATATAATTCATCTAAATTCTGATATCTATCACAATGTAGAGAAACAATCTTTTCTTTATTCTGCTAACTATCCACATTCAAGTGAGAGAAACACTGAACTATAAAACAATTGTGGATTGTTTACTTTTACAGATATATATGATTTCATATATTACTTGTCACAAAAAGGGGAAAAAAAACTCAGATTATCAAATGTATTTGTACATAAATCAGAAGTAATTATTAATTAGACACATCAAGAGTAGATAATAAGAATAAGGGTGGATCTATTGATACATCCTTGTCTACTTTATCTACCTTTTTTCAAAAATTAATTTTATCTTTATTTAAAATTTTTAATATTTCCATTTCTACTCTACCTCTTTCTAATTCCAACAATATTATCTACTCTCCCCCCCCCCCCCCCCCCATTAAGAGTCACAATTACTGTAACTTTTGTCTAATTCCAAAATAATTGTGAAGTTCATTTGATAGATAAATCCAAGAATTTGTTTCGAGTTAAATTAGATCAAGGAATGATATTACTTTAAGATCCATATATTTATTCATTAGCATTTTTAAAAAGAAGATAGAGTATGGAGTTTCTATCTACCGGTTTCTCTCTCCTAGCTATAGAAAAATAATAACATGCAATATATAAAATTACAAAATAATTTAACAAACGTTTACAATAAACTTTAAAATAAAATTTAAAGTTACCAAAAGTTTGCTCTAATATGTTAGGTACGAAACTTGATTCATCCACAGAAAACAAAAGTATCTACAAAAACAGTAACTACATTAGTAGTCGAGGCCTGTGTGACACACGGTGTTCACTGATTCACTCTCTCCAGTAAAATGCTTGAGGAATTGCAAGCGTCAGTTTCCCAGGATACAATGGCTAAAGTAGCAAGCGAAGCACCAATATTTCTACTCTACGAACTGGATTGTTATGAACTCCAACACACTAAAAGTTCTAGCTACGCAATTTTTAAATTCTCTAAGAACTATAGCTAAAAAAACTAAAGAACTTAAGAACACTTGGAACTAGAGATTAAAGAGAAAACGATAGATAGAAATCAGAGAGGAAGGAAGCTTCTGATTTTTGGTGTGTGGAATATGGAGGAAAAGCTCTCCTTTTATAGTCTCCAAGGAAGGACTTGTTAGCAAAACTAGAAAGTTTTTTTCTTTAATCACAAAATGTTTTTAGCCATTAACATGGCTGTTACCAGCCTTAACAAAACGTTAAATTCATGGCTTGGCAATTTCGGGCTTTAAACATTTATCTGGTTTTATGGCTTGGCAGTTTCGTGCATTAAGCACAAACTGTTACTGACTGCAGAAGCAAAACGGTCAAAAAAGAAAGAAAAAATAAACTGGACCGCAACAAAAGTTGGGTTTATTATGGTCTAATTTCTGATCCGACATTCGTGTCCACAGTTGCGGGCACACACGAGCCCATGCAAATTCAGGTCTAAGCCCGATGATTTCACTCCCCTTACGCATGCCTGAGAGAGCATCTATGGTAGTTATTCTTACCACTATCACAAAACATGAACCTATATATGCTACTTGATCCAAGTATTTCCCACCAATGTGGGACTCAAATATTTTCTTTCATTTTACCATTTCAACGGTACACTTTTGAAGAACAATTTCTCATTCATCCGTGCATCATTTTGAATGTGTGTATATACGAAATCGATGTCCTCACGGAGGATAACAAGAATTTACCAAGACCTTTCATCAACAAGATGTAGATCCTACTCAATTTTTAGCTTCAAAATGGTTCATGAAAATGGGTTCTATAACACAAAATTGGACTTTACAATATACATGGGCTTTCAAGCCCAAGACAAGCCCATTATATATTAACTCATTTCTTAACCCATTTTCTAACAATCCCCCACATGAATAGAAATTGTTAAAAGAGAGACTACAGACTCTAGAATAAGTGATAGAGTTCTATGAATGAATTCTGCATAGGATAGATAGGTATTACCCTTTGAACCTTCCCTCGTGAGAGTATATTTACTTTACTGACTGATCAATAAATACAATATATTTGAACTATTCTGTTGTTCATGTAAACGATGATATACTTCATACAAGATCTTTCTTAACATATCCAGTTCTTATGGTTATGTTTGTTTTGGCCTTGAACATCTCTGCCTGGTTCTGTAGGAGTTTCTAAGGAATTAAGCCCTAATAATTCCCCTTTGAAGTGGCTCCACTTCTCTCTCACATAAGTGATTTCTTAGTTAAGAGTAACCCGAATTACTCCGCTCGGTTTCCCGATGCATAAGAATCATTAAAAGTATTTGCTTATTCTATTCCTTATGGGCATCACTGTTTCTCATCATAGAAATGGACATGAAGGTAATACCCTCATAGGAGATAACCCCCATAGTGATCCAACTAAGTCTTTACAATTAGGTTGTCCCTTTGAAAATAGATCTTTGGATCTCCAGTCAACTAGATTGGGTTTCCATTGTATTGACTTTTATTTCATGGGCTTTAGTTCTATTCCTCTCGATGATTTGTCAACTAACTCTCTGTTCAACCCTTTGGTTAGTAGATCCGCCAGGTTATTCTTAAACTTCACATAGTCTATAGAAATAAATCTCATTGAGAATAGTTATCTAATGGAATTATGTCTACGATGTATATGTCTGGACTTACCATTATACATGTTACTTTGTGCCCTTCCAATAGCCGATTGACTATCACAATGTATAGATATTGGCGGCACAGGCTTAGGCCAATCTGGAATATCTTCTAAGAAATGGCGTAGTCATTCAGCCTCTTTACCAATTTTATCTAGAGATATAAACTCAGATTCCATTGTGGATCGAGCTATAACCGTTTGTTTTAAAGATTTCCATAATATAGCTGTTCCAACTAGTGTGAACACATACCCACTAGTAGACTTTGAGTCTTTTATATCAGATATCCAATTTGTATCGCTGTATCCTTCTAAAATTGTAGGATATCTGTTATAGTGTAGTCCATAGTTATGAGTGTATCGTAAGTACCTAAGGACATTCACAATTCCTTTCCGATGCTCAACACTTGAATTACTCGTATATCTACTTAGTCTACTGACTGTGTAGACTATATCTGGCCTTGTGCAACTCATTAAGTACATCAAACTACCAATCACTCTAGAGTCTTCTACTTGAGATATACTCTCACCTTTATTTTTGCGAATGTGTTGACTCATGTCTATCGGTGTTCTGGACTCTCCAGAATCATCTTTCTTGAATTTCTCCAAAATTTTATCCACATAGTGTGACTGATTAAGTATGAGTTCATCAGACGTCCTTATAATTTTAATTCTCAAAATTACATCAACTAGACCCATATCTTTCATGTCAAATTTGGAGTTCAAATATTTTTAGTAGATTTGATCATCTTATCATTACTACCAACAATAAGTATGTCATCAACATAAATACACAAAATAACGTAGCCATTTTCAGTATTTTTGACATAGACACATTTGTCACACTCATTGATTTTAAAACCATTAGCAAGCATTACTCTGTCAAACTTTTCATGCCATTACTTTGGTAATTGCTTCAAGTCATATAGAGACTTGACCAGTTTATAAACTTTCTTTTATTGTCCAGAATCAATAAAACCTTTAGGTTATTCCATATTGATTTCTTTATCTAGATCTCCATTAAGAAATGTTGATTTTACATCCAGGTGGTGTACTTCAAGATTCCATAGAGCGGCAATCATAAGTATCATCCTTATGGAATTTATTCTCATCATAGGAGAATAAGTATCAAAGTAATCTAGGCCTCCTTTTTGCCTATAACTTTTGAGAACCAATCTAGTCTTATATTTGTTAATTGTTCCATCTGCTTTCATTTTCTTTTTGAAAATTCATTTTGAACCTAGTGGCTTACATCCTGGAGGAAGATCCACTAGTTTTTACGTATGGTTTTGCATGATGGAATCAATTTTGCTCTTAATGGCCTCTTTCCACAAAGGTCCCTCAGTAGAGCTCATAGGTTCTTGGAAGCTCTGAGGTTTACTTCCAACATGTAAACCAAAAAATCTGGACAAAAAGATTTTTCAGTTCTCGCTCTTTTACTGCGTCTAGGCTCATCTTTAACGACTTGTTCTTGGTCTTGACTATCCTCAATGATAGTCTCATAAGTTTATTTAGATGTACTAGGTACTTCTTTCGAATTATATGGAAATTCATATTCAAAGAATGATGTATTTCTCGATTCTATTATTGTGTTCTTGTGTATATCTGAGATTTATGACTCATACATAAGAAACCGATAAGTACTACTATTATGTGCATAACCAATGAAACTGCAATCTACTGTCTTTATTCATATTTTCACCTTTTTAAGTGCAGATACCAATACTTTAGCAAGATATCCCCATATTCACAAGTATTTGTAGGAAGGCTTTCTATATTTCTATAATTCATAAGATGTCTTTTCTTCTTTCTTGCGGGGTACTTTATTTAAAAGATAATTAGATATTAAAATAGCTTCCCCCCATATGTTCTCAGGTAACCCAGAACATAACAGTAATGCATTCATCATCTCTTTTAAGGTTCGATTTTTTCTCTCAGCAATACCATTTGACTGAGGTGAATAAGGCGGAGTGACCTCATGTATTATTCCTTGTTGTGCACAGAATTCACCAAAAGGTGATTTATACTCTCTACTATGATCACTTCTAATCATCTTAATCTTCTTATTAAGTTGATTTTCAACCTCATTCTTATAGAGACTAAACTTCTCTATTGCTACATTCTTGGATTTTAGCAAATATACATAACAATATTTTGTGCTATCATCGACAAAAGTAATAAAATACTTATTGCCTCCCCTTGTTTATACAAATTTTAAATCACAAATGTCACTGTGAATTAAATCAAAGGGTTCAGTATTTGTTTCAATAGTTTGGAAAGATGACTTTGTCAATTTTTTCTCAACACAAGTTTGGCACTTATATTATGTATCAATTTGGGAAAGGGGAATATGATTTAAGTTAATTAATCTACGTATAGTATCATAATTAACATGTCCTAGTCTACCATGCCATAAAGTAGAAGACTTAATCAAATAAGCAGAAGAACTAGCTTTATTGATATTAGGCTTTACAGTCATTACATTTAGTTTGAACATATACACACATTTATATTCCTTTCCCACAAAAAGACCATTCTTGGTCAATACAAATTTATCTTACTCAAATACCATGCAGAATTGCTTATTCAGAAGTGAACCAGACACAAGATTCTTACGGATATCCGGTACATACATCACGTTGTTCAGAGTCAGTTCCTTAAGAAGGGAGTTCGTTGGAGGGTTAGCGGAGGTTCCTCTATTCGAGTTTTTATTATTATTATTATTATTATTATTATTATTATTATTATGATAAATGGATTCCCCAACCTAGTTTGTTTCGGCCAATCACAATCCCTTCTATCGAATATTCTAATTTGGTTGTGTTGGTCAGACGATGTTTGGAACACATAATGACTAAAGGAGATTTTTTGGGCGATTGATCATGAGGCGATTCTTAGCATACCGCTGGAACATGCACTTCCAGATGACACTTTAGTTTGGCACTTCGACAAAATTGGTGTCTATTCTGGAAAATCTGGTTATAATCTCCAGATGACGGCGTGAAATGAGTCTTCCTCTTTAGATAATAGATGTATTCATTTGTGGTAGTCCTTTTTATGGGCTTTAAATATTCCAAACAAAATCAGAATCTTCACCTGGAAAGCTTATAACAATATCTTACCGACAAACTGTAATTTACACTAGAGAGGTATTCCTCGTCAAGTAATCTGCCGAGTCTGTGGTGATTATGATGACTTTACCTCACATGCATTAGTGTTCTGCCCACTTGCTAATGACTGATGGGAACAATTTACGTTCTAGGATATTCTTGTTGATGGGTGTTGGGTTTCATTTGCGGACTTGATGTTCACTGTTCAGTCCAAGGTAACAAAGTATGAGTTTGAAATATGCTGTTGCCTGGTTTATTTGGTTTAATCAGAATGCAGTCACATATGGAGGTAATAGACAAGAGGCAAAGTTTGTTCTAGAAGATGCCTCGTTGTGGTGGAGTGAATACTAGGGCATGACTTACCTATGGTGAAAATACCATCCTTCTGCTACTAAGAATGTCCAAATGGAACCCCCTGATGCTGGCTCTTTGAAACTTAATGTTGATGCTTCCCTCATCCCTGGGGAAATCGTTTATCGAGTTAGGCACTGTTGTACGAGATGTTCGTCGTGCTGTTGTAGCAGTTTCTGCTACGCGTATGATTGGTTTTTTTCAATAATTTCACAGCGGAGTGCCTTGGTTTAAGACAAGGGCTGCAATTAGTTGCATAAATTAATATGAAGATTTAGTTCATTGAGTCTGATGCTTGTAATGTGGTTAAGGCGACCCTGTCCCCTTCGCTTTTGGCTGTTGAAAGTCTTATTGTGGCTGATGTTATTTTTTTATTAGTTAAGGTGGGTAATGCTAGTGTTGGGAGTGATTTCAATATGTCCTAGTATGAGACTCAAGGGAGCGTTGCAAGGCCCGAAGGAAGCTTCGCAGCCCAAGGCCGTGCCACAGGGCTCGAAGGAAGTCTTGCAATGCGAGGTCGCACCATAGGACCTAAGGGGAGGCTTTGAAGCCCGAGGCTATACCGTTAGACCCGAGGGGAAGCCCTATAACCTGAGATCGTGCTAGAGGGCCCAAGGGAGAACTCTTAGATCCGAGAGTAAGTCGTCCTATCATCGGGATGTACCTTGATGCCTTGGAATACCTCGGAGACCAAGGTCTCTTCCCTTTTTATCCGAACAATGGCCCGAGGCCACTCTGAACTCCGTAAATTATGGGTCATCGTTGCACTGACCTCTTGACAGCTACCCTTATCTCCTAGCCTAGGGTACACTAGCAAATAGGTCAGTAATTGAACTACTACAGTACCAGGGGTCTTGTTGCTTTTAATGCACCTCTCTCAGTTAAGATCAAGGGTAGGATAATTGAACTCCTTCCCAGGACGATCCAACGACTCTAATACACATCAAATTGCCTATTTAAGGCCCTCAACCACCACATTGAAGGTAAGTTGAAATTGAGGTTGAAACTCTGTCTTTCTCTCTCCTCATTTATGTTTCTCTCATTAATAGCTCTTCACTAGAGACTTCTTATCACTAAAACTTCAATTGCTAACTTAAGCTTTGGAGTCCATTTGGCATGTACCACGCTGGTGCCAAGGCCTCCTTCCCCCCCCTCCCCCCCAATTGCTACCTCATGACCCCAAGGTCAGGAGAGATACCACCTCTATGCTCTCAGGCTCGAACCTAGCCCGCAGAGAGGGAGTTTTGATTCAGTTCTCATGAACAATTGGTGACTAATTTTGCTTTCATATTCTCTTATAGTGCTGAGACGAAATTTTGCACTAACAACTAGTCTTAGATTTATTTCTCCTGTGAGAAACATTGTGGCTCAAACTTAGCCTGTCTTGTTTTTAGGTCTAAGTCATTGTGTTTAGTTTAACACTACACCTGATTGTGTTTCGGATTGTCTTATTGAGGACTTATCTCCTTCTTAATAAAAGTCCTCTATCTTGATTTGAAAAAAAAAAATCATGCATATAAAGAAATTATCATAAAAGGACCTATGTATTTATTAATTTTTTCAATGACTCTTATATTTGTTGAAATAGAAAATTAAACCTTCAAAATTGCATTTTGTTATTCGAATATTTTCTTGAATTTTTAACACCTACAAAATCTATCCAAAACAATTATGAGTTGTGTATATAATAAGTAATAATTATTTTCATATTATAAGGAAAAAAAACTAGCCCCTTCGAAGTCACTCTCTAAAAACTCTATCTTTTTTTTTCATCACAATTTTTCTGTCTTGATTCTATGGGTCCGTTTGGGATAACTTTTACTTCTTGAAGTCAAAGTATTAGAAGATCTTCCTACAAAAGACAGTGGATCCATGCTTTATAAAAAAGATCTTTAAGTGGAAGAAGATCTTATGATAATTCATCCAAACACTATTAAAAGTAACTTTTAAGCCCAAAAAATCTTTGAAACATATATCAAATAAACCCAATCTCATCAGGAAAGAAGATATTCTGGTAGGATTTTCTTAGTATTTTATTTTTATTTCAGTAATCCTTCCATTTGTGTGAATGTATCTTGTTTATTTACTCTTATAGGAGTTTGGTCGTACCAAATTCTAGATCCATTTGTTTATTTTTGATAGTTTTCTTTATTTTCATATTAGTTTTTTTTAATTTTTATTTGGTGGTAGAAAGATCACAAAATGGTCCTGTATTTAGTAATTTTTTGGGACCCTAATGTTTGTAGAAATAGTAAATTTAACCTCCAAAATTGCATTTTATAATCAATTATTTTTCTTGATTTTTAGCACATATAAAACTATCCATACCCAATTGTGAAAATTAAGAAAAATAAATAATAGAAATATCCATAAATAACAATGGAACCCAATATTTGCATTGATCAATAAAAAAATCAAATTAAAATAAAACTAAATCTAAAAAGTCAAAAATGAATAATTAAATAAAATTCAGTTTTATTTTGTATTGATTAAGGAAAATTTCAAATTTTGGGTTTTATTGTTCTTTAAGGATTAGTATTTGTGTTTTTTTGGATTTCCACGAACTTAGCCTATTAAAGGTATAGATTTGATAGGTATTACGAATTCAGGAAATAATTGATCAAAAAAATGTAGTCCAAAGTTTAATTTGATATTTCAAAAACCTCAAATTTTCTTTCAGAAAAAATTAACAAATGTGTGATCGCTTTATAATAATTTCCCTTACGTGTCTAACGTGTAGACATCTGGCCTTGTTATATTTCCACTGAAAACGAGGTCTAATTTCAAGAAAGGAATCTTGAATACTAAACTTATCGGGCCATATACGAGCTTGGATTCCATCCATCTATGTATGACAGGTCAATTTTTGCGGTCACGCTCAGTTTGGAGCCCGCAAATGGTTAAAGAAAAATAAAACACATTCATATCGCGACTTCTAGGACTTTTCACTTTCATTGTCGTCTTTCTACGTTATAGTTTGGCCTGAAAAACATGGCAATACAAATATACACGAAAGGACATTCCTTCTATATTATAAAGAGAAAGTTGAAATGTATGTGTGTGTATGTATACATATTACACATGTATATATATTTGTGGGCGCAAAAGTTGCAAATCAGTGTTACGTTTAACGGGTAATACGGGTCCGTCTTTAGAACCAATAAAAAATAAATAAATGAAGCAAAACAGAGGAGAGAGAAATAATAAAATTGCTCCTCCTAAATTAAAAATCATGATGTTAGTTATGAAGCATGAAAAGATGTATGGCCCATGTACCATGAGGATCCAAAATAATCTACCTTAATAAATTGTACTTTTTGAAATATTGCAATATATTTTTTGGACCGATACTACTACTCTCCTTCTCAAACTATATGTTGACAGCTACAATAAGGCTTGAAATCAAAGACTAGACTCCAGAAGACAGAGTCTGACAACAAAAATTTGACTGCCACTTATTTTGTGCTTCCTCTGTCGTCCACCGAAAAATAGAAAATCATTACAGATTTTTTCTTTCTTTGAATTGGATAAGAAGGGTAAGGATTATTTAATTTCATGAGAGAAAAATAAGTGAGTGAATTACAATTGAGTACAGTACCAAAAAAAGACAAAAAAAAAATCGACATTTGATAACAACTTTTTAGATATAATAATTTTTTATGACTAAAAGTGAAACTTAATCAACTAAAAATGATTTTGTGACGAAAAGATCACATTACTAATATAATTTTAATTAGTTACAATTTTTTTTTTATATAGTAATGAAATTGTTTATGATTAAAATTACATCTCATCGAGATATAATGCACTTTTCATAAGTAAACCTTCTAGCTACATTTTTTTTTTTAATAATAGTATAATAATAATGACAATCTTTTAGTCCCAAAATTTTCACTTTTAGTTATAAACGAAAATTTTGCACTTATAATATATTTACTTTGGTAGAATAGGAATGAAGAGGTTATTCTTAGGGTAGCTCTATAACCACACCCTTATTTATTCTCACCACAAATAATTTTGGAAAGTTGTACAATTTTTAAAATCAAATAAATGAAATTCCACTATAGGACAAATATTATAACAAATTCCAATAGCATCCCATACTGCACACTACACCTCTTTAGTATCATATTTAAACGATTGCCAATTTGTCAGACTCAATAAACATCCCAAATCGAATTTAGAATGTTCTAGAAAAAAAAAAAGGAAATTTTTGTATATATTTCTATAAAAGAAATTGAACCAAATACTTGACTTGACCACGGTTCAATACAAAAAGAAGACTTGGATGAGAGAAGTGGGGATGCGATAGGAGTTAAGACGGAGGAAAGGGACATAGCTAGTGTTGGAAAATGAGTTAAGAAAGGGGTTAATATATATTAGGCTTGTCTTGGGCTTGAAAGCCCATATATATTGTAAAGTTTAATTTTGTGTTATAGAACCCATTTTCAGGAACCATTTTGAAGCTAAAAATTGAGTGGGATCCACATCTTGTTGATGAAAGGTTTTAGTGAATTCTTGTTCTTCCTCTACGAGGACATCGATTTCGTATATTCACACGCTTAAAATGATGCACGGATGAATAAGAAATTGTTACTCAAAAGTGCACCATTGAAATGGTAAAATGAAAGAAAATATTTGAGTCCCACACTGGTGGGAAGTGCTTGGATCAAGTGGCATATATAAGTTCATGTTTTGTGATAGTAGTAAGAATAACTACCATAGATGCTCTCTCAGGCGTGCACAGGGGAGGTGCAAATCATCGAGCTTGGGCCTGAATTTGTATGGGCTCGTGTGTGCCTGCACCTATGGACACGAATGCCGGATTAGAAATTGGACCATAGTAAGCCCAACTTTTTGTTGCAGTTTAGTTTATTTTTTCTTTCTTTTTTGACCATTTTGCTTCTACAGTCAGTAACAGTTTGTGCTTAATGCACGAAACTGCCAAGCCATAAAATCAGATAAATGCTTAAAACTCGAAACTGCCAAGTCATGAATTTGACCTTTTTTTAAGGCTGGTAACAGCCATGTTAATGGCTAAAAATGTTTTGTAATTAAAGGAAAAAACTTTCTGATTTTGTTAATAAGTCCTCTCTTGGAGACTATAAAAGGAGAGCTTCTCCTCCACATTCCACACACCAAAAATCAGAAGCTTCCCTCCTCTCTGATTTCTATCTATCGTTCTCTCTTTAATCTCTAGTTCTAAGTATTCTTGAGTTTTTCAGTTTTTCTAGCTATAGTTCTTATAGAATTTAGAAATTTTGTAGCTAGATCTTTTAGTGTGTTGGAGTTCATAACAATCCAGTTCGTAGAGTAGAAGTGTTGGTGCTTCACTTGCTATTCTAGTCATTGTATCCTGGGAAATTGACACTTGCAATTTCTCAAGTATTCTACCCGAGAGAGCGAATCAGTTTTAAGGATACTGTGTATCATACAGGCCTCGACTACTAACGTAGAAACTATTTTTGCTAGATACTTTTGTTTTCTGTGGACGAATCAAATTTCGTACTTACCTATTAGAGCAAACTTTCGGTAATTTTAAATTTTGTTTTAAAGTTTATTGTAAACGTTTACTAAATCATTTTGTAACATTATATATTGCATGTTATTATTTTCCTACAATCTTAAAACTGATCCGTTGTTTTATATAAGGTTATATTAGGTTGTATGTTAGAATTTACTTTATTAAATTGTTTATGCCCTTATATAAGGTTTTGTTAGGTTGCATGCTAGAATTTATTTTATTAAATTCTTTATGCTCTTATATAAGGTTTTAAATTAGGTTGCATGTTAAAATTTATATTTATTAAATTCTTTAGGCTCTTATTTGCAATATATATAATTCTAGTTGTTTTAATATATATATTGCTCTCCTGCTTTATTATTACAATCATTCTTGGGGTGGAATTCTGGTGGAGAAGAATTTTGTTCTGTTTAAGGATACCGGGTTTGAAGAGGAAGTATCTGTGACCTCTCCACGTCTTTTCTGGAAGTTTCTTTGAAATTCTGTCTAGGAGGCGGGATTTTAAGTGGGATTTGTTTGTGAACCATCCGTCATTTCCTAGGAACTTGTTTTAATAATCTTTTATTGATTAATTTCATGGATGGTGAACAACAATACTAATGTTGTCGATATCGAGAATATGACTAGTTCTCAACAGTCTATTGTGGCACCTACAGTGCATGTCCCTACTGTGGCTCGAAGGCCAAACCCTCTCATGACTCTAATGGTAACAGCGGCATACTATGGAGAGAAGCCTAAAAAGTTTAATGGGTTGAACTTCAAAATGTGGCAGCAAAAAATACTATTTTATCTGACCATATTGAACCTTGCGAGGTTCTTGACTGAAGAAGCCCCAAAAGTCAAAGAAGATGAGTAAGATTTTCAAGTCCATGCTGCGGTGGATGCTTGGAAACAATCTGACTACCTATGTCAAAACTATGTAATGAATGGTTTGACCGATTCATTATATAGTATATATCATAATAAGAAAACGGTAAAAGAATTCTAGGAGTCGCTAGACTATTTATATACAACTGAGGATGTTGGTTCAAAGAAATTTGTAGTAGGACGCTTCCTCAATTATAAAATGGTCGACTCTAAAACTTTAATCAGTCAAGTACAGGAGTCAGTTGATTCTCCATGAGATTCAGGCAGAGAGAATGGTCCTTTGTGAACCCTTCCAAGTAGCTACTATTATTGAGAAGCTACCCCCTTTATAGAATGATTTCAAGAGCTACCTGAAGCACAAGCGAAAGGCTATGAGCCTTGAGAACCTTGTTATTAGGCTCCGCATCGAAGAAGACAACAGACGTGCTGAGAAGACAGGAGCCTCGTCTAGTACATCTGGGGCAAAAGCAAATGTTACAGAGTACGATCAAAGCTCTAAGACTAAGAAGAACAAGTCAAAGAAAGGGTCCAAGCTAGACCTAAAGTTGGAGTGGATAGAAGCAAAAATTCTAAGAAAAATGCTTTAACTGTGACAAGATGGATCACAGGGCTTCAGATTGCCGACTTCCAAAGAAAAAGAAGAATGAAGCTAATGTGGTGGATGGCATCACAAAAGATGTAGAAGACATAAGCTTGTTTGCAGTCATTTCTGAAGTCAATCTTGTGGGGTCCAATCTAAAAGAATGGTGGATTGACACTAGAGCTTCAAGGCATGTTTGTTCCAACAAAGGCATGTTCAACCTTTGAACCAGTAGAGAATGGGGAGAAGCTCTTCATGGGTAATTCAGCCACGTCTAAATTACAAGGTCTGGGCAAAGTAGTGCTAAAGATAACTTTTGGGAAAGAACTGACTCTGAATAAAGGCATGTTTGTTTCGACAAAGGCATGTTCACAACCTTTGAACCAGTAGAGAATGGGAAGAATCTCTTCATGGGTAATTTAGCCACGTCTAAAGTACAAAGTCTGGGCAAAGTAGTGCTAAAGACCTCTGGGACTCTACCCCACAAAATGGCTCTCCAAATGCTCGAAGGACGAAACCCCAGAAAAGCTTCCATAAAAGAAGTCGAAGGGAAATACATATTTTTGACAATGCGAGACATAAGAGCTTGTGGTTTTTTTAGAATTCGCCCACTTTGTTTAGCCAACAAAGCGCAGTTAAACTCCTCAACTCTTCGAAAGCCTATACCACCTTGCTTTTTTTAAATACACAAACGATTCCAATTCCACCAGTGTAGCTTATGCCTCTCCTCATTCCCACCCCACCAGAATCTAGCAGAGAGACTCTGTAACTCGTCATAAAGTGTCTTCAGAATTTGGAAAATACTCATTGAATAGGTCGAAATAGATTGGATAACCGTCATGATGAGAGCATCCTTCCCTCCTATTGAGAACAATTTCCCTTTCCACGGTTTTAACTTTGCACCAACCTTATCTTTAATTGCCTTGAAAGTACTTTGTTTGTTTTTTCCCGAAAAAGAAGGGAGACTCAAATACTCCTCATGTTGCTTAGTGACCTCCAAACAACATGAGTCCGTTGAATCGATTCTCATAGTGAGCTCTCTACATTAGGACTGAATGTAATGGATGATTTTTCGAAGTTTATAATTTGCCCCGAGACTAATTCATACAAGTGTCAAAGAAGAGATGAGAGACTTTAGGACCATTACGTGTGCAAGAGAAGCCTGTAATTGTCCCCAAGCTCTCAGTCTCTCTCAAAAGAGTCGAATGTCCCTCCACAAACAAGTGCTTATATGTTTCTAAAACAAATAACGATTCTCTCGGAAAAAGAAAAAAACACAAACAAAAAAAAAACAAATATAACGGTTGTTCATTATGAAATACAATTTATAAACTTACGGTGAAAAGAAAAAAAAAAAAAAAGTGAGCTTGCTAAATCCTCAAATTTAGCAGATAATATATAGTTGTTTGCTGGATTTTGGGTCTCTTTGATCGTCCAAATAATTTCTTATTTGATTTTATCGACCTTAATAAAGAAACTAAACAGCCCAAAGTTAATAGATCTGGCCTCTACAACTGTTTTTAGTGCTATATGGTATTTAACTGTCATCAGATTTCAATCGACCTTAAAGTGGGTCTCCCAGTTTCTCTACCTGTTTGTGTTCTTCATAGGATTGAAAAAAATAAATCAAACTGTTGCCTACTTTAAATAGGAAATAAACCAAAATTTTCCCATAAAGTTTTTTAGCAGAATACCTGTTCAATTTGGTGTTTTTAGGCAGGCTTATGTATCTTTTAAATATGATTAATTTAAACTACTTCTAACAAATGTCCGTTGATTTTTTTTTTTTTAATCAAAACATTATAAATGGCCAAAATGTCATGGGTCAAATAGTCTAGCGAAAAAAAAAAAATCAAATTATCCATTATTCTTACACTGAACAATTAAGCGCCTAAATAAATTTAATTTTAAACATTAAAAAATTTTAAACATTAAAAAATTTCAAACAACCTTTTTTGTATTTGCTTATAGGGTTAATGAGATGCTTTGACTATTTGATTGATTTTGACTAAGGATATTAATATCGTTTCAGCATCTAATTTTAGATTTAATCTAATCCAAGGTATAGTTTTGAACCAATTTGGGATATGGCTAATTGTAGGAATACATTTTATATCCTTAAAAATACAAGGTTTGAAGTGGTATTTTACTAAAATATAAGGATGATATTTGGTGTTTTCCCACGTTAAATATCTTCATTTTCTTTTCTAATCTTCATCGGCTTTAATTTTCACTCATCCTGGTATCTTATAAAAACTTATTTATGTTACTTCTAAAGGGTTATTATGTTGCAGATTTTTGTTGTTCAATACGTATGGTATGTTTCTTTCAGTGTGGTTGGACAAACGTGCTTATAATGACCGAATTATACAAAACATCAAGCTAAAATTTTGTATTTATCTCCTATCTGTGATTTTGTATGTGTGATTCTTGACGTTGTAATTGTGTTATTTGTAAAATAACATGATAGACGGTCCAGGAGTTTTCCGGAGTTGTTTCTGGGCCCAAATTATTTTTCTCCTTTTTTTTCAGAAATTTAGAGCGTGTGTCCTTTTTGTACACTATATTTTAATAAATATTCAGTTTTCTTTTTCTTATAGATAAATGACTGAATATATGTATTTTTAAACTTCGTATATCTACTTATAAACTAATTTTAGTAGATATACTTAGTATATTAATTTTTATATTAGGTATATGATATTTTATACTTAATATATATATTGATATACTGGTCAGTTTACTACTTTGCAACAATTTTTGAAAAACAAGAAAATATCCAAAATTTAGTCATTTATGCTATAAGACCCCCTTTTTTTTAAAAAAAAAATCTAAATGATAATTTAAAAATGATTTTTCAGGACGAATTTTTTAGACTAATCATAAAATTTATGACCTATCATTTATATAACCAATTATTTTTATTGAACCAATTATTTTTATTGGGGTTTTTCTATCCAAATCGCCAAATTTTAGGTACAAGTTTTCAAAAATAGTTATTTTTCAAACATTATTAAAAAAACCGAATTTTTTAGAAAAAATTCTAAAAGTGGCCGAGTGAATAAAAAATGCTAAAATAAATCAGTTTTTGAATGTTTATATCATTTTATTAATATATGAAAAAAAAAACTTATATATTGATAAATTTAATATAAGATTGATATACTAAGACAGAATAATTGATATACTAACATGAAATTAATACACTTATAAACAAAATTGATATATTAATATTGTAGATGGTCAAATATAAAAAGGCCAAGATTGGGACCCAAAAAACATACACCAATGAGTGGTATCATTTTTAGCCATATAATTTTAAATACTGTGGTCTTATTTTTAAAAAAGAAGTGGTTGAAATGAATGACACATCTTATGGTGTAAGTTTTTTGTATAAGATATTGGTGTTCCTAGCATTACTCAATATAAAATTATAAAATCTTTTAGGCCACCGACAACCTGCAAAAATAAAAGTTCATGAAAGAACTTTTGGGACACTGGGGTGGTGCTAGCCGAAGGAATTCTAACGATCAAGTCAGCGATCGAAACACGAGATAAAAAGAATAATGATAGTGAAAATAAAAGAGCTATAATAATTTTTTAAAAAAAAAGACAGAGTGAATGCAAAAAAGTGTAGCTTGACTGTCAGGATTGAAGCAGCCTGAAGATTCAGATGCTTGGAATATGGAGAGAGAGGAAGAGGGAGAATCTGAGCGAGTATATGTACAAGTCTGATTGCGATGCCCCTCCTTTGGGAGATGTCAAATTAATTATCGGGGTAATATCCCACACAATTCGGAGGTCAGTTGAGAAATTGGATATTTTTTCCTATCAGGCTTGTGGAGTGGAGTTTGGCTCGGTCCCAACAATATTACCATGTTGATAGGTGGATGTTACTCTTTTCGTGAAAACTGACCTGTTTGAATGATGGGCTTAGTTCCATTTTCCATGGAACTTACTTACCATCATACTAGTTATGACCAAGTATCATATAGCTAAAGCAGCAATGACTCAGTCTGAATATCTTATTGACCTTGTTTGAGAAATGGGCTTGAACATAATCGATGCCATTTATCTTTCTGGGCTTTATTCTCTTGAGTGGGTCGTATTTTGACCACTACAGATATAAAATTAATACAGTAAAACATATTGATTTACTGATAAAATTGATACAAAAAATTGATCTCCTAGAAGATGGCCATTTTACCCCAAAAAAAAAAAAAGACAACACAAATAGACATTTATTGAATAGGTCAAAAGGGTAATTTTCTTAAAATAAGGTGAAAAAGGGCAATTTTTATAAATACTTTTTTTTCGTTATGACCAGCGGTAATAAAATATCATAACTATTATAACTAGTCCTAAAAATAATGGCTATTTATAAGAAATGACCTTTTTTTTAGATTAATTTTAAAAAATGGCGATTTTTATGCCTATTTAATAAATGACAGTTTTATAATTTTATTTTGATAAATAACTGTTTTTTAGTTGATCTATTTTTTATAAAGTAAATCAATTTTTGAAAAAGTCAATCAATTTTTAAAACATAAATTAATTTTCAAAATATAAATTAATATATTTTGATATACTAAATATGAAAAACAATCATTTTTTTAAATCATTTTCAAAATTCAGCCATTTTTAAGAGTATTTGAAAAGCTGGCATTTTGTAAACTATGATCCAAAATTCCGTCATTTGGAGAAGCCAGAAAAAAATTCTGAAAATTAGTCATTTCGGCCCAAATTATTATTAGCTAAGTCCAAATGAGAAATTAGAGTAGTTGTCCCTTTTTTTTTTTCTTTTTTTTTTACACTTCATATGCTAGGAATATTGATATTTCGACTGATAGATTAGATCTAGTTTATATAATGAAACAGTTTTTATTGGTAACTAAGACAGTTTTTATTGGCAACTAAGTTTTCGTAATGAATATGTAAATATATATCAATATCAACCATTTTGCTATAGGATTTGTAAAATGGACATATATTCTAAAGAGGACTAAAATCGGTCATTTTGCCAAAAAATCCTGGTCGAAATCTATGAGCCTAATCCATTTACGACACATGATTACGCAAGGAAGCCCAATTGAACTAAATGGGTTGTGCAAGGCCAGCCTTGTGAAGGATAGCATGGTGCATGACTCGAAAACCCTTTGGGTTTCTAACACTTACACCTACAAAAACTAAAAAATTACAAAAATACGGAAGTCAGGCTTTTTTCTAATTTTCGTACAGTTTTTATTAAGAAAATATCACTTTTTAAAAAATATCTAGAAAAATACTATTTTTAAAATAATTACTAGTTACTGGTTTTTGGAAACTGGTTACTAGTTACTGGTTACCAGTTATATACCAGTTATAAATATCTTTAGTTACTAGTTACAAGTTTCTGGAAACTGATTTCTAGAAACTAGTTACTATTTTAAAAAATAGTATTTTTCTAAATCTTTTTTTAGAAAATGATATTTTCTAATAAAAACCGTACCTCATCTTAGAAAATACAAAACTATCGCTATTTTTTAAATTTTTTTCTGAAATACCATATATTGTCTAATTTTCCCAAATCCTTTCTTTCTTTCTTTTTTTTTTTTTTTTTTTTTTTCCCTTTCTGGTCAAGTTAGAAAGTTGTGTAGTTGACGAAAGAAGGGCTTTATTTTGGATGTTTGGTTTGGTGGTATGGAATTAGAATAACAACAAATATCATATTAGAATAAAATTAGAACGAGAGTTTATATCATAACTACTCATCATCTTTTCTAGTTTTTATCCTTCATACTAAATAATTTAAGAGATTATCACCAGTGGCGGAACTATGATAATTTTGTAATGGAATAAAGGATTTTTTTTAAAATGTAATAATTACACTGAAAATATCTAAAATTTCATAATAGTAATAAAACGTAAAAAAGAAAAAAAGTTTAAAATGCAAAACCAAAATCACATTAATAAATTTCTTTTTTAGAACTTTTCAAATAATAAAAATATTAAATGCATAATAAGAGCCATAATTATGAGATTTCTATTCTTGACTTACCTATACTCAAGGAGCAACTTCTTTATTTTTTTGGAAAGTCATAGCATATACCTGAAATGGTCCAACACACAAGATGATAGAAATACCAAAAAAACAAAAATTATATAAGAAAAATTGAATAAATTTCCATAATATTAATACGAAATGAAAGGAAAACAAATAAAAATAGGACACATTGACATATCATTAAGTATTTGATGACTTAGTTGTTATTGAATAAAAGTATAGTCAAGTTTACTCTCCCAAAAGACAAGCAAATATACAGCTTCAAATGCTAAAACAAAACGGTAAATCTTCGATTTAAAAATTTTCCATATAAATAAAATACAAATTAACATCTAGCATGATTTTAATTAAAAGTAATGCATAAAATATTTTCTTTAATTTGATTTTGTCTTCACTATCTTATTTTTTTGGAGCTTTGGAGACTTTGAAGTTGTAATTGTGAGAATAAAAAAAATTCTATTGAGAGAATAAGGAATGTCTTTTCTAATTTCTCTTTGTCTTCAATTTTGAATTTAAAAATATAAAAAAATAAATTTTAAGTGGGTCATTATTAAATGGGAAAAAATGTTAAAGTCATAACTTATATAGGAATATTATTGGAAGAAAAACTTTTAGTGGGGGGCAAAGTAAAATATAGAATTTAATTTTCATATAAAGCAAAATTAAAAAAAGAGGTTAAGTAGGGCCCCCTCTACTCCCCCTGATTATCACGATCTTTTCTCTCTCTCACACTCGTATCCTTCTTAATCTCTTCATCTTTCCTACTACCATTCTCTCCTATCAAACTTAGTGTATTAAAAAAACTAATTTACTCGCTTTTGGTCCTATTAGTCTTGCGAAGGTCTAGGAGTTTTTCCGCGATAAAAGATGGCGATGCCTTATTATTGAACATCTTTGAATATTTATATAATTCACGAACTTCTATTGCCATACTGTAACATCATTGGGCCTCACCCAAAAATGCTAGCTTGAAGGTACTTTTGGGCTCATAGATCACTACTTAAATACCCATGATCTCCTCAGAACATACCCGATGTGGGACTTAGGGAGTTACAATCTCCCCCCGTTAAGGGCTTAGTGTCCTCGCTAGGGGGTCCACATTCAATAGCCCACATATAACCCTATGAGCGGGGTCCACATTTACCATGATTTCGGCCCATGGCAGCCTTCTAGGACCCATACAAGTATGGACTGGGTTGGCTCTGAATACCAAATGTAACATCACTGGGCCTCACCCAAAAGTGCTAGCTTGAAGGTACTTTTGGGCTCATGGACCACCACTTAAATACCCATGATCTCCCTAGAGTATACTCGATGTGGGACTTGGGGCGTTACACATACTGTCATAAAACTTGAAAAAAAAAATAGAAAAGAAATGTTGTTATAAATAATTATATAATTTATAAACATATATAGATGTAGAGAATAAAAACTACAATTGAATTTTTAAAAGAGTCCATGACCAATTGTGAACGTCGAATCCCTGAAGAGAAGAAAAATTGGTTATTAGATTGGGGCTGTGCTCGTGAGAGCTGCCTATATACCTTCTGCACAGATCAAGCTCAATTGTAGTTCTACAACCCCCTGCAAAAGAAGCATCGGTTAATATACTCTATGAAGATGTGAGAGAATATGAGAATCATGATGTGGAAGTTAAGAGAATAGATAGAGTGTATGAAGGAGGTTAATGTAAGACGAAAGATATCGTAGAGAATTATTCGTAATCATCCTCTAACAAAGAGGAATGCCTTTTAATCAAAGAAGACATCAGTCATACATAGGATTTTAATTAGAGATCATATATTTCAATAATATCCTAGTAATCAAGTAATGAGATACTTTCCTAATATTATCTGATACAATACAAATGTCTTAGTAATTAAATATAAATTCCTTTTTTCTTGAAAGTTTTGGGTTCCAGCCATTAATATCTATATTTAATAGGATATATGGACCTTAAAATTAAGCCAAACGAAATTTAGGCATAATAGAAAGCCGCCACTCCTTAGTATGAGTTTACTCAGACTAGATAAATAGACAAGACCTTGGATTGCTTCAGTGTTTTTCATATACTCGAGAAGTATCAATATTGCCTTGCAGCCTCTAATCATCTTTGTCGTTCGAATAAGTGGTTTCACTCAGCTAACTGGAATAATACGCACGACCCTTTGAGTGCATGGGGTCACTCGGTCGCGTTCGGGTATATATGAGGGTCTTTTAAATGCATATATTCTCACTCAGCCAAGATGAAAAACGTCTTAAGAAGTAGATCGTGGATAGTTTTCTTAGGAGTAATTATTAACAAAACATATACTAAAATTTGTTAGTATATCTGAAATATAAATAAAATAATCGAGTGAAGTAAATATTTGAATCCTTTAAATTTGGGATTTGTACGATTTCGTATTATTTTTAGATAAGAGTGGTGATCTGTTAATCGAGCACGGTATTTATGTCTTTGTTGGTAAAGTGCAAACTCACGCTTTCACGAGCCAAGTACGGAACTCAAGCTTTAGTTATCATAGTTTGTCTACCTTGTAATCCAAATAGGTGAGTAGAGACTATGAGGTATATATATATGTATTCTATACACGTACAAGAATAGGGACTATAAGAAATTGAAAAAGATGTACACAGTACTCTTATATAGAAAGAAGAATAATCTTGAAGCATCCACTAAAATTATAAATCTCATATATGATTTAATAAGTACGATATATATGATAAATAATTCATATAAATTCATAAGAAAGTATGTCCATAAATGTAGTGAAGCAATAAAAGAAATAAATGGGAGTCCTTTAACAATGATAAAATCACGCTGCCTAAATTATTTTACATGTTGAGAAACATTAAACTTGTAAATTCTATCAAATCAAACAACACATAGGGTATAGTCGAATCGCTCAAAAAATCGAAAGAAGAAACACGAAACTCCATGTAAAAACTTAAAAATAAGATTTGAATTTGCAATATGTAGATGTTAAGAGATGTACACTATATGCCACATCTTGTTAAAAACAAAGACAAGATAACATAGTCCCTTAAATATATGCAATTAGTAGCTTAACACAAAAAGATCATGTGATTAGTGGAAAAAATGTGAAAGAACGTATAACATAATACATGCACGTAGATAGGAATTTTCGGTCTGATATTTAGAAAATTCAATTACACTGAAAAATATGAAAATAATTCCGAAAATAAATATTGAATTTAATAGGGAAAAGAAATCATAATTGCAACTACCACAATTGATTTCCATTTTCGCTGGAATGGGAAAATATAAACAAAGATTAGGCAAGTTTCCCATGTATACTAAAGAGATGAAAATTGTCGTGTACAATAGACAACTAGGCATGGCAATTTAGGTACTGTCCATAAATAATGAATGCAATTTTTGGTGACAATATGGAATAGCATTAAGGACCAAAGCATTGAATTAAATATGGAGAGGCAAGAGACAATCATGCTGAAGATAGATTTAATTGATAACTCAATGGCATATATATATATTTATTGTAATTAAAAACTTTAGAAAGTGTAAGAAAATTATAATATGAAATTGAGTACTTTTAATGTATACCAATTGTATCGTGTATTCTTATAGATAATTATATATTCCAGTATTATTGAATTTTATAAAATGGAAAGAGAAAGCAGTTTTATGGAAAGAGAATACTATAAATGTTTCTGACAAGCAATTGGAGGTGATTAAAACTATATTAGGCAAGAAGAAAATTGTAATGACAAACCAAATTTGAATACATTCCATGCATATATTGTACTAAAATCAAGAATGGGCAACTGATAGAAAACGCTAGATAATAACGGTGATTTGAGATAACTTTCGGAATAACGGTGATTTGAGATAACTTTCGGAATATTATAAAGAGAGACATTATACACATACGAAATGGCGCGTGGAATTTATATTATGTATCCAAAAGGTATTAACCAAAGAGTGTATAAAGAATAATGTAATCATCACCAAGCCGACAAGATGGTATAGACAAATACAAGAATTTATGCTGTACAACGTCATTCATATGCAGATATATTAATTTGAACCTTGAATTCATGACAAGTATAACTTTGACGAAAATTCAACGAGAATCCATATAGAGCATAGAGCTTGCAAAGAATGCTTGGGCAAAAGATATTGAATCCCAAAGTTTGAAACCTTTTCTAATGAAACAAGTTGTACGAAAATATAATCATTGCAAAATTAAGAAACAAATCAACTTATCTATTTTGGAGGTCAAATGGATAACGTGTAGAACATGTGAATTGAGTAGATTATTCTTTTGTCAATGAGTGGTAATTTGACGAGGGGAATTGTTGAATCAAGTGATCAAGTTCTCACAGACGACACCAAATTGTAGAGGCTAAAATCTACAATTGAATTTTTTAAGGGGTCCATGACGAGAAGAAAAACTGGTTGTTAGATTGGGGTTGTACTCGTGAAAGTTGCCTATATACCCTTTGTGGGGATCAAGTACTCTATGAAGATGTGAGAAAATATGCGAATCATGATGTGGTAATTAAGAGGATAGATGAATAATAGAAAGGAGATTAATATACGACGAAGAACATAGTAGAGAATTACTCGTGATCATCCTTTGACTAAGAAGAATGCCTTATTATATAAGAAGACATCATTCATAAGTATGATTTTAATTAGAAATCTTATATTTAGAGAATATCTTAGTAATCGAGTAATAAGATACTTGCCTGTTATTATCTGATATGGTATAAATATCTTGGTAATTAAATATAAATTACCTTTTTCTTGAAAGTTATGACCCTAACAATTAATATATATATATATATATGAAGCTTAAAAATGAGCTTAATATATATATATATATGTGGTGCAGGTTCTTGTTGTTTTGTTGCTCGTGAGAGCAATAAAGTGGCTCATACATTTGCAAAGCATTGTTTTAGAGAAGATTTTCTTTCGATGTCGGCCGATGTAATTCGGGGATGTATTGCCAAATTTTTGGCTGATGGTTTGATTTAATAAAAGTTATTCAGTCTTTTCTTTTCAAAAAAAAAAAAAATGGGCCAAATGAAATTTAGGCATAACAATAGAGTATATAGATAATATTAGAGATAAGAATATAAATTCCAACACAAAAAAAAAATTGATATGAGATATTTTCTCTGTTCTTTCTCTCTTTCTTTCTGTTCTTTATTTTTTCTATTTTCTTTCAATCTATATATTTCAATTCCAATGCATGAAGCCTATTTATAGGCATTACGAAGAAGCATATTTCCTTCTTTTTTCTTAGACAGAGCATCTTAGCTCTTTATGATATATTTGTAAAGTATTTTTGCTTTTAAATCTTGCAAGAGCACCATTGTTTTTACAAGAGCATTTTCACCTTTTCATTTCCTTTTACGTGCTCTAAATATTCCGCAACAAAGGTAGATTATTGACTATTGAGCTTCGCTTTTGTTCTTCAATCAGAATGCTATGCACTTATTCAGGGACCAAAAGTTAACGTGCTTTTATTTGTTTCTATTTTTATATACATAGTCTGTGTTAATTTTTTATTTTATACTATATAATAAGGTTTGACGTACGGATGTATTTGAAAATTCTTATAGCTTTTTACAGTTTAGGTTTCACTCAACATCATATTACATCACAATCGGATAGGATTTTGAAACAATATCAATATCCAAGCTGATCTGAATATCTCCACTCACTTAAAAAGGAAAAACAAAATCTATCCGAGAATGATACCCGAAAAAGGAATATCTACGAATCATAGTTAACAATTTTATGTTATACATGTATGTGCATATTTTCAATTGGAGGAATTCTAATATAGGAGGAGCAAAATTCCTGTCATAGGAGTATGTTTCAGCCATCGTATCATAATTATGAGGTCTTTATCCATTTACTTATTCTAGAAACATATACACACTACAAAAAAAATATATATAGAAAAGCTTGAATCTGTAAATCAAAAAAATTGACTCACTTCATGAAATGGATTATCGCAATAAACCTCCTTTCTTTTATTTTGAGAAAAACAATAAACGTGATTTTTAATTCTTTGATTGTGTTTTCCTACCATCAGAAAGAACAAGATACTTATCACAAGACGAAGGTTGGGTTTAATGGAGCTTTTAGGCTTGCCCACAGGTTGCAATGTCTGGAAGGAATGCATAAGTGGTGGTTATTAGTTAATCTACATTTTTTCTTAAAAAAAAAAGATTGGGTTTGATGAAAAAAGGAATGATTCTTTGGTTTGATGGAAAAAGAATGATTCTTGCCAACTGAGGCTAGCTCAGTTGGTCCAAAGTTTGAGGGATGTGTGTGTGAGTTGAGGGGGGAGGGGGGGGAGAAAAGGGGTCAGGGGTTCAAACCTTGGTATTGATGAGTGTGAGTTATTTTTTTTTATCTTTATAATAAGTAGTAGTCATTAGTTAAACATCACTTTCAAAAGGAAAAAAAAAGATTGGGTCTGATGGAAAAGGAATGATTCTTTTGTATATAATGCAAGTCCAAATATATTTGTAATTTTCTATTTGAGAATGGATCAAATTTTTTTTTTTTTTTTTAGCTAGAAAGTGAAATTCACTACTAATAAAACTTTTTACGACAAACCATAAGGCATAATTTGCTGAGAAAGAAAAAAAAATCTTTTTCAACTGATCAAAAACATCATTTGTATCAACAATTTATTATCTTTTTCATCATTAAATTTCTCATTTGTCGAAAATAGGTCACGGTGCGGGACCCGGCTCGTGGCACGCAAAACGACACTATTTACGAGCTACTATCTCGATTAGTCGCTCCACTTCAGAATATAGTGATATTTTACATCAAAATTTGTCTCTCAACCTCATTGAGTCCAAATTCGAAGTCGGAATTTAGTTTCGAGGTCGTGAGCATTAATTGGGCTTTAAAAATCTGAAAGTTGCAAAAATACCACTTTTTCAAAATAATTAGAAAAAAGTCCATTTTTCAATTCGAAACTTAACATGTTTCCGAATATCATTTTAATGCCACAAAATGGTATTTGCTCATGATTCAAACTCATCTTTTACCTCATATGATTTGTACATCCTAAATAAGTATTTTACAAAAGTAATTAATAAAATACCATATTTTAATTCGAAAAATGGCCAAACTTGGAAAATACTCACTGGTGGTGAGTTACCCGTCAAGATCGGTCAGAGATGGATGGTGACCTCATGACGAGGCATCACATGTTGGTGGTGTGGGCATGTGACGTCGGACGGTGGCTCAACGATCGAAAAACCGTTCGTCAAGCATCTTTTTCAGAGGCTTCGATCTCTGGCTCCGGGCGGCGTCAGGCGGCGAGAAAGGGTCAGGCGGCATCGTCTCCGGGCAATGCACCACGCGGGCCGGCGCGTCTTACCAGTAGGGCGGTTCAACCGCTCATGAATAGTGGCCGACGATGGGTGGTTTTCAGGTGTTCAGGGGCCTTCGCGAAAAAGAAAAGAGACTCTTGGGTTTTAAAGGCAATTCTAGGAACTATAGCATATGCGTCCCTCTCAGAACGTGTGGGATACTATTTCAATAATTGCACTTTGGCTCAAATTTTAAAATATTCTTTCAATTTTACCCTTAGATATTTACAATTTTGCCCTTGATTTTCAAATTTCTTTTCAATTTAGTCCAAATGCACCTAGACTTTATTTTGTCCAAATTCAACTTAAATACTTTAATTTAAATATTTCAGAAATTTTAATTGAATAATCCAAAATTTTAAAATTACCAAAATACCATTACTTTAAAAATTACTCTTTTGCCCCTTAAATAAACCAGATTTTGCACAATCTATTCATAGTTTATAGATTCTATGAAAACTAAAACTTTCTTTTTTTGGATTCAGGAAGTTCTTTCTTAATTTATTAATGGTTAATATGTCTAACATGGGATTTTTGGATGTTCTGAATTCAGTGGTGGCCTCCGTTTCTTAATCTGAGGCTCTAGTAGAAAAGTCACTTTTTCAAGTGGACTTACTGGGATCCTGAAACGACCATCCGAGCACCCAAGTGACTAACAAGAATTTCTTTTAGCGTCATTTGCTTGGTATTAGAACTATATCAAGGTACGGGTTCAATTATTTAGTTTTATACTTGTTTTGATTTATAATTGTATTATAATTTATTTATGAAAAGTCGTGATTTATGCGATGACTTAATAAGTTATGGAAATATATTAGATTATACTGGGATTGGACTATGTAGACTTTTATACATATTTTTAAATTGTGATTATGGGATAATACAATGGTGTGCTGCCCATATTACAGTAAATTCCACAATAATGCCAAATGGAATTTTTAAAGCATGATTTGATTAGTTTCTTGACGCATGGTTATTGTGAACTGTTAAATATTGTACATACCATAGGATCACACATGAGATACATCTTAGGCATTGCAGTGGTTAGTGGGCGGCTAGTATCCCCGCCCTTAGTGAGAGCCCGTAAACCTGCACGGGATCTTCTGATTATTTTCACTCGATAGGCGTAGGTATTCAGTTGTCCTTCTGATTCGATAGGCGTAGACATATGGGTGTCCCTCTCGTAATCTGGGATAGGTATCAGGCAGATAGTACTTAGTATACGTAGTATGAGTTTGATTTATGATATGTACATTGATGTGATTTTTGTTTTGGTTTTGAATATGTTAATATTCTGAATATCAATTATTTTATAAACTTAGTTTCTAAATGAATTTTGGAAAAAAGATTTAACTATGCAGGTTTGGTAAAATTATATCATTTAAAAATGTAATTGAATTTATACTGAGTATGTGAATGCTCACCCCCCCTCCTCCATACTTCTTCCACTTTCAAGTATTAGTCTATTTGAAGTAGTCATCCCGGTAGTTTGACAAGCTGTGTAGCTTGTACTTGCTTTTCCCTCTTCTTTTCCCTGGTGGGTGTTTATAATTTTCTTTCATTGTTCAACTATTTAGCCAAGGTTAGCAAATCAACTTAGTGGTTGTACAAGGATGATTTTGTTATTAATTTGAAAACTTGACTCTTTGTAAATTATATTAGACATTGGACTAAAATTTTTAGTTGAACTCAATTTACCCAAAAATTTATGATTTCTTAATGAGTATCCGAAATAGATGGCTAAAAATTTTCACATGTATTTTTCTTAAGTAATTTAAAACTAACAAGAGTTTTAATGATTATGGAATTTATAAAGTTTTGAGGATCAAACTGAAATTATCAGATACTTGATTTCTTCTGAATTTCGTAAAATTTAATATTTTATTTTATTTTCACTTAAAAATACTTAAAATCACGGCTTTGAATTTTCGGTTGTGATAGATTGGAACAACCATGAATATTGAAATATGCAACTCTCTTAGTAATCAAATTGAAGCAATTAAAAAGAACATTTGATCTACTTACTTTTAACTTTTATTTCTACCTATGTATTTATGGTATGAAGCTTTTCTTTTCCAGTTTCCTTTTTTCTTTTCTCCTCTTAAACAAATAATATCAAGTGGGATTATAAATATTGTAATCCTAAATTCTTAATTAATAAAATCCATTAGAATCCACTCTTATAGGTAATAGGGGTTTTGTCCCTCTAATACTAAGTAAGAAGGGTTTTGCCCCTTCTACACTAGAATTTCTCTTTTCCATTTTAGAGTCAAAATACGCACTTTTGTCAAATGTACTTAAACATATTATACACGTATTATACACGTACATATCTTTCAGTTGCATTAAATACTCCACCAATTTCATTGTCTTTATTTAAAATTTGACTTTTTAATATAAAACCCATCTGAACTTTGAACAATTTAATAAAAGTAACCATAAACTCAAATTTTTAGAGTAAAACCCTCTGAAGTCTCCTAATATTAGTTCTGTTAGGAAAAAAAAAAAGGTATTTTTTATTCTTAAAAAAATAAAGAAAATAAGGGTGTTTTTATTAGTTTTTTTTTTTATTTTTACGGTTAAGTCTTCATTCTTTTATTTTTGGCTTTTAAGTCCTAATTCTTCGATTTGTGTTTCACGTTAATCACTTTTAATCTTTACTGTCAAGTATTGCCATTAATTAGCACTTACCCGAAACATGCTCATCTTAGCAGGGGTAAAATATGAAAAAAAAAAGAAATTATTATTTAAAAAAAAAAAGAAAAGAAATATTTGGGTTATCGTTCTCGTTTAAGACGGAGATAAGAAATTAGAAAATTTTATATTGTTCCAATATAGATCTACTTTAGTCCAAATCGCATAAATTTAGAAGAGAGATATTTGAATATATTGCCAACTTTATGATTTGTCGTTCTAATTTTGTGGGAATATATTGCCAAAATTTTATATAGTTCCAATATGGATCTAATTTGGTCCAAGTATTCATATACACCTCTTCTAGATATATGAATACTTGGACCAAAGTAGATTCATATTTGAACCATATAAAATTTTTCAATTTCTTATATCTGTCCTGAAGGAAAATGATAACCCAACTTTTTTTTACTAAATAATAATTTTCCTTTATTTCTAGTTTTACCCATGCTGAGATATGCACTTTTTGGGCAAGTGCTAACTTTACGGCAGTTTTGAATAGAAAAGATTAAAAGGGATACCATGAAACAAAAATATAAGAAAGAGGATCTAAAAGTCATAAATAAAATAATGAGGACTTACTTATTAAAAAAACTAACAAACATCTTTCTTTTCTAACAGAACAAATATTAGGGGATTTCATGAGATTTTGCTTTAAAAATTGAGTTCATAGCTAATTTTTTTAAATTGTTCCTAGTTCAAGGTTTTTTGTATTAAAAAGCCAAAATTTTATTTTGTATTCAAATTTTGGTATCCCAGTAGATTTATTATTATTATTTATTATGTAATTCTGATTTTATTTTGAATAATTAAACATATAATCAATTATCAATGATAATATTTATATTTTTTTGACCAATCATATTAAAGTAAGTAAAAATTGTAATATTTTTATGGAAAATTACACTTTTTATCTGCAAATGTTATAAACGTATTTTTCAAAATTAGAAGCATTACAAATAACTTTACGAATTTTCATCATACACATATTTTTACTCCGAGTTTTCAAAAGTATTTTTGACAAAAGGTCAGAATTATACCCATTCTTCGAATGAGTCTTTCATATTGTTTAATCACTAATACATTTTCTTTTAGCGAGAGGAAAAAAAAAAAAAAGAAGAAAAGAGGACTAAGCCTTGCAAATTGCATATTTCGTTTGAGAACATGCTTGGTAATTTTTTTAATTTGAAATTGTTTAAAATTATGGAC
>JXTC01000053.1:426630-469984 GCA_002914845.1 Trema orientale | reverse complement strand
ACATATATGAAAACATAAAAATTGACAATGCATTAAAGGGAGGTTTAATTGATTTGGGTAAGACTGCAACTATAGCAAATACAACATTAGTAGTATATTTTTGGAGGAAAAGAAAAAAGATTTCGAATTTCTTTTACTCTTGTTTGGATTCAAATAGAATATTTTTTTTTTAAGAAAATCGATAGTTAAATTTTGATGTTATTTTTTAATATATAAAATTTTGACAAATTAATCAAGAAAAAATTCCAGAATAAATTTTTATAAATATTATGAATATTATCTTTTTTTTTTTTCCTTATATCTTATTCCTTGTATTTTCTCTCATAAATTCATTTTCCTTCCAAAATTCAGTTCCAAAATGAGCTTCAAAGGGCAATGTTTTTCAATGATTGGTTCAATTAGAAAGATTCTTTTGACAATATAAACTTTATATTTACTCTTATCAAAGCGAATTTTGATAATTCATGTGTCAACTTTATTACTTCACGATACATAAGGTCAACTAAAATACTAGGAAAAAAAAGATAATAGATTAAATGCATAGAATAGTAGTTAAACAAACTTGGAATAATAAACAGAACCATCTACGAGAACATTACACTACTCACAATGCATTCAACTCAAAAGATTAGAGATTTAAGCCTTAGTGCCCAAATCATTTGAGACACCCTGATAGCTTTAGCAATTAGCACCCACAATTAAGGGCGAAGCTAGGAATTTAATCCAAAGAGAGAAAAATTAAATATATTTTAATTGTACGAAGACCTAATTCAAAACTTGAGGGATATACTTAAAACTTTACAAATTTAGAGAGGCAAAGACTAAATTTAAATAGAACAGAGATTAATTTTGAAAAAAATTTACATGTTATTTAAAAAATAAAATAAAATTCAGGAAGCAATTGCCCCTCTCCATGTGGCTCCGGCCTTGCCCACAATTTCGGGTGAAAGGGTGCCTACTAATTTCTTAGCAGTAGTATATTGGAATTTTTCTCCTCTTAGCAGTAGTATATTGGAATTTTTTAAGGAGAAAAGTTTACACAAAGTAATATCAAAGTAATATCAGGGACAAACAAAATTTACCTTAAATGTTGTGATCAACCATATACATTCTTAGTATCTTAGCATTATAATTACTAATTTATTGAAACTTGTGTAGCACGACAAATATAGCAATTGCAAGATATGATAATAATTATATATAATTTAGAAAATTTAATAATTAAAATAATAATTATCTATTAAAAAAACATTAATCATTAAAATTTTCAGTACTGTTATTAGGGGATAATAAAAGCATACACTTTTTCATTCACATAAAATTAAAGGTTCTATCGTATATGGTCAAAATTGTTCAAGAAAAACGTTTTACCTTTAGAATTAGATAACGCAAATTAAAAGAATTTTTGTGCTTTTGAAAGATATTATAATTTAATTCCTAAAAATTAGGAACTAGTTATTACTTTAGACGGTGCTTTTTGACATGTTAATTGATAACAGAGTGGAGACGTTTTTCTAATAATTTTAAATTCTAATTTTGACCTATATAAATTATGTAAGATTTGATAGAAAATCACAAATGAAATTCTATTTAATACTAATGAGTTTTATTTAATATTAATAAAATAAATGTTTTATTTATTTATTTTAAATAAAAAAAAGGTTCAGGCGGTGTGTTTTTGTTTTTGTTTTTGGTATTTATCCGATTCCCTTCTTGTTAAAGTGAAAACTAAACCGTTAATTAGCGGCGTTTCGCGTCCAGACGTGGGGGTATCCCCATGTAAACACCAAACAGCGATGACGTTATTAGCTTAAAGCCGCCAAAAAGTAACCGCCAAGTGGGGGGCGACAAAACGGATCGGACGGCCCGGATTTCCTTATCTAAGTGAAACTAGGGTTTGCACTTTGCCGTGTTGGATTTGGCCCAATTGACCCAACAAGTACTCCAACTATATAAGCCCCACACTTACGTCTAAGCCGGTGCGGTGCAGTTCCTTCTGCCCTCCCCCCCCAAAATCTACCCCCACCCCCCACAAAAAAAAAAGAAAAAATATTTTTTTCTTTAATTTTCTTGATCGTCTCTCGTCTGGAACCTCTTGGTTTTCCGGCGATTTATCCCAATTTATCACTTCTCTCCTCTTTTTGTTTAATTATCATAAGCCGAAAAACCCAAAAAATCTCATATTCAAAAAATTCCCAAATTACTATCACTTTGGAGTCATTTAGGGTTTATATAATTTAGCAGTGTGTGGGAATCGTCAGGGGCGTTTTTCGTTTTCTCTCTGGTCTTCTATTTCAATAACAAGGGGAGAGAAGAAAACAAAAAAAAAAAAAAGAGAGAGAGAGAGAGAGAAGGATCTTGAAGTAGAAGAACCGATGGCGCAAATTCCGGTTCAGCATCAGGCTCCTGTGGTGGGTCCCAACGGTGTTCCGGTGGGTTCGGCCGGTCCGAACCAGTTTGTGCCGACATCTCTCTACGTCGGAGATCTGGACCAGGGCGTTACCGATTCGCAGCTCTATGATCTGTTCAACCAGATGGGTCAGGTCGTGTCGGTTCGGGTTTGTAGGGACTTGTCTACCCGCCGATCTCTCGGTTACGGTTACGTCAACTATAGCAATCCTCAGGATGGTTAGTTTAGTTTTGAATTTTTTTTTTTTTTGTTTGTTGAAAATTTGGTTATTGAATTAGTTTGTTTATTGAAAGTTAGTTATTTTGGTGAATTAGTTTGCTAAGCCCCAGCTGAATTGAGTAGGAATGCTAATGATTTAATCTATTCATTCTGGAGACACTAGCTAATATAATATATAGTTGTGTTTTTATACTATTGGGTTGTTTATATGCAGCGGCGAGGGCGTTGGATTTATTGAACTTCAATCCATTGAATAACAAGCCCATAAGGATAATGTATTCTCATCGGGACCCCAGTATTAGAAAGAGTGGGACCGGCAATATTTTTATCAAGGTAATATTTTTGCTATTATTATTTTCTTAACTTCTTATATCCATGCATTTCTAATAGGCTTTCCTGATAATTTTTAATGTCTCCTTAGACTCGATTCTTGCAGTGTGATCGACTGTTTGCTTGCCGTTTTGATAGTTACAAACGCTTTTCAATATTAAATTTATGCGATCAAATGTTCAGTTGTTTATTACATTTGATCCTCAACCATAATATGGGTTTGGTTATGCTGCATTTTTAGGCGTAATTTACTTGTATTTTGCTTGTGAGTTATATTGCTTGTTTCTTGTTTTTCGAGATAGTTTTCTTTCGATTGTGTGAACTTATTGGCCTTGTTTTCACTTTGTATTCATTTTACCTGGGTGCAGAATTTGGACAAGGAAATTGACCACAAGGCATTACACGATACCTTTTCTTCCTTTGGCAATATTCTTTCTTGCAAAGTAGCAACGGATGCATCCGGCCAGTCCAAAGGCTATGGTTTTGTACAATTTGATAGCGAAGAGTCTGCTCAGAATGCAATTGATAAGTTAAATGGAATGTTGCTTAATGATAAGCAAGTGTATGTAGGGCACTTTCTTCGTAAGCAGGAGAGAGATAGTGTATCAAGTAAGACAAAGTTCAACAATGTATATGTAAAGAACCTAGTAGAGTCGACGTCGGACGAAGAGTTGACAAAAATTTTTGGTGAATTCGGACCAATTACCAGTGCTGTTGTGATGAGAGATGGAGATGGAAAATCAAAATGTTTTGGTTTCGTGAACTTTGAGAATGCAGATGATGCTGCTAAAGCTGTTGAGGAATTGAATGGAAAGAAATTTGATGATAAGGAATGGTATGTTGGAAAAGCTCAGAAAAAATATGAAAGAGAGCTTGAACTGAAAGGGCGATTTGAGCAAACTATTAAGGAAGTTAATGACAAATATCAAGGTGTTAATTTGTATGTCAAGAACTTGGATGATAGTATTGATGATGAAAAACTCAAGGAATTATTCTCGGATTTTGGTTCAATCACTTCATGCAAGGTATCTTTGCTTCTCTTATGTTTATAGTTGGATCTTCCTAATCCCACTGTCTCTTTGTAACTTAAGTCGGTAATGTTTCCGAGTTTCTCTGTTCTGGCTTAACAGGTTATGCGCGACCCCAGCGGAATTAGTAGAGGCTCTGGTTTTGTTGCTTTCTCTACTCCTGAAGAAGCATCTCGAGCCGTAAGTCTGCATCTCTGAGCTGGTATGATGTGTGTTTGGAAACTAACCGCTAAAACTTTCTTTACAATTTATGTTCAGCTTGCAGAGATGAACGGTAAAATGGTTGTCAATAAACCACTTTATGTTGCCCTTGCCCAGAGGAAAGAAGAGAGAAGAGCAAGGTTGCAGGTATGACTGATAGGAAGTGAGATAGCTAGCTGGAACTTCTATTTTCCTGCTTCGTCATTGCTTTTTCAGTTCCTTTTAGAATTTAATTGCTAGGAGAATGAGGCTGTGCATTTGGACGTCTTCATTTCTTGTTACATAATGCTTTTGTGCTACACAGTTAGAGACTTCAGAGTTGTATGCCATTTGTTGTGAATGTAGTGTAATCTGAATGGATTTGGGAAGTAAGAATGGGAAACATTTGATTTGAATTTTGTTTTCTTGTATAGTGTTGATAGCTGGTCTGTGTATACCTGCCAATCTCAGTATCTGGATTTATAGGATGTGGTTTTTACATTTTTCCTCTCCTTTTATTTCGTTATTTCTTCCTTTGTTATGATAGGTTCAGTTTCAACAAATGAGGCCAGTTGCCATGGCTACTTCAGTGGCTCCTCGCATGCCAATGTACCCTCCTGGTGCTCCAGGTCTTGGCCAGCAATTTTTATATGGGCAAGCACCTCCAGCTATACTTCCTCCACAGGTTCTAGTTCTATTTGTCCCTAGTTAATTTCTGGCTTTTCTCTTTTTTATTTTCTTTTTTCCAAATGTATGTTCTTGAAGCACTTTCAAGCGTTATCCGACTTGTTTATAATTTATTTTTCCTGTTGGACTACTAATAGGATATCTGCATGGTGACTTAATCTCCTGATTAATTTCAATTACAGGCTGGATTTGGTTATCAGCAGCAACTAGTTCCCGGTATGCGGCCCGGTGGTGCTCCAATGCCAAACTTCTTTGTTCCAATGGTACAGCAGGGTCAGCAGGGCCAGCGCCCAGGTGGTCGACGTGGTGCAGGGCCTGTCCAACAATCCCAGCAACCAGTGCCACTAATGCAGCAGCACGTCAGTAGAAACATAGTTCTTAATGTTAGTTTGTGATGGATTATTCTACTTACAATGTTTTTGACATTGTTGCTTCCATTTTCATTTTTCAGATGCTTCCAAGGGGACGTGTGTATCGCTATCCACCAGGTCGCAATGTACCAGATATTCCAATTCCTGGTGTTGCTGGTGGAATGCTTCCAGTCCCATATGACATGGGTGGCATGCCTCTGCGAGATGCAGGACAGCCAATGCCAATTACGGCTTTGGCTACAGCCCTGGCAAATGCTACACCTGAACAACAAAGGACGGTATGTGCACTATTTTTTCCTTTATTACCGTCTGCAGCTGCTAGAATCGATTTTTCAGTGACTCCACCCAGAGCTACAAAAACACTTGTACAATACCGCCCATTGCTTTCTAATTATTTTATTTTTCTCCTCTGCTGGGTAGATGCTGGGGGAAGCTTTATACCCCTTAGTGGATCAGTTGGAGCATGAATCAGCGGCTAAGGTAACAGGAATGCTTCTTGAGATGGACCAGACTGAGGTTTTGCATCTGCTCGAGTCTCCGGATGCTTTGAAGGCAAAAGTTGCAGAAGCTATGGAGGTCCTGAGGAATGTTGCCCAACAGCAGGCTAACAGCTCAGCTGATCAACTTGCTTCATTGTCGCTAAATGACAACCTTGTTTCTTGAGTGTGTTTGATTTGATTGGAAGTAATGGCATTTGGTTTGGTTTCTATCAGCGAGTGATAGGTCTGGACGTCTTTGACGACGGGTTCTGTCTTCTTAAACTTCGTACTTGGTTATGACTTTCAGTTTCCGGGTGTTGTCTGATTCTTCTTCAAATTATTAGACTCGTATTGGTGTTTCCTTGGTTTTGTCTTTTAAATTATTTGACTAAGTTCGCATCATTTGTCCCTTTATCTTCTTTTCCGGCTGATTGTTTGTTTAATCGATATTCGACTCGTGGTGTGACCGCTATATAGATGGATGATTGATTGACCATCAATAGTATTATATTTCTATGCCGTTTTCGTTTCGGGATTGATATGTTATGCAGTTACTACTATTAGATTGGCAACCCGATCGAACAGGGAATGCACACCTATATTCGAAGCCCAAGCAAAATGAAGATAGCCGAATTAGAACATTGAAGAGTGCAGACTTAGCAATGGGTAGTCTTTCTTCTTGTTCTCATCCTTGAGCCATTATAGGGTCAGAAGGTTCCAACCTCAACCCGGGGCCAGAAGATACCGTGATAAGAGTGCAAATTATTGGTCGCTGTTAACGAATTACAGTCAGTTGCTGCTCTACAAGATGCCTGAGATGATGTTCTCGTGTCAAGTAACTCGCTCACGTTTTGTTTAGCACTGATTTTCTCTCGCTTTTTAACACAGACGTAGGGTTTGATATTCAATCACACTATTGGGATCATGCTGGATACTCGGAAGGGAAACCCTTGGCTAGAGAAAACAGCCATACAGATCAGGGATCAAAATTCGAAAGGCAGATCGATTGGATGGGAAACAGAGCAAAGCATTGGGGAGGAAGAATACTAGACTCTGTAGCTCGGCGAAACTTTTTCTTCTCTCTAAAGAAATGAAAAGAAAAATGGAAGGAACAAAAAAATAAAATAAAAAGGACGTTGGAATTCAATGAGAGAAAAAGAAACGATAGGGTTCTTTCGTTGTTTAGAAGAGTAGTTGGATCAAAATAGGCTCAGGCATTCCCTCTCCCTCGCTCTGCTTCATTTCTACCCACTTGGTTTATGTGGAGTACAATGGCAGCCTTGGATCTAAATTCATTTATGCAACAGTACACTACATATGACTTTATCTTATATCCCTCTACCCTACTGACGTGCCTTCAGTTGATAAATCATTCTTTGACCACAACAGAGCCATCAACCACGATGGCCACTAGTCGATGGCGTCTTCATGGGATATTCCATGAACCACTGCCCCTGGATTATGGAGCCCCTTACTGGAATTTTCTCAACATCATGTGGTCTGAGATCTTTCGAGGACAAGGGACAAGGGAAGTCGCCTGAGGCCATCGTTAAGCGAAATGATCAGATGGTTTGAGTGGCTCGATGAGTTGCTTTGGTCTCCCTATGTGCTTCAATTTGGAAACCTTGTTAATCCTTAAAAAGTGCACATTGGGAGTTCGCGCAGATTCAACATGTATGGATGTGAATTTGGGATGGGAAAGGCAGTGGCGCTCCGTATCGGTTATGCAAACGAAGTTCAATGGGAAAGTATCCTGCTATCCGGGACATGGAGGAGGAAGCATTGATTCGGAGATCTGCCTTTTCACCAGCAAACTGTGTGCGCTCTTGAGTCTGACAAGGAGTTCATAAAAGCCACTGGCCTGTTTAACCATAATTAGTTGAACTAGTCTAAAGTATTTCCGATTTAATTCGTACTCCCTTGGAAAGAAACCATAACTGTGATGATTAATGATGTTGACAAATGTCTTTTCTTTCCGGTTTATTTTCGAGTTTCGTTATTAATTTCATTTTACGAAAATGCTTTTGTGCTGCACAATCCACGGTTAAAGACAAACCAAGTTGTACTTGGTTTGTTGTGAATGTAAGCCATATTTACTAATCCGTGATGGACCGAAAAGGGAATGAGAATTAGTAAAATAATTTTCTTTTTCTTTTATTCATGTATTTATTTATTCTTTTCGAGCATACTATTATGGAAAATCTTTCATATAGTTATTTAAATTTTGAAAGGATGACTCAATTATAAATATGTTCGTAGTGTAAAATTCACATATAGTTACTTAAATTTTGGAACGATGACTCAATTATAAATATGCCAGTAGTGTAAAATTCGCATGTGTTTCTAACGTAGGAATGAGAAACATATTTTATTTTTGGTTTTATAGTATGAGGTTTTACAATTTTCTTTTCCTTATTTGTACTTGTGTTGGATAGGTTCAGTTTTCACAATGTACCCTCCTGACTTGTTGCTCCATTACCTCCAGCAGTCCAGCTATTCATTCCGCTCCGCAATAATTACTTCCATTGTTAATTTTTGGCTTTTCTATTTCTGTGTTAGCTATTATACATTTATGTTGTGAGGATCCCATTACTTCATTATTTTTGGTCTTTAAGTGTAAGAAAATAATAAGCATATGTAATATATAAGGTTACAAAATAATTATAACAAACGTTTATAAAAAACTTTAAAACAAAATTAAAGTTACCAAAAGTTGTTATGCTCTAAATTCGAGCAGAATTTCAACAGCATTTCAAATCAAATATTCATGCAAAACAAAAGATAGTTAACTGCCGAGATTTGTGTACCACACTGAGTCCTTAAAATTGATTCTCTTCCTTCACTAGAATGTTTGAGAATTTTGCAAGCGACAGTTTCCCAAGATACAATGAGGAGTAGCAAGTGAAACACCAACATCTACGCTCTACGACCTGGATTACTATGAACTCTAACACACTAAAAACTCTAGCTATGAAATTCCTAAACACTTGAAGAACTTTAGCTCGTAAATGAAAAACTCAAGAATACTAGGAAAACTAGGGATATTCATAGGGAATGCTAGAGAGAACAGAAAACAGGGAGGAATTGATTTTGTTGTATGGAATGAGGAGAAGATATAATTTCTGAAATTGGGGTTGTGTACCTCGTGTGTTTATACCCCATAATGATCATAGAAAAATATTGGCTGTTATAACCTGCCAATCCAAGTAACAAAAAAACGTTGGCTTTTAACTTAAACATTTTGAAGAAGCAAAAATATTCAAAAATGAAAGGAAAAAATAAACTGGACCGCAATAAAAAATTAGACTTACTATGGTTCAAGTTTCAGCCCAGCAATCGTGTCCGCAGGTGCGAACGCACACGAGCCCACATAAATCAGGCCCAAGCCCAATGATTTATACCCCTGCACGCGCCTGAGAGAGCCTCTGTGGTAGTCATTCTTACCACTATCACAAAACATGAGCCTATATATGCCACTTGATCCAAGTATTCCCCATCAACGTGGGACTTAAGTATTTTTTTTTTTCTTTTTCTATTTCAATAGTACATTTTCGAATAACAATTTCTTATTCATCTGTGTACCATTTTGAGCGTGTGAATATACGAGGTCGATATTCTCGAAGAGGAAAACAAAAATTCACTATGACCTTTCATCAATCAGATGTGGATTCCACCCAATTTCTAGCTTCAAAATGGTTCATGAAAATATATTTTATAACACAAATTTAGATTTTATAATGCACATGGGCTTCCAAACTCAAGCCAAGTCCAATATCTTTAATCTATTTTCCAACATGAAGTGCTTTTCCAGATTTCTGTGATTTATTATTATTGCACTAGTAGTAGTCTCTGCATAAATTTGATATTAAAAAGTTGATGGCATTATGGATTTGGTTATCATTAGAGGCAGCTTGTTCCCTGATATGTGCGTTCGGTTCGGTCCCAGCGGGGTGGTCGACGAGGGGCAAGGCATGTCCAATAATCCCAGAAGACTAATTCAGCGGCACGTGGGTTGAAACATGATTCGAATGTTCCGAGTTTCTGATTGATTAGTCTTTTTCCAATGTAAAGAAATGCAACTAAACCCTTATGTGTGTCTTTCTAAACACCGAAAAGATTATAAAAGAAGGTTACGGATGTTTCAAATCAGGTTATGTGCTATTTATGTAAATATGGTTTTTTTTTTCTTTTTTTTTTGGAGAAAAATAGAAAAAGAAAAGGCAATTAAGCATATCAGGTTATGAGCTGTTCACTGTTGGGTCACGGGAGAGGAAGAGGCATGCTGTTGCTACAAAAGCTATTAGCTACTGCAGCCTTTGCCTTCCTACCAAACAAAACTTCGAAAATGATATAATATCGTTTTGGATAAAATAATAGGAGCATCTAAACTGTACCTAAATAAAATTTTCGGTCGGATAAACTTCCTACCAAAGGTACTTTCACGTTATCCCTATGTATTTTTTCAAATTCACAAAAAAAAAAAAGGATTTAAATAGGGCTGAGTAGGTATATGAACAATTTAAGGCCCATGGCCACAGTCCCATTTTGGAGAATTTAGACCTAAGGGTTTACTAAATCTTTGTAATAAATAATGAGACTCACTTATTAATATTTTCAAAACTAATACCTATTGTCATGTCACATGTAAAATTACTTGAATATTCTATTTTTCTAACAAACTTCAAACTACTTTAGTCATCACTGTCGATCCCGAACCTGATTTCGACTCTGACGGCGGCGCCTTTGCGCGATTAGGGTCGAAAAATTTCGACCGTAGTTGAACTTGTTCACCCGTCTCTCTCGGTTGTTCTGATCATTTTTCAATTAGTGACCCAAAAATTTCGACTCTGATCGAAAATTTTCGACTTTATTATTTTCACAACCAAATCCATAAGCAACTCAGTGGCAAGATGATCCTAGATATGAAGTATTGTACTCATATATAGCATAACTCATAAGTAAAAGTTGTTGAGACCCCAAAAAAGGAAAGACCAAATGAGATAATTTGGATTAAGTTACATATGAGATGTTGTACTAAATACAGCTTATTAAGCTAGATAGACAATATTCTGTTAGACTACTCTTTCTCCGATCCAAAGAAATCCGATGCATTATTGGCATCACGATTCCGAAAATCTAAAGTGAAAAGAGACTTGAAATACTAGGCTAAGGCACTACACCGTTTCATGTTCGTAAGTATTGCATGCACAGGGACGGAGCTCAATAGGGGTGAGTGGGGGCAATTGCCCCTACTGGACTTTTGCAAAATAAAATTTATGTATATATATGTTATATATATAATTGAATTTTGTAAGTTGATATATATATATATATATATATAAAATTGCCAATCCGATAGATATTTTTTTTAACCTATGGGTAGGTTTTTTTTTTAGCTGTTGGATCATCATCTAATGGTGATCTAACGACTGTAATGAAGTACATGAAAAGACGTGCATCATTAATATTATTTCTTTCTCATACTTTTTACAATAAAAAAATATACATAATAAATTTTCATTGACCAAAATAATACCTATGTGTCGGTGAAAAAAAAAAATACCTACTGGATTGGTATCCATATATATAACCTACGTGTAGGTAAAAAGAAAAATACCTACTGGATTGGTAATTGATGGAAAACGAAAAAAAAAAAATGAAAATAAACTCTTTCAAGAAGTACTGACACTCCAGCTCATCTACCTATGCATCGGCCATTGGACCAAAAATTAGTCTTTTTGTACTGAAATTTCCATTTTGGGTCAAGAGTTGGATCTTCTTCAAGTAGAGACGTCAAATGTGTCGTGACGTAACGGCCTAGCTTGTGAAAGATAAGCATGTCCGTGCCTCATGTCGTGCTTGGCACAGCCCAACAAAATATCATATCGTACTTGTGTTGGCCCACGTTTCAAAACTCTAGGCCCAGCACAGCTCATAAGCACAGGCATATCTCGTGTCGTGCTCATGTTTGTGCTAGGCCTACATCGTGCCGAACATAGTATGCCAAATGTGCTGATGTATCTTTGTGCCCATCTTCAATCGACCTATTAAATTGTTGTGACAGTCAATATTTTATGAATTTTTTAAAAATATTTAAACATATAATTATATTTTGATTTAAAATAATAATCAAAATATGTAATATACCCATAATTATTTGAAAAGAAAATATTCAGTTAAAAATCACTAATACAAAATTATTTTTAAAAGAAAGAATAAGAAAAGTGAGTTTATTAATAATCAAATATCAAAAGGACATACAAAATCTGTAGATATAAATAATATAACAAATAAAAATAAATATTTTTGAAAGTATTCAGAGTTGTGCTTTTCATACTTTTTGGGTCGTGTCGTGCTTATATCATGTTTATATTGTACTTGTACCTAAGATTGTGACATGTCGTGCCAGCCCATAGTACCTAAAAATTAAAACCCAATATGGTCCAATATTTTGTACCGTGCTTGGCACGGCCCGAAGTCACACCATATTGTGTCGTGCTTTGCTTGGCACGAACTTTTTCATTTTGTGCTATCTTGCCAAATAGGCAGCCAAACCCATTTGACATCTTTTATCTTCAAGAAAGAGACAAAAAAAGATATTGAAACAAAATAAATAAAAGATATAATATTTAGTTCGATGTATCTGTTCATATATATAAAATTTAGTATGCAGATCTTTTTTTTAAAATGCCATTGCCTTCTAGATCAAACAAATACGTATTTGTACGTTCAGTAAGAAGGGAAACCAAAAAAGAAAAAGAAAAATGAACATAGCACAACCAGTTAAGTATTCACATATGATCTAAAACCAAAAGCAATTGGGACATGGAAACAATGTCCGTAAAGTATTTCTTAGAGGCATTAATATCTCAAATTTCAATCGATCATAAATTTGAAGTTTACGGCCAGTGGTTTGATAAATTTATTCTACCAATTTTTGGGGTGGCAAATATAATTTACCAGTTTGCTTCGAGACAACCAATTGACAACTGTGACGAAAAAGCTGCTGGCGATTTTCCATTAGATGTTCCTCAGCCAAATCGGATGTCCTCGACGGAGTGTGAGGCCACGTCAAAGATAACAGTTGTCTCCTTCTTCAACTCGGAGCCGAACTCCTCGATATCACGAGGATAATCATAGACTAGGATTTGGTCGCCAAGTTCTTGATCAGCTCCCCAAAGCTCCAGGCTTTTTTATTGTTCCGTTGTCATCGTTTTGGTTGTAAGCTTCCATGGCAGAAGACACAGGTCAGATACTTTTTGAAAGAGGTTTCTTTCATTATTATTTTTTTTTCGCATCGATTACCCCTTAAAATTGGCACACGTATAGAGCACATGGCCTTTTAACAGAGGAATTGGATGGATTCCGGTTAAGGACTAACTGCTGCAACTCCTATTAAAGGTTAGTGATTTAAATACCAAAATTTAAAGGTTGAGGACTTAAATGTCCAAAAACCTAAACGTTAGGAATTTTTGCTGCAAATTATCTTATATATGTCAAAAACTTAAGAACGGTTGAATAGTTTAGTGACACTTTATATGTGTCAATTTCTTAGACTTGTTCAATATACGTAAAACACAAGGCAATATAATGTGTCAAGCCGTCAATTGTCTAAGGTTTTTAAGCTTATCCTTAGTTGATTATAATCCTTCGCTCTGCCTATATATAGAGCATTGTATATCATTGTATTATGTACAAGAGAGGGAGAGATAGTCACATCTAAAACTTATTATTATATTTACTCATCTATTGTCTTTCTTTGTCTTTAGTTATTTATTAATCTACCTTTTCCTATTAATCATACACCCATTCTCTCCACCTTTTTTTTTTTCCTTCACTAACACTACCAACCAAACTCCTATGATCACTATATACATACTATTCACACATCTTTCTTATATCATCAATATTGCCAATTATAATTCAAAGTTCCAAATCACTCATGCATATATACATATATACACACACATGATTATATAAGTTGCCAATCCAATAGGTATTTTTTTTTTTTACCTATGTGTAGGTATTTTTTTTTTAGCTGTTGGATCATCATATAATGGTGATCCAACGGCTGTAATGAGGTACATGAAAAAACGTGCATCATCAATGCTATTTGTCTCTCTTACTTTTTCTTATAAAAAATGTGCATGATAAAATTTCATTGGCCAAAATGATACCTATATATAAGTATAAAAAGAAATACCTCCTGGATTGATGCCCAATTATATATCTATGTATAATCATATCTATAAAATATTATTACTTTATATATAGTATTATATTACTATTATTATTATCATCATCACTTTTATTATTTTGTAGGTTTTGAAATTCTAAGCGACTCACCCTATCATTTCTTACATTCTATATCCTAGCAGGGGTACTTCTTACATTCTATATTCTTGTAGGGTGCAAACTAAATAACAATATTTATTGTATTAATATAACTCTTAACTTTTAAATTCTGCATTTTAAATACGCTCAGATCCGTGAGGATGAGTTGTGTCATGCGACACTGTTTGCAACTGCCTATGTTATTTTCAGTATTTTAAATATCTGCAGATCCGTAATATTCTGAGTTGTTTTACGCAATTATTGTTTGCAACTGTTCATGTTAAATTCAGCACTTTATAATTCTGTCATTTAATTTTCAGTATACTAATCTAATTAACTGAATAATCCTAATTATCTACATGTGGTGCTAGTCTATGGCCCACAAAGCTTATTATATTTAACCATTATTATGCTTAATTTTTCTTTTGCAGAAAAAAGCACCTTTTCTCCGAACACTAATTCAGTTTCTCGCACACAAAGTTGAAAAAAAAAAAAAAAAACTCCTTTTTTTTCAATCTTTTTGCTTTCTTGACAAAATCATCTCATAAATCAATATTTTGATACTTTTTTTGAAAAAAAAAAAAAATATAAGCATATGTATGAAGCAACTTTTGAGATTTGAATTGTTAAATTATTTTCAGATTTTTTTTTTTTCATCCCATAAGTAAATATTTTAATATCTTTCGTTTCTAAAAAAAAAATTAAGAATATATATGAAGAATAGAGATGATTGGTTTTATAACTGTGTTTGAGATGTGGGAAGAAAACACATTTAGTTAAAAAAAGGTAGTTAGCAAAATTCGAGAAGGGAATTAAACGATTAATAATTTAATTCAGATCATTTTTTATGAAATATATTTTTAAAAATACGGTATAAAAATATATTTATGCTAAAAATTCGTAAAATTATTTATACATGTATAATACGACTAATTTTGAAAAATACGGTCATAAAAATAAGCTAATAAAATGTGTAATTTTCTATAAAAACATTATATTTCACACATACTTTAGTGTAATTGGTCACAATAAAATAAAATTGGTAAGAAATATTTTGTGCCGCTGAAAGATAGATAGTCTATAATATGTTTTCATTGAAAAGTACAATTATTTTTAAGTACGTCTTTTTTTTTAAAAAAAAAATATTTTTAAGTACTTTGTCAAAAGTATGTAAATTGCACTTTCCACAAAAAATTACACGTGTGATAAACGTAAACTCTTCCAGCTACGCCTAAGCAAGTAGCTCTATAAAATCAAAGCAGCTAATAACATGGTGGAAGCAACACTGAAACAAGGGAAATAGCGCATAGAGGGAGAATATCTAAACCATGAATGCTCCCGTTGTTGTTCACATCTCGGAGTGCTTTATCAAACCTCAGTATGCCACAGAAGAATCGGAGCAGCCCTTCTATTTGATGCCATGGGATCTTGCACTTCTCTCCACGCACTACATCCAAAAGGGTCTTCTCTATGACAAGCCTCCTCAAGCAAAGAAAGATGACCATTTCATAGAAGCTCTGCTGAACAGGCTCAAAAGCACCCTCTCCCTCGTGCTGGTTCACTTCTACCCGCTCGCAGGCCGCCTCAAAACGGTCAAAGCCGAAAACCCGGCTTCATGCTTGGTTTATGTGGATTGCAATGGCAGCCCTGGAGCCAAATTCATTTATGCAACTCTAGATCTGACTATATCTGATATCCGCTCCCCAACCGACGTGCCTTCGATTGTTCAGTCGTTCTTCGACCACGAAAGAGCCGTCAACCACGATGGACACACCATGAGTTTGCTTTCCATTCAGGTGACTCAACTAGTGGATGGCGTCTTCCTAGGCTGTTCCATGAACCACTGCCTAGGTGATGGGACCTCTTATTGGAACTTCTTCAACATGTGGTCCGAGATCTTTCAAGCACAAGGGAAGAGTACCAAGTCTATCTCACGCCCACCTATTTTCAAGCGCTGGTTTCCTGAAGGCCACGGTCCAATCTTCAACCTCCCTTACACCCACCCTAATGAGTTTATCAGCCGCTTTGAGGCTCCACAACTCAGAGAGAGGGTCTTCCACTTCTCCGCTGAATCAATAGCAAAACTCAAAGCCAAGGCCAATGCAGAGTGTAACACCAACAAGATCTCTTCCTTGCAATCCTTGTCCGCACTTGTCTGGAGGTCCATAACGCGGGTGCGTAATCTACTACCTGATCAGATAACCACTTGCAGGTTAGCAGCCAATAGCAGATCAAGATTGGATCCACCATTATCGGAGAACTACTTCGGCAACGCAGTTTATCCAATAAGGGGATTCACCACGGCTAGTGAATTGCTCGGACATGATCTTGGATGGGCCGCGTGGAAGTTGCATGAGGCCGTGGTCGACTATGATGACAAGGCAGTCCGCGTGTTGCTCGACGATTGGCTTAAGGCTCCCTATGTGTTTCAATATGGTAAGCTTTTTGATCCCTTCAGCGTGATGAATTTCGCCTAGATTCAATAAGTACGGATGTGAATTTGGGATGGGAAAGGCGGTGGCGCTTCGCAGCGGGTACGCGAACAAGTTCGATGGGAAAGTAACGTGCTACCCTGGACATGAAGATGAAGGAGGAGGAAGCATTGATTTGGAGATTTGCCTTAAGCCAGATTTTATGTGTGCTCTTGAGTCCGACCAGGAATTCATTCAAGCGAGTTCATTTAACCAGCCTGTTTAGCCATTAGTTGAACTAGTGTGAAAAGGTGAGTTATGATATATATATATATATATTTGGACATTGGGGGTGGAGTATTGAACAGTCCTTTAGATTTTTCATCGTTCTCTACAAATAATTAAGAAATGTGGAAGAGAAACTATAAAGTTCAGAATAATGCTATAGAGCACCAGTGGTGCCCAGCACCACAGTGATGTGTCAGTTTGTCACTGGTTAATCATAATTATAATTTAAGTGGGGCCCATGTAGGACCCAGTTTGTTAATTAAATCATCCAGTGACAAACAGACATGTCACTGTGGTGCTGGGCACCACTGGTGCCCCATAGCATTGCTCTAAAGTTCGGTACTGATAATGCAATGAATGCTGACCACCGTGTAAGGAAAGTAAGAAATAAAATATAAATTTTTGTGTGATGGTTTTCGTGTACATTATTGGTGGAAATTTATTTATTTATTTATTTTTTTATCATGTATTTGTGGAAGTTGATGTGTTTAGTAAAGTGGGTATATGTTATTTAAATGAGTCTGTGTAAATGAGAATGGAGATGGATCGAACGGGATTGTGTATTGTTAGAATTTTGGCTTATTAGCTTTCGTAATAATTTTGTACTTTGTCCCACATCGCTTGTGTATGAATATTTGGGATCTGCAGTTAGCTATAAATAAAGCTTTCTGTAATTAGTTTTAATCATCCCAAAATTAGTTTCCCTATTGGTGGGGACCTTTATTCCTAAAGACCTCCACAGTTTTGTTTTTGCCCCTTTTTCTCATTTGTTTCTGGGTTTTTGCATTATAGCCCAGATTTTGTATTTCCTCTTTTTGAAATTAGTGAAGTGGTCAGTAACACCCCGAGAACGTAGGTAATTTGCCGAACCTCGCTAAATTTTGTGTTCTCCTTTATTTTTGCATTTAGTATTTTCTGCGCATTTTCTGCTTTCGTTAATTTCAGTAGCTAGTTGGTAGTTTATATTTAATATTGTATTAGTATTAAATATAAGCATTTAGAATAGTTGTGCTTCCGCTGCACAACAAGTGGTATCAGAGCAACAGGTTCGCCCTAGGCTTTGTTTGGTAGCTATTTGAAATATTAGTAGAAATGTCAGAATCTTCGTCAACGCCGGCAAAGACGAAGACTGTGACTAGTGCAAAAATCGATGTGGAGAAATTTGATGGCCGAAATAACTTTGGCATGTGATGGTTTATGTCAACAAGATCAGGATATTGCTCTGGAGGAGACGAAACCGGAGAAGATGGATTATAAAGAATGGGAGAGGATCAATCGTCAAGCTTGTGGTACGATCCGCTCATGTCTTTGTAGAGAACAGAAATATCCATTCATGAGGGAGACTTCTGCAAGTAAGCTGTGGAAGGCGCTCGAGAACAAATACATGAAGAAGAGTAATGAGAACCGGCTATACTTAAAGAAGAGACTTTTCCGCCTCCAGTTGAAGCCTGGTACAACTATTGGTGACCATATTGATACGTTCAACCAGTTGATTGCAGACTTGTTGAATTTGGATGAAACCTTCAAAGATGAGGGTAAAGCAATGTTGCTGACTAAGTCCCTTCCTGATGAGTTAGATCATCTCTGTATTACATTGCTTCATGGGAAGGAAAAATTGTCCTTCGATGAAGTGAGTGCTGCATTGTACAATCATGAGATTCGGAAGAAAGATCAGAAGGAGAATAGGAACATTCCAGCAGAAGCGCTTACAGCCAGGGGACGTAGTCAAAGCCATAAGCAGGAGAAAAGGGGTAGATCTCGTTCGAAGGGAAGACCTGGTAAGGATGAATGTACCTTTTGTCATGAGAAAGGGCATTGGAAGAAAGATTGTCCGAAGTTACAGAACAAAGGTAAGGGCAAGGCTACTTCTGATGCATATATAGCTGAAGTTGAAGATGATGAGTCAGATTTTGCTCTAGTTAGTCAGCTGATGACGTCTCAGTGTGACGAGTGGATTTTAGATTCGGGTTGCACTTACCATATGTGTCCTCACAAGGAGTGGTTCTTCAACTTTGAAGAGCTAGATGGTGGAGTTGTTTACATGGGTAATGATGAATCGTGTAAAACAGCTGGGGTAGGTTCAATTCGATTGAAGAATCATAACGGATTGACTAGAGTTCTGACAGATGTTCGGTATGTATCGAAATTGAAAAAGAATCTCATCTCTTTGGGAGCTTTAGAATCTAAAGGCTTCGTTATGTCTATACGAGATGGAATTTTGAAAGTCACTTCAGGCTCTTTGGTGGTGATGAAAGGTACAAGAAGAAATAACTTGTATTATTACAATGGTAGTATAGTTATTGGATCAGTTGCTGCAGTTTCTGAAGATGATAAAGCTTCAGAAATTACCAGGTTATGGCATATGCATTTGGGACATGCAGGGGAGAAAGCTTTCTTTAGTTTAGTGAAGCAAGGCTTACTGAAAGGAGCGAAGCCCTACAAGTTAGACTTTTGTAAATACTGTGTTCTGGAAAAACAGACAAGAGTGAAGTTCGGCACAGTAATTCACAATACTGAGGGTATTCTGGATTATATTCATTCAGATGTGTGGGGACCTACCAAGACAGCTTCTTTGGGAGGTATGCACTATTTTGTTACTTTTGTCGACGATTTTTCCAGAAGAGTTTGGGTGTATGTAATGAAGAATAAGGATGACGTGCTTGAAGTTTTCCTTAAATGGAAAAAGATGATTGAGACTCAAACGGGCAGAAAGATCAAACGACTTCGATCAGATAACGGTGGAGAATATAGGAGCGATCCATTTTTGGGAGTTTGCCAGTCTGAAGGTATTGTGCGTCACTTTACAGTTAGAAAAATATCACAGCAGAATGGGGTGGTAGAATGCATGAATCGGACTTTGCTGGAGAAAGTTCAGTGTATGTTGTCCAATGCTGGGTTGGGCAAAGCTTTTTGGGCTGAGGCAATTACGTATGCGTGTCATCTTATTAATCGTTTACCATCGACTGCAATTGGAGGCAAAACCTCTCTTGAGGTATGGCTTGGAAAACCTGCTAGTGATTATGATTCTTTACATGTCTTTGGTTCCACTGCCTATTATCATGTGAAATAATCCAAATTGGATCTGAGAGCCAAGAAAGCATTATTTATGGGCATCAACTCAGGTGTAAAGGGATATCAACTTTGGTGTCTAAGTTCGAGGAAGATTTTATTTAGCAGGTATGTTACTTTTGATGAGTCTGCCATGTTGAAGAAGGTAACAGAAGACCAAGAGAAGACCATTAGTATTCCGTAGCAGGTGGAGCCTAGTCGGCAGCAGGTGGAGCCTAGTCGGCAGCAGGTGGAGCCTAGTCGGCAGCAGGTAGAGTTTAAGAATACGATAACAGTAGTCCCAACTAATGTTATTGAAAATAGTGGTGACACTCTATTAGCAGAGAAGGACACTGAAGATGAAGAAGAGGTTCTGACCCAAGAGCCTCAAAAACAGCAAGAATCAATTGCACAAAATAGGCCAAGATGTGAAATTCGTAAACCTGCTCGATTTGTTGATATGGTAGCCTATGCATTTCCCATTGTAGATGATGATGTTCCTTCCACGTACAAAGATGCAGTCAAAAGTTCAGAAAATGAACAGTAGAAGAAAGCAATAGAGGAAGAAATGTAGTCTTTTCGGAAGAATGAAACTTGGGAGCTAGCTCAACTACTGAAGAATAAGAAGGTAATTGGGTGAAATGGGTATATACAAAGAAAGATGGATTTCCTGATAAGAATGATGTTCGCTTCAAGGCAAGATTGTTGGCGAAAGGCTACGCTCAATTGGAAGGAATTGATTACAATAAGGTATTTTCTCCAGTTGTTAAGCATTCCTCCATTAGAATTTTGTTAGCCTTGATAGCGCAATTGGATCTTGAACTAGTTCAACTGAATGTGAAAACCGCGTTTTTACACGGTGATTTAGAAGAGGAAATCTATATGTCTCAGCCAGAAGGATTCAAGGTTGCTGGAAAAGAAAATTGGGTTTGCAAACTGAAAAAATCGCTTTATGGTCTGAAACAGTCGCCAAGGTAGTGGTACAAGCGATTTGATTAGTTTATGATGGGTCAAAAGTACACAAGAAGCAAGTTTGATAGTTGTGTGTATTTTCGCAAGCTACAAGGTGGGTCTTTCATTTATCTACTCTTGTATGTTGATGATATGTTGATAGCTTTGAAGAATCAAGAAGAAATTGAGAAGTTGAAGGCTCAGCTAAATCAAGAGTTTGAGATGAAGGATCTTCGTGAAGCGAAGAAGATTCTCGGTATAGAGATTAGCAGAGATAGAGGGAGAAGCAAGGTAAGTTTGACTCAGAAGTAATATCTGAAGAAGGTATTACAGCGTTTTGGTATGACTAAACAATCAAAACCTATTAGTACACCGCTTGCTCCTCATTTCAAGCTTAGTGCGTCTTTGTCCCCGAGTACAGATACAGAGCGAGCGTACATGTCACAAGTTCTGTATTTGAATGCGGTTGGTAGCTTAATGTATGCGATGGTGTGTACGAGACCCGACATTTCACATGTAGTTGGAGTTGTGAGCAGGTATATGCATGATCCGGGTCAAGATCATTGGCAAGCTGTGAAATAGATTCTACGGTACTTATTAAAGACTGTAGATGTTGGTTTGATTTTTGAGCGGTATGATAGACTTGGTCAGTGTGTAGTTAGATATGTTGATTCCGATTGCGCTGGTGATTTGGATAAACGTCTATCAACTACTGGATATGTATTCACATTTGCAAGAGCACCAATCAGTTGGAAGTCTACTTTACAGTCTACAGTTGCTTTGTCTACTATAGAGGCTGAGTATATGGTAGTTACAGAGGCTGTGAAGGAAGCTATTTGGTTACAAGGATTACTGGAAGAGCTGGGAGTTGTTCAGGAGTATATTTGTATTTATTCTGATAGTCAGAATGCCATTCACTTAGCGAAGAATCCAGTATACCATGTACATACGAAGTATATTAATGTCCGACATCACTTTGTGCGAGAGATTATTGATGAAGGAAAGATACTACTTCAGAAGATTGGGACTGCTGAGAATTCTGCAGATATGATGATCAAGGTGGTGACATCGATCAAGTTCAATCATTGTTTGGACTTGATCAACATCCTGCAAGTTTGATGGTGCCTTTTGGCGCATAAAGTGGCGTTGCTATAATAGATAGAGGATACGGAAAGTGGGGAAATTTGAGTGGGACCTGCTAACTCGCCAAGGTGGAGATTGTTAGAATTTTAGCTTGTTAGCTTTTGTAATAGTTTTGTACTTTGTCCCACATTGCTTGTGTATGAATATTTGGGGTCTGCAGTTGGCTATAAATAAAGCCTCCTGTAATTGGTTTTAATCATCCCAAAATTAGTTTCCCTATTGGTGAGGACCTTTATTCTTAAGGACCTCCATAGTTTTGTTTTTGCTCCTTTTTCTTATTTGTTTCTGGGTTTTTGCATTATATCCCAGATTTTGTATTTCCTCTTTTTGAAATTAGTGAAGTGGTCAGCAACGCCCCGAGGACGTAGGTAATTTGCCGAACCTCGCTAAATTTTGTGTTCTCCTTTATTTTTGCAATTAGTATTTTTTGCGCATTTTCTACTTTCGTTAATTTCAGTAGCTAGTTGGTAGTTTATATTTAATATTGTCTTAGTATTAAATATAAGCATTTAGAGTAGTTGTGCTTCCGCTGCACAACATGTATGTCATCGATAGGTTCAGTATAAAATAAACGATGATAGTTTGTGTATGGGATATACAGGTGAGAAAATCAGCTTAATTATTTTGTGTATGGGAAGTGATTTAAGTGCAAGTTGGAATATTGGGAAGAAGGCTTTAGAAAACTAGTATTGAAAAATCATTGAACAGTTAAAGATAGTTTATGGAGAAAAATTATTTGTCCCAACTAGTGTCCCTTTCCCCTTCCTTGTCTCATTTATAATAAAAACAACACGTGTATGGGAAATGATTTAAGTGCAAGTAGGAATATTGGGAAGAAGGCTTTAGAAAACTAGTATTGAAAAATCGTTGAACAGATGGAGATAGTGTATGGAGAAAAATTATTTGTCCCAACTAGTGTCCCTTTCCCCTTCCCGTCTCATTTATAATAAAAACAACACATGTCTTTTAGAAAAAGATACAATTAAACCATGTTTGGCAATAGCAAAAGATAACCTTTAAAGCCGGTTTGAAATAGTGATGCAACTCTATTCTCATAATTGAAAAAAAGAAATTAAGAAAAAATTAATTAATCTTCCCATTCAGAGCTTATGAACTTCCGGTACTCTCTCACATGGCTTTTGTTCCCTATAGCAATCTGCATATCGTAGATCAGACTATATTATCTGATTCTTTTTTTTTTAAAAAAAAAAAGAAGAAAAAGAAAATCGGGTTTAGCTTGATGATTGGGCATTGTGTCAAATTTACAGAAAAACAAGAGGAATAGGCCATAAATGTATCATCCAGACGGATGTCATGTATGAGATAAAGGGATTCCATTAATAGTTTTAAGGAGAACTGCAAAAATATATCTTGAAGTTTGAGTATTCTGCGATTTAAACCATAAAATTTGGACTCTTTAAAATAATACCTAAAATTAAGAATTTCTAAAAATTAATAGTAACAAAAAAAAAACAATATCCTATATTAAAACTAGATTAATCCTTATTATTCTCCTTAATTTTAAGGATATTATTGTCTTTTACCAATTAAAGTTATTCAAAAAAATCAATTTAGGGTATTAATTTTCAGAAATTATTAATCTCATAGTATCATTTTCTAGAATCTAAACTTCAAAGTTTAAATTGTAGAATACCTGAAACTCATGGTATTTTTTACAATTTACCCAAAGTTTTATAATAATATTCGCATGTGAATTAAACTAATTAAGAATTCATTACAATCTATAGAAACTCCTAAAACGACTACATAAAATGTAAATATATTAATATTTTACACGTAATTTATGGCTTTTAACCCAACGAACTAGATACATAAATCTTCTTCTGATTTCATTATGATTAACAAATCATCTATTCAGTGGCCAATTAAATAGAAGCATTAAAAATAGAATTAAAAACTCAACTAGAAAAAATAATTCACTAACTAAATTGAAAGAAAAATTTAAAATATCATTATTAGACTATATCGTAGCCCTAGAAAAATAAATTAAGTCATAACTAAATTAAAAAAAACCATAAATAAAACATAATTATTCCAACAGAAGAATTAAAAGGAGGAAGAAAAACTACTCTAGAATTTTCTCTCTAAACTGTTGTGAAACGTCGCCTTCTGTCCTTTCTAGCCGCCGCTTTTTCATCTCATGCATTCTATCTGAGTTGTTCTTATATGCTTTCTCCTCTCATGTTCTTTTATGTTCTTTTATGCTCTATTTAAGTGGAAAAAGGTATATAAATAATGTATAAAGATGAGCATGTCGCGGTTCTTTAAACCTGCCAAAAAATGAAATAACTACAAAAAAATAACTTGAAATATGACTTTTATGCAATTTTAATCATATTTTTTTATTTATACAAATTGTACCTCCATATTTTAAATCTATACAAATTTGTACTTTTTGTGTACAAATTAGGTGATTTGTGCTACTTATTTTAAGTTCTTTTTAATAAATTTTTTATGTTAGTCAATAGGAATAAAATATTCTCAATTCAGATTCCATGTTTAATGATAAATTTGAAGATCAATTCATATACAGAAGTGGAGATTTGAAATATGGAGATATAATTTTGTGCAAACTAAAAGACAATATTAAATTTGCATAAAAACTATACTTCAGGGTATTTTTTTTAGATAACCCTATAAATACATAAGAAAGATATGCATGATGTTATAAGTAGCATAATTTATTAAGAAAAGTTCATAAATACTCGTTTTTAAAACTATATTTCAATAAATACCTGTTTTTTATTTTAATTTCATAAATACTCGTTTGTATACCCGTTTTTTTGAGAAATATAGACCACCACTGTTTTACATATGAAATATAGATCATGGTATACATTTAATACATGAAATGTGGTATACATTTAATACATGAAATATATACCGTGATCTACATTTTATGAATAAAAATTATATTAAAAATTGATACACATTTTAAAATGTATACCATATATCAAATTTATAATGAAAAATGTAAACCATGATAACTATTTATATTATAAATGTATACCATTCATATTTTACATATGAAATGTGTATCTCATGGATAACATTTACATTATAAATATGGATCACTTATATTTTGCATATGAAACATGGACCATAAAGACGGGTATTTTGAAAGAAAAGTTAAAAACAGGTATTTATGAAAATAAGTTTTAAAAACGTGTACTAGGCATAAATTTTTCTAATTTATGTGGAACATTTTTATAGCTAGATTAGATGTTGTACTGGCTCCTTTTTGCTATACAATATTTAAGTTTTACGGATAAATGTTCAATTGATTATCACAATGTGTTTCTCAACTTCAAATGGATGTGATTATCATTAATGTTGTTTTAGTAAGGATAAGTTGACCTATATATTAGACTCAGTGAAAGTTAGTTTTTATTTTAGCAATGTTCTTGTTATTTTTCCTTATTGGACTGTTTTCATACTGTGTTAGTCCAAATGGGCGCACAGTGAGGAATGAGGTCCAACTCATAAGGTTATTAGCTTTTTTATTTTTTCTTTGAGGAAATTTGATTTTGGGCTTAGCCGAATGGCCAAATTTTGGATCATAATTTGTTAAAATAGCCATCTTTTAACTGTTCAAAATAACTAAAATTTGAAAATTATTTAAAATATGTCCGTTTTTCATATTTAGTATATCAAATTATATTGATTTATTTTTTGAAAATTGATTTATTTTTCTAAAAATTGATTTATTTTATAAAAGTAGATCAACTAAAAAATGTCATTTATCAATTAAAATTATAAAACAATCATTTATTTAGGTGTAAAAAGTGGCTATTTTTTAAATTAATATGAAAAAATTCATTTCTTATAAATACTCTTTTATTTTTTATGGTAATTCTCCAAAAAAAAATTCAAAAATCTTATATTTTAAAATTGTTTGAAAAATCTTGGATTTAAATTAGAAAAACTTTTAATAGTATTTAAAAACATATCATTTTTTTACAAATTAATGAGATACTCGAAGTAATCAAATAAGTTACTTGAGGTAACATGATTGATTACCTCAAGTTACTATATTAGTTACCCCAAATAACCCAACTGGTTATCTCGAGTACCATTGAAAAATATAAATTTTAAAGAAAAAAGTGGTATTTTTATAAATATTTATTGAAATGTTATTTCTCTAAAAAAAATTTAAAAATTGATATTTTTCTAAATAAATATGAGAATTTTCAAAAAAAAAAAGATTTTTCAATTTTTGATACTTTGGCCCTGAAATTTTGTAATAAACCCTTAGGTGGCGTTTGATTTATAGTAATAGATAAAGGAATGGAATGAGTATTCCTAATGATCACCCATTCTATTGTTTGGTTTAGATTTTCAACTTAGAAAAAGTTATTCCAATGCAAAGAAAAATCTATCAAATAGTAGAACTATCTTTCCTTAACTAAAAGACTAGAAAGACTATTCCATTCATGCTCTGAATTTTAAATACCCTAATTGGCCTTATTTTAGTTGGACAAATTCTCCCTATTGTTGCAGTCCCAAGTTCGACTTTACTGTGCATCATTCCTCTGACGACACTGGTTCCCTCAGTCACTGCTTGGCGGAGCCAAGCATAAGTTCAACCTCACTGTGCATGATCCCCCAATGATATTGGTTCCCTTCACCTCTGCTAGACCTCACTGTGCATTATCCTTCCAACGACACTGATTCCATCCGTGCTGCTTAGCTCTGCTTGACATTTGGATCTACTATGATACTGGGTAAAAAAAGGAGGCCCAATTAAATGATTTACCTATAGCAAAGAATTGGTGGAAAATCTTGAAATGAATACATTTGTAACTCACTCATTCACAGTCCATATCCATTAATCACACTTTCTTGAAGCTGGAAATTTTGGAAATCTTGCAAAAAAAAAAAAAATATTGAAATCGTTCACTGATTTCTTGAGCATCTAAGAAAATTACAAAATGTCTATTGAAATGGCCGATAGACACATTTAGATAACATTTTTTCTTGCTTTTCTTTCCCCTATTTGTCCGACTTTTCCGGGACAAGGGCAATTTGGCCTAGATAATATTAATTCTATTATATTCCACAATAAACTAAATATAATAATTCTCATTCAGACAATAATTCCAAAATATCAATCAATTTTCTTTTCTTTTTTATTCTATTCCTATTACCATTCTCATTCCTTTTTCATTTTTGCTTAGCAACCAAACGCAACCTTAGTCTTTGGGTTTCTAATATTTTTGCCTATAAAAACCAAAAAGAATTACAAAAATACTTCTATATAGTTTTTTATTAAAAAATATCACTTTTTAAAAAGTATTTAGAAAAATACTATTTTTAAAATGGTTACTAGTTACAAGTTTTTAAAAACTGATTACTAGTTATCAGTTACATATCGGTTATAAATATCTTTAGTTATTAGTTACCAGTTTTGGGAAACTAGTTCCCAGTTATTAGTTATCATTATTAAAAATGACTTTTTTCTAAATATTTTTTAAAAAATGATATTTTTTTAATAAAAACTATACGAGACTTTAAAAAACACATGCCACCGTATTTATCAATTTTTTTCTAAAAATATCGTAAAAGGTCCAATTTCCCTTATTCTATTGGGAAGCTTAAGTAATTGAATCAGAATTTTATTTCTTTTTTTAGGGTAATTCAGTCGGGAGATTTGATTAACAGAATATAACATTATCTTTCATAAGGAAAACTAGAGAATTATTGTCGTTCTACACAACAACTTTCATGCAAAGGTATCTATTTCTTCTTTCTCTTTAGATTGAACTTTCTCTTAATCTCTTACCACCCTCGATTCAATTGCAACATTTCCAGCGTGGCAAGTAAAAGAAGTGGAAGGGAAAAAAAAATGAAAGAAGAGTCCCGTACGTACTTAAGATGAGATATAAGGGCATTTTTAATGAGATGCATTCAAAATTTTGCAATCTTTTGCTTATTTACAAAATTATGGTCATATATATACATATATATATATTCATGGTCCCTTCAATTCCATAACTTAAAAAATAAAAAATGAAAAAAATAAAAAAAATGCCCATGTGCTAGAGAAAATAGATATGATAAGTTCGAGGGTTTGGATGAGAATGAGGGTGAATAGTAAGTTCAATATTTTCAACAAGGAACTTACTTGGAAGGAAGATTTGATTTATATCTATATTCAGAGGTTTCTAGTAACGAGAGGAAAAAAAGAAGAAAGAGCAGAAAGTGATAAGAAAAAATAAGAGGATTTTGTATTCTTGTCATTACATCATTAGTAAGACTTTAATAGAAGAGTAGTTTGGTCTAATATGACACTACAGATTGCAATCGATCATCATTAGTATTAGAATAATCACAATAAAACAAAGAATATTCAGTATTAAGTATTTTTAGAAGATCGGTTTTTGCGAAAGCGACAACACACAGCTAAAATACGAGTTGAAAAAATATAGGTAAAATGAAAATGATAAGGCATAAAAAAAATTTAACGTGATTCATCTAATTTAGGCTACGTTTACGGACAAGACTGTGAAGAATTTTACTATGAAAGGAAATTACAACTTATTTCTCTCTAAATACAAGGAAAGTACAAATAAACCTTTCTTTCTTGAAATAGGAGAAAACACTTATTCTAAATAATTTAGAAGAAAACAAATGGAACGCTAAGATGAATACCAAGATTGAACTCTCTCTTAGAAGGGAGGAGGATTTTAGAATGGGATGTTGAATGAGGTTGATGTGAGGGATATTAATAGGCAAACCCCTCACCCCACATTAGATCCAAACATCCCCCTTCCCCCCTCTTCCCCCCTCCCCCCTTTTTTTTTTCTTTTCTTTCATATGAGCTGCAGCATTAAATGTGGTCCAAGCCAAATTATTTGTGTAATGCCACAAATCCCACATTGGGTATGCTTTAGGAAGATTATGGGTATTTAAATGGTGGTCCATGAGCCCAAAAGTACCTTCAAGCTAGCACTTTTGGGTGAGGCCCAGTGGTATTACATTTGGTATAAGAGCCGACCCAGTCCATATCTGTATGGGTCTTGGGAGGCTGCCACGGGCCGAAATTATGTTGAATATGGACCCCACCTATAGGGGTTGTATATGGGCTATTGAATGTAGACCCTCTAGCGAGGACGCTAGGCCCTTAACGGGGGGAGATTGTAATACCCCAAATCCCATATCAGGTATGCTCTGAGAAGATCATGGGTATTTAAGTGGTGGTCCATGAGCCCAAAAGTATCTTCAAGCTAGAACTTTTGGGTGAGGCCCAGTGGTATTACAATTTGACCATTCAATATTCTCTCACTTGAAGACTTAATTTTAATCATGTCTTCACATTTGATAAATATCTCTTTACTTCGCTTGTCAATTCTTCATACTGCTTATATTTCCATTAGGCCATATGCGGATTTACACTATTGAAACTTGTCAGTATTAATTAGTTTAGTTAAAGCATCTGCTAGGTTCTCCTTAGTGTGAATCCTTTTCATGTCTACACTTCTATCTTCTATTACTTCTCAAATAAAGTGATATTGAACGCATATGTGCTTTGTCCTGAAATAAAAGGATGGATTTCTTGCAATGTGCAAGGCACTCTGACTATCACAAAATAAAGGAATCTTCTCTTGTTTGTGCACGAGCTCCTCCAATAACCTTTGAACCCAAATAGTCTCTTTGCAAGCTTGTATAGTTATCATATATTCTACTTCTATTGTAGATAAAGCCACAGCAGCTTACAGTTTTGAAACCCAGTTTATAGCTCCTTTTGCAAGAGTGAACACATAGCCTGTAATAGATTTCTTTTTGTCAAGATCACCTGCAAAATCTGAATCAACATATCCTCCGCTAGTAAATTCTGATCCTCCATAACATAATACAGCATCTGAAGTTCCTTTGATATACTTTAGAATCCTCTTCACAGCATTCTAATGCTCTCTACTAGGATTCGTCATATACCGACTGACCTCTCCCATTGATTGTACAATGTCTGGTCTTGTACATATCATAGCGAATATTCCTACTACCTCTGTGTTGGTAAATTTGCATTCCTTGAATCTTGTTTGCTGGTCCCAAGTCCTTCATATCAAATTCCCTAACCAACTGTGTCTTCAATTCTTGGACTCAATCTTTGTTATGACCCGCTACCAACATGTCGTCCGCGAATAATAATAAGATAATGAAATCACTATCTTTATCAAACCTTCTGAAGTATGTGCAGTGGTCTAAACTGAGTCTGTTATACCTAAGGCTTATGATGAAGAAATCAAATCTCTTATACCAATATCTCGGCACCTGTTGAGACTATATAGAGATTTGTTCAATCTACAAACTAAGTTCTCCTTGCCTATTTCAGCAAAACCTTCTAGTTGAAGCATATAAATTTCTTCTTCAAGTTCTCCATGAAAAAAATTAGTTTTCACATGTAGCTGCACTAGATATAGGTTAAATATAGCACATATTACCAGAACCACTCTGACTGTTATGAGTCGAACTACAAGTGAAAATATCTCGTTGAAGTTAACACCTTCTTTCTGAGTATATTATTTTACCACTAATCTCACATGATACCACTCCACTTGATCATTGTTATCTCGCTTGATCTTGTAGACCTGTTTGTTGCCAATGGCCTTCCTTCCTTGTAATAGTAAAATAAGATCCCATGTCTTGTTCTTTTGAAGGGCTTTAATACCTTGTTGTATTGATATGATCCACAGGGATACATCCGAGCTTTTAGTAGCTTCATGGAAAGTTGTTAGCTCTCCATCCTCTGTTAGAAGGAAGTATGTAATGTTGCTCTCAGTGACATAATCTGAGTGCCACACCGGTGATCTTCTCTCGAGTTGACTGACGAATTTCAGAAGTCTCTTCCTTGACTAGTTCTTCTATATCATGCTTTGGTGCTGCTTCAGAAGAATCTGAATCTTCAGCATTCTTTTCTACTTAAACTGTATCAGTTTCTGGATTACTATCGTCTCCTTTCTCTTGTATTTTATTTTCTACAAATATCACATCTCTGCTAATAATAACCTTATAGGAAATGGGATCTATAGGAGATACCCCTTGACTCCATCAGTATATCCCAAGAATACATATTTTCGAGACTTTGAATCTAGTTTTGTGATTTCTTGAGTATTGTACATCACATACACAGGACTTCCAAATGTATGTAAGTGAGAATAATCAGATAGCTTACCAGTCCACATCTCCACCGATGTCTTCAAATCAATTGCTATTGATGGAGACCGATTGATCACATAACATGCCGTTTTGATTGCTTATGTCCTACAATGTCTTAGATAGACCTGCAGCTTTCAATATTTCTCTTGTCGTTTCCAACAAAGTTATGTTCGTTTGCTCTGTCACTCTATTTTGCTGAAGAGTGTACATCGTTGTAAACTGTCTCTTGATACCTTCTTATTGATAGCAGTTATCAAATTCATTGCTTGTATATTCTCTTCTATTGTCCGTCATTAAATACTTGATCTTCTCTTCAGATTCAAGCTCTACCTACACTTTGAATATTTTAAAGACTGAAAATATATCTACCTTTATCTTGATAGGATACACCCAACATCTCTTGAAGTAATCATTAATAAAAGATACAAAGTATCTAGCTCCTCCTAGGGACATCACCACTGCTTGCTAAACATCAGAGTGGATCAAGTCTAGAACCTTTTTACTTCTAGAACTGGATGTGCTGAACTTCAATCTATGTTGCTTGCTTGTGACATAATACTCACAAAAAGGTGAATATACCTTTATGAGACCAAGAGGTAACCTCTGTTCAGAAAGAATCTTCAAGTCTCGTTCTGACATATGGCCGAGCTTACGATGCCACATCAGCATTGATTCTTCTCTAGAATTTGTTGAAGCAACTGATGCCTCTACTTCCATCAGTGTTTCTCTTTTGAGCATGTACAGATTCACTGTGATCTTTTTCACCTTTATTACTATAAGCATGCCTTTTATGATCTTTATAATCCTATTCTCGACAAGAGTTTTGCAACTAAGATTATCTAATTGTCCTAAAGATAATAGATTTTTTTTCAAGCCCCTTTTATATGTCGCCCCTCTTGAATAGTACGAATAATGTTATCATACATTTTCATCTTAATGGTGTCAATTCCAGCAATCTCTAAGGCATGATTGTTACTTATGAATACAGATTCTCTAGATACAGGTTCATATGTGTGAAATCACTCTCTATGAGAAGTCATGTGCCATGTTACTCCTGAATCCACTAACCAAATATCAGTGGGCTGCCTTCTGTCCTTAGAAACTGTTGCTGCTTCGCTGTACAGGTCTAAAGTACTTGTAATGTTCCCCTGAATATTTAATGATTTGGGGTCTTTCCCTCTGGAATCTTTATTCTTCTTGAGTTGTCAATACTCCCTTTTGACGTGCTTTTTCTTGCCATAATGATAGTACTTGACATTCTTCTTATTTTTTGATTTTGCTCTACCATGGCTCTGACTCCCACTGGAGCCACGCTCCATTGATTTTCCTCTCATTGTCAAAGCCTCTGCTAGCTATGAACTTGCCAATTTGTCTTCCTTATTCTTACGCTGATTTTCTTCTTCAAAAACAACAGCTGTAAGGTCGTTGAAGACTAGAGTTGTAGCATTGCTAGTCATATTTATGATGAGCTGATCATATGAATCAGTTAGACTCTGAAGTAAGATTTATGTACGTTCATTATCCTCTATTTTATGCTCCATTATTGTGAGCTATGAAAATAAAGTGTTGATGGTATTGATGTGATCGGTCACCATTGTTGATTCCGCCATCCGAAGGGTGTAAAGCCTTCTCTTTAAGAAAATTTTGTTGTGAAGTGGCTTAGCCTGATACAACTTTGTCAGTGTAACCTATATCTACTTGGCTAACTTTTTTCTCTTCAATACTCGATAGAACTTCTCAATATCTAATTTTGTCGCCATTTTTGTTCACCACGATTTGTTCAGTTACTACCGTTCACTGTATGTGAACAGTACCGTATACGTGAATAGTACCATATACGTGAATAATACCATATACATGAATAGTATTCTAACCAATGGCTCTAGTATTACTGCTAGGAGATCGGCTTTTACGGAAGCAATAACACATAGCTAAAATACGAGTTGAGAAAATTTGAGTAAAATGAAAAAGATAAGGCACACAAAAGATTTAATATGGTTCACCTAATTTAGGTTGCGTTCATGGACAAGACTGTGAAGAATTTCACTATGAAAAGAAAATTACAATTTACTTCTCTCTAAATACAAGGAAAGTACGAATGAACCTCTCTCTCTTAAAATAGGAGAAGACACCATTTCTAAACAATTTAGAAGAAAACAAGTGGGATACCAAGAACAATTCCAAGATTGAACTATCTCTTAGAGGTGAAAAAGATTTTGAAATGAGATATTGAATGAGGTTGAAGTGAGGGGTATTTATAGGAAAACTCCTCCTCCGTCGTCCGATCAATACATCTCCCTTTCTCTTTTTTTTCTTTTTTTTCTTTCACATGATGCTGTATTAAATGTGGTCCAAGCCACGTTATTTGACCATTCAACCAGTACCTAGTACAGGCTGTAACCAATATAAAAATGAAATCATACGAATTTAAAGAGCAAAAAAACAAAATGATTAAAAGAATATTTTTTGGGGGGAAAAAAAAAAGAAGAAAAGACTTCACCCTTTTATGAAGTCCACATTTTGATTTGTTAAAAAACAAACGAAAACCAGAGCAACTAGATAAAAAGAACGGGTTAAGGCCAGGGCCGGCTGAGAGGTAAACTAAAAGAATCATGGATGCTCCCAAGGTTCATCACATCTCAGAGTTCTTTGTCAAACCCAAGTATGCCTCAGAAGAATCAAAGCAGCCCTTCTATCTGACACCATCAGATCTAGGAATGCTCTCTACTCACTATATCCAAAAGGGCCTTCTCTTTGCCAAACCTCAGCATCAAGCAAAGGAAGATCATGGTAATGATTTCATGAAATCTCTGTTGGAAAGGCTAAAGCACACTCTCTCCCTCGCCCTGGTTCACTTCTACCCGCTTGCAGGCCGCCTTAAGACGCTCAAGACCGAAAACCCGGCTTCATACTTGGTTTATGTGGACTGCAATGGCAGCCCTGGAGCCAAATTAATCTATGCTACTCTTGATATGACTGTATCTGAGATCCTCTCCCCAACTGACGTTCCTTCGGTTGTTCAATCGTTCTTCGACCACGACAGAGCCGTCAACCATGATGGACACACCATGAGTTTGCTTTCCGTTCAGGTGACTGAACTGGTGGATGGCGTCTTCATAGGATGTTCCATGAACCACTCCCTGGGTGATGGAACCTCTTATTGGCACTTCTTCAACATGTGGTCTGAGATCTTTCGAGCACAAGGGAATGGTACCTCAATCTCACGCCCACCCATCCTCAAGCGCTGGTTTCCTGAAGGTCTCGGCCCAATCGTCAGCCTCCCTTACACTCACCCGGATGAGTTCGTAAGCCGATTTGAGGCTCCACAACTCATCAGGGAGAGAGTCTTCCACTTTTCCGCTGAATCGGTCGCGAAACTCAAAGCCAAGGCTAATGCGGCGTGTGATCATACCAGCAAAATCTCTTCCTTCCAGTCCTTGGCTGCACTTGTCTGGAGGTCCATAACGCGGGCGCGTAATGTACCACCCGATCAGATAACAAATTGCCTGATGGCGGCCAATAACAGAACAAGGTTGGATCCCCCTGTCTCCGAAGATTACTTTGGGAACTTGGTCTATGTAGTGAAGGGATCCACCACGGCTGGAGATCTGCTGGAGCGTGATCTTGGATGGGCAGCGTGGAAGTTACATGAGGCCGTGGTTAACTATGACGACAAGACGGTGCGCGGGCTGATGGACGAGTTGCTTCGGTCTCCCCGTGTGTTCCAAACTGGCCAGCTTCATGATCCATATAGCATCCACATGGGGAGTTCGCCTAGATTCAACATGTACGGAAGTGAATTTGGGATGGGAAAAGCAGTGGCGATTCGCAGTGGGTATGCAAACAAGTTTGATGGGAAAATATCGGGCTACCCTGGACATGAAGGAGGAGGAAGCATCGGTTTGGAGATATGCCTTCTACCAGCTACTATGTGTGCCCTCGAATGTGACAAGGAGTTCATGGAAGCCACATGCTTTTAACCATTGGTTGAAACATTGGATAAACTGGTTTGGAGTGCCGTAAGTCTCTGTTTTTTTCTTTTTTTTTTTCCATTGAATGTCATTTTAGTACTGTTGCAAGATCAGAGATACGTGACATGCATTGGGAAACAGTAATTATGAAATAGTGGAACGACATGCCATGGCTTGACCACCGTGAAAGGATGGTAATCAGAAAATTAAAAAAAAAAAAAAAAATCGATCCTAGTCAAAATTATTGGTTATGAAATCTGAAGTTGAGGACGAAATAATGACCACGATCATTTTTCTCATGGTCGACCCAGTAGAAACCAATATTTAGAAATTATCTTTTATCGGCGAATTTTTGGAAGAGAAAGACCGAAACTTTTGGTCGTAATTCTTTTGTTATTTTTTTTAAATTTAATTTTGGAATAGGTTTATGATTAGGGAATTTAACTAATTGGATATAGATGACAATAAAAAAAATTATATATATATATATAATATTATCGAGAGAGAGAGGGGGAGAGAGGAACTTTACCACCAAAAAACCACTATTAGATATACACCCGTAAGAATTCACGTCGATGCAGAAGTCGAAGAAGGTTGACCACAAATCGCTAGACGATTAGGCATATTCTTGTTTGATTGTGGCCTATCGTGCAAATATAGATGGCCCCTAAAGTGAGGAATGAGGCCCAATATTCTTTTTATTTTTTATTTTTTATTTTTATTTAATTTTTTTTTTTTGGTGGGATGGGAACCATTGGTTGATAGAGAGACAGGCACTTTTGAGCAAAATGTCCGAATTTTGTGTATCTTATAAAATAATAATAGATGTCTTATTTTTCAAACTCTGTTGCGAAATAACAGATTACATATCTAGTAAAAAAGTTGATTTAAGGCTAATTTGGTGTTATTGTGCTCACAAAATTTCTGATTCCATTAAAGTTCGAAGAAGAAGGTTCAATTTGTGGTTAATCTTATTAGCTTTTCTTCCTTTTTTTATCGCGTGTCTAAAAAATTGCAAGGTGAAAATGGCTACTAGCTTTAAAAAAGGTGCTTGGAAACTACTTGCCTAGAGAAAAGAGCTATAATAGGAGTCGGAAGGGATGAAAATTCATCAATAAATCTTGCAAATGAAAATTATAATACTAAAAATAATGTCATTAAATAAAAATTTGTAAGAAAATAGGTTCGTAACATTAGTAGTTTTTTTTTTTTCAAAAAAAAAAAAGCATAACATCGATTTTTTAAAAGAAAATAACTTTTTTCAGTTTAGGCAGGGCAATATAGTTTAAGAGTGCTAAAAATTTGAAACTGTACCTGTACATTTACCTTGGCAGTTTCAAATGATACCATTCGTTCATGTTTTAAATCATACCACTCATTCATTATGGTTTTCTTTTTTTTAATTTTCAATTTTCCGGGGATTGGATGGATTGGTTTGTTTTGCTCAACCCTACCACCTGGTATTAAGAGAAGTAACAGAGGATAGTATAATATTTATTTCTTTTTTAAAAAAAAAAGAAAAATCAATCTCTTGTTGCAGAGAAAGATGGTGACAATTTTTTTAAGATAAAATATAGTCGTTGAATTAGTGGAATAATGGATTTATAGGTCAGAACTATCAAAATGATGAAAAATGAAGCACATCGGATTATTGTAGCAAGAGCTTACGGGTTTTCTCCGTTTTCTTATTTTACTAATGAGACAAAATTCCCCCTTTCCGGCACTATCCGAGAGACTTTTTTTTACCTCATCTCTTTTGAGAGATGAAATTCCACCATAACACAAAGGTATTTGTTACTCCTCTTCTGTTGAACTTTGTCTCAACATCCAACTTTTTCTTTTTTTCTTTTTTCTTTTTTTTTTTCCAGTTAGAATCCCATCCATACTCGAGAGATGAGCTCACCTGGAGGCTTTTTTCATAAGATCGATCAACAATTTGCCATCGCTTGCCTGTTTTTCTTCTTTTTTTTTTTTACACGCATGGTTCCAGTGTAAAAGAAAATTCCTCTCTAACATAGTTAGCCTCCGTTTCGAATTTGGATTTTGGAAGAAAAAATTGCGAGGAAAAAGTGAACTTTATTTTAACATTTTTGATTTTATAAATTAGTACATTAAAATTCTATATACTAAAACATGATATTAAATCAAAATCTTGCTATTATGATTGTTTTTTTTTTTTCAATCTAAACAAGAAAAAATAGAATTCCTTAAAAAAATTTCTATCCAAATTCCAAATAGAGATGTGAAATAGAAGTTATTCATGTAAATGACTACTTAATTAACCTCTATTGAGATTTTTTTTGGAAGGAAATTGCATTGAGATATTGATTCAAAGTACGCTCTTCATTAATCAGGATACATTAGGATTTGGGCCAGATTGATAACTAAGCCCTACCTCTAATATCATTCAAATCTGGTTTGATTTTGAGTTTCTGCACGTTTAATTTGGTTTGAATTTCGTGGCTTTATTTTTTTCCATGCAGATTTTATTTCCGTAGTGAGAAAATTAAGATATTTGCTATTATCCTATGTCGGACCTTTTTCCATTATTTCATGTCAGATATATATCTTTCTTTCTTAAATTATTTCGTATAAGATTTTTTTTTTTCAATAATATTCTCGTCGGTATAATCATATCTTTATATTCTAATGTATCAAGGCTTATATCAATTATTAATTTCAAATTACGGAATCTAACAAATGAACTAAATCTAAGAATTTGATTGATTAAAAGTTATTAAGAATTCTCTAATCTAACCGAATATAATCACACCAAATAAAGTATAGTACTAAGCATAATCCTTTTCAATCGACTCTATTCTTTGTCCTACGCTACTCTATCATGCTTCCAAACGAAGGAAAACATGGGTTCGGAGGAAGGTGAAAAATCAAAGCAAAATCTAATTGGAAGGAAGATTAATATTATACAAAAGAAAAAAAAAAAAAAAAACCTTAATTCCTTAAAAGAAGGAAAAGAGGATTTTATATTCCTGCCATTCGTCAGTCACAGTTTCATAAAAATAGAACAAAATGAAAAGAAATATATATATATATAAATATATTGACCTATACGAATAAATATATCAATCAATGGAAAAAAAAATAAAAATGAAAAAAGAAAAGAAAGAACATTTTAATAGTCATAATCAAGTAAAAATCTCTTCAGATCCAGCCTCCGCCCCCTACGGGGCCCTAAGTACTCAAAATATCTATAAAATCGCTGGCTATATAACATTTAAAAAGGTAAAGAGATAATACCAATATTCAAACAATTAATTGTATTTTATTCACTTCTTTATTCTTTTTCTTTAACTGTAGACCCCGGTCTTCTATCGTTACCAACCAAAGTCTAAGACACTATTACTATTTAAAGCATTTATAAGTATTCATGGTTATAGATTCCAAACCCCCCCCCCCCCCCCCCAAAAAAAAAGTATTCATGTTATATAATTTTATCATTTTTCCGGGCGAATAGTAAGAGTATCTGATCTTTTTCCTTGCTCTACCTCTATTTTGTTCCTCCAATCTTATCTCATCCCGCATCTTATTATATACGTATTCTCCATACTTTTCACACAAAGGTTTTGGTCTGCGGAAATCAGCTGAGGATGCTTCTCTCCCATTTCCTTGAACTTTCTCGTTTCTGTGCTTCTTGCGTTCCAAGTAATAAGTCTAAAAAAGAAAAAAAAAAAAAAAAAGCAGAAGTGGATCCCAGTTTAAAATATGCAAGGGATTTCATAGGATGCTTGTATGTCACTTTTTATGGTCAAGGGTTTTCTGATATATAAACATTGACAAGACGAGTTTCTTTAAAATATTTCTTTTATAGCATACTTCCATAAAGACAAAACCCACAGATTTAAAAAGTTTAAATAGCTAACTACAGTCTGCGCTTCTAATTGGAAAAAACAAAATAATTTTCGTTAAAATAAAGAGAAAAAAATTAACTTTGAGTTTCATTCAGAGAGTATATGTTGGGACTTGGGAGTAGTTGGGATAAAATACCACCTACTCATTCACAGAGGAGACTTGGTCCTACTGTATTAGAATAAATCATAAGTACCAAACCGAAACGGAAAAGGTATTTAGGATGGAAAAAATGTATTAAAAAGTGCAGCTAATAGGCGATAGCTATGGCAACTATTACTTTCCAAAAAAAAAAATAATGATAATAAAATAGGCTCACCAACCCATTTAAAATTCAATCCACCTTACCCATTTTCAGTTGACAAGTCAAGGAGTGTCTATGACCAGTAAGACATTTAATATTCAAAAATGACGAACATCTAACATAGACGAGAAAAAAGGCATTGTCTGGGAAAACTAGCTTATACCTAGTATGCAACAATTATAAAAACCAGAGAGCAGCTTCAAACAAGGGCAAAAGAACCAAGGTTACCAAAGACAGGGAGAGAGGAAACGTAAAAGGATCTGCTTGGCAAAAGGCAGTAAAATACACCGTTGCATAAGGCAGGAACAGAGTCAAAATCTCAATTCTCAACCATGAATTCTCATACTGTTCAACACATCTCCGAGTGTTTTGTCAAACCTCAATGTACCACAGAAGAATCAAAGCAGCCTTTCTATTTGACACCATGGGATCTAGTCATGCTCTCCGTGCACTATATCCAAAAGGGCCTTCTCTTTTCCAAACCTGCTCAAGCAAACGAAGATGGGGATTTCATGGGAGCTCTCCTGGACAGGCTCGAGCACTCCCTCTCCCTTGCTTTGGTTCACTTCTACCCGCTTGCAGGCCGCTTTAAGACGGTCAAAGGTGAAGACTCAGCTTCGTGCTTGGTTTATGTGGACTGCAATGACAGCCCTGGAGCCAAACTGATTTATGCTACTTTAGATATGACTATATCTGATATACTCTCCCCAACTGATGTGCCTTCAATTGTTCAGTCTTTCTTCGACCATGACAGGGCTGTCAACCACGATGGTCACACCCTGAGTTTGCTTTCCATTCAGGTGACTGAACTGGTGGATGGCGTTTTCATAGGCTGTTCCATGAGCCACGCCATAGCTGATGGAACCTCTTACTGGAACTTTTTCAACATGTGGTCTGAGATCTTTCGAGCACAAGGGAATACTACCTCTATCTCTCGCCCACCCATTCTCCAGCGCTGGTTTCCTGAAGGTCACGGTCCGAAAATCAACCTCCCTTACGCCCATCCGGATGAGTTTATCAGCGGATTTGAAGCTCCTGAACTGAGAGAGAGAGTCTTCCACTTCTCAGCAGAAGCAATAGCAAAACTCAAAGCCAAGGCCAATGCAGAGTATAATACCAACAAAATCTCTTCCTTCCAATCCTTGTCCGCACTCGTCTGGAGGTGCATAACGCGGGTGCGTAATCTACCACCTGATCAGATAACCAGTTGCAGGTTAGCAGCCAACAACAGATCAAGATTGAATCCACCCATATCCGAGAATTACTTTGGGAATGTAATTTATCCAATAAGGGGTTTTACCACTGCTGGTGACTTGCTTGAGCATGACCTCGGATGGGCAGCGTGGAAGTTGCACGAGGCCGTGGTCAACCACAACGACAAGTCAATTCGTGGGTTGCTGGACGCTTGGCTTCAGTGTCCCCGCGTGTACCAGCTTGGTCAGCTTTTTGATCCTTTCAGCGTGATGATGGGGAGTTCGCCTAGATTCAACAAGTATGGAATCGACTTCGGGATGGGAAAAGCAGTGGCGCTCCGCAGTGGGTACGGGAACAAGTTCAGTGGGAAAGTGTCGTGCTACCCGGGACGTGAAGCAGGAGGAAGCATTGATTTGGAGACGTGCCTTCCGCCAGCTACAATGTCTGCCCTCGAGTCCGACAAGGAGTTCATGGAAGCTGCCTGTTTACCGTTAGTTAATCATTAGTTGAGCTAGTTTGACAAAGCAAGATGATAATATATACAATTATACATATATATGAAATGCCATGTCCAACTTGTAAGGAATGTTTAGCAATAAACGTAAAAGTTTTTCTTTTGCAGACAATCAATTTCCTGCTGCGTACAAAGGCTTTCAATCTATAATTCGAGTGCGTAACAAAAGTCATATTTAAGGCAATAATGCAATGAAATACCCGGTTTTTAGATGAACATATTTCAAATATGTTTTAGAATATACATGAAAAGAAAATAACAACCATTGAATACATGAAACTAATGACCGAAACTGATGTTGGAATGGATATTGGATTGTAAGCAATAAAATTTAGTCTACATTTGTTTGCCATTTTCTACAAACTGATATTGGAGTGGAATTCTATTTTCGAAAAATTTGGTCAGGTCTTTCTAATAATGTTTCAAGTTGAAGTTAAATTAGTAATGTTGTAGAGAAATTAGTATCATTCTGTCATTATATTAGACTAAAGAAGGTAGTTAATGAGTCAATAATATCTCATAATTGGATCCAATGGCATGGCATCCAAAATCAAACGGCTATTATCTTTGTCTAGAAACCAAAGTGCAGGGGAAAAGAAATATACCAGATTGTGCTGGTGTTTTAGCTTCGATGGTGCCATGAGACCCTTTTGCCCTTATGTTTGACTTTGATGCCTACTGACCGGAAGAGCGAGCGGTGAAAATTAGAGAGCTGAAGCATCTTTATCGTCTTCCCAAAGCGGAATTTTCGCCGGACCGAACCCAACCCATGTTGGGTCAAAAGAAGCGAGGGCTGTAGGGCTTCTTACAAAATTCCAGGCCCGACGTATCAAAAATTGAAAGTGAAAATTAGGCGGCAGTTTTAGGGGAAATTACACATTACACGGTGTTTTTGTAAAAAAAATTTGAAAAATACGGTGGTCAGAAGATGTGGTACGGTTTTTATTAGAAAAATACTATTTTTAAAAAATATTTAAAAAAATATCATTTTTAAAATAGTAACTAGTAACTGGTAACTAGTTTCTAAAAACTGGTAACTAGCACTAAAGGTATTTAACTAGTATATAATTTGTAACCAGTAACTGGTAACCAGTTTTCAGATACTGGTAAACAGTAACTATTTTTAAAATGGTATTTTTTTAAATATTTTTTAAAAAGTGATATTTTTCTAATAAAACCGTATGAAAATTTGAAAAAAAGTGTGAGTTCCGTATTTTTGTAATTCTTTTAGTTTTTATACGTAAAAGTGATAGAAACCCGCAGTTTTAACCAAAAAAAATTAGAAAAAAAACAGTGGTCTATACTTTTATGTAGATCCAGTATATGTTTATTAGCAAAACACCATTTTTTAAAAACTATTTAAAAAAATATCATTTTCTAAAAATAGTAAACCATAATTAGTAAGTTTTCAAATATCGGTAACTAGTAATCAAAGATATTTATAATTAGTAATTGGTAATCTGTAATCTGTAATCAATTTTCAGAAAATAGTAACTAGTAACTATTTTTAAAATGATATTTTTCTAATAAAAACTGTAAGGAATTGAAAAAAGAAATACCACTGTATTTTTGTAATTATTTTTGGCTTTTATATGTAAAACTGTTATAAAACCAAATTGAAAGAATATTTATAAAAATGACCTTTTTTTAAAGATCAATTTAAAAAATGGCTCTTTTGTTACACCTATTTAATAAATGACTATTTTATAATTTTATTTTAATAAATGGTTGTTTTTTAGTTGATCTATTTTTTATAAAATAAAAAAATTAACTAAATTTTTAAAAAATAAATCAATATATTTTGATATACTAAATATGAAAAAAAAAAACTATTTTTTAAATAATTTTCAAAATTATGCTTTTTTTTAATAGTGTTTGAGAAACTGTCATTTTGCAAACTATGATCCAATTCGGCCATTTGGCTAAAAAGCCCAGTTGAAAAATCCTAGATGGGCTAAATTTTTTGAAAAATGCCCGATGATCTAGAAAAATATCACTTTTTAAAAGTTTATTTAGAAACGTAATATTTTTAGTCAAGTTCTAGAACAATACCATTTTTTCTTCAAAATTAGTACTTTTTAATGGTAATCGAGGTAAATCAGCTGGGTTACTTGGGGGAAAATAATCTAGTTACTTCGACTTAACAAATTATTTTTCAAAACATTCCTAAAAAGTGTCATTAGTCCAAATTAATACTACTTATGTCAATTTCCCTAAACAAATTAGTCATTTGTTCATTGGGCCTCTTTGCCTCCTCGAGACACCCGTGACTTGGTGTAGGGTTTGTTTGATGATTAATTTCTGGGATTGTTTTAAATACATTTTTTCCCCAGTCTTTGTCTTTATTTTGATAACTAGTCGTTATACCGCGCTTTGCGCGAGTTGTATTAATATTGCATACATTAAGTCTAATGTATAGTTAAGTTCAATGTATTTCAACATTAAAAA
>JXTC01000053.1:345403-426558 GCA_002914845.1 Trema orientale | reverse complement strand
TATCATTAATATTAAATTAAATACAATATTATATAATACATGTATATATTACAACCAATCATAGCAAAGAAAAATAATGATTGGACCAATCATGAAAAAATTAGGATTTTTCTAAAAATTTTAAAATAAAATAATGATCAAAGAAGCTATCAGAGTTTTGAGCTTTAGGTTTAATATATATATAGATAGATAGATAGATAGATAGATAGATAGATAGGTATAGATAAATAGATAGATAGATAGATATAGATAGATAGATAGACTCATGGTGACTGGCGTGTTTTGATATAGGTGCTGGCATTTGGCTTCGTGTCAAATAAGACGTTTGAATCCTAAAAGACAAAAGTTTCGTAATGGTGCTCACAACGGCACAAGTTTGAATTCTTCTATGTATTAATAATAATTTTTGAACGACACAAGTGGACAAAAATGTAATAAGAAAGACATGAGCTAATCCGTCATCCACCATTCACTATAGCCCAAAAAGATTATTATGACAAAAATTTTATATTCAACTTAACATAGAAGATGGAATAAAAGAAAGAGTCTGAAAAACGCAAAAGCAATTATAATACAAGAGCAGCTAATACAAAGAAGCTAGTCAGGAAAAGTCGAAGTTGGAGGAGAGAGGAACGGATTGAAAATCTTAGACTTGGACCATGAATACTCCTATTGTTCATCACATCTCAGAGAGTTTTATCCAACCTCAATCTGCCCCAGAAGAATCGAAGCAGCCTTTCTATTTGACACCGTGGGATCTAGCCATGCTCTCCGCTCACTATATACAGAAGGGCCTTCTTTTTGCCAAACCCCCTCATGCAAAGGAGGATGGAAATGATTTCATGGAATCTCTGCTGGAGAGACTCAAGAGCTCCCTCTCCCTTGCTCTAGTTCACTTCTACCCACTTGCAGGCCGTCTTAAAACAATCAAAACCGAAAACCCTGCCTCTTCCTTGGTTTATGTGGACTGCAATGGCAGCCCCGGAGCCAAATTCATTTATGCTACTCTAGATATGACCATATCGGATATCCTCTCCCCAACTGACGTGCCTTCGATTGTTAAATCGTTCTTCGACCACGACAGAGCCGTCAACCATGATGGACACACCATGAGTTTGCTTTCCATTCAGGTGACTGACCTAGTGGATGGCGTCTTCATAGGCTGTTCCATGAACCACTGCCTAGGTGATGGGACCTCTTATTGGCACTTCTTCAACATGTGGTCTGAAATATTTCGAGCACAAGGAAATAGTAACTCAGTCTCACGACCACCCATTTTCAAGCGCTGGTTTCCTGACGGTCATGGTCCAATCATCAGCCTCCCTTACACCCACCGTGATGAGTTTATCAGCCGATTTGAAGCTCCCAAACTAAGAGAGAGATTCTTCCACTTCTCAGTGGAATCAATAGCAAAACTCAAAGCAAAGGCCAATGCTGAGGGTAATACTAACAAAATCTCTTCCTTCCAGTCCTTGTCCGCACTTGTCTGGAGGTCCATAACACGGGCGCGTAATCTACCACCTGATCAGATAACCACTTGCAAGTTAGCGGCCAACGATAGATCAAGATTGGATCCACCCTTATCGGAGAATTACTTTGGCAACGTACTTTATCCAATAAGGGGAACAACCACTGCTGGCGAATTGCTTGAGCATGACCTCGGCTGGGCAGCGCAGATGTTGCACAAGGCCGTGATTAGCCATAACGACAAGGAGGCACGTGAGTTGCTTGATGCCTGGCTTCAGTCTCCCCAGGTGTACCAAATAGGTCTGTTTTTCGATCCTTTCAGTTTGATGATGGGGAGTTCGCCCAGATTCAACATGTATGGATGTGAATTTGGGATGGGAAAAGCACTGGCGCTCCGTAGTGGGTATGCAAACAAGTTCAGTGGGAAAGTATCGTGCTACCCAGGACATGAAGGAGGAGGAAGCATTGATTTGGAGATGTGCCTTCCGCCAGCTACTATGTGTGCCCCTGAATCTGACAAGGAGTTCATGGAATTCGCCTGTTTACCCATTATCGAACATTAGTTGAACTAGTTTAATTGAAGAGCAGATGATCAAATGTAACACATCTTCACCATGTAAGGGAAGTAAGGAATAGATTATGTTTTCTCTCTCTCTCTCTCTCTCTCTCTCTCTCTCTCTCTCTTATCAATGTTCTTCTGTCGCATACAAAGATAGCAGACGGATATTTTCAATGTAAAAGCAAAACAGTAAATGTCAATAGTTCAATGAAATGCGATTGCCACCATTTAACGAAAGTAAGCATTAAACAATCACTTGTAATGAAATGCCATGTCAAAAAAGTTGCAATTTATCTTTAGAGTGTAACAGAAGATATATTGTTGGACACATGAAAATATCAGCAGAAGCTGATCCATAATCAGATACAATCAAAACGAATTTTGAGGTTTTCTTATGTTTATAACTTGGTTTATTTTGCTTCCTGAATCTACTAGAAATAGGCCAAGCCATCTGTTACCATATGAAAATGAAAAGCTTTGATATTTTGTGTCTCCCCCATCCCTTTGCGGGTCGTTTAAGAAAAATCCAGCAGATATTTCTAACAATGCCCGATTGAAATCATATACATAAGTAACATTATAGAGAATGTCTCAACCAGTGAATCTACAAGAAGGGATATATCAAAATCTATTTTTTTTATAATAAAAAAAAATTGAATGAACACTCCTCCAAGAGAACCAAAAAATAAAAAATAAAAATAAAAAGGGAATTTCCAAAATACCCACAAACCAGAAACAAATTCAATGGCCCCAAAATAAAGCGGCCGAGTCATCGTAAATAAAACGAATAAATTATTCCGAACCAGTAAACGAGGTAGCTACTTGGGCCCATTTGCCCACTCCAAAAAGAAAGGGAAAAGCACATAGATACCCGTTTTCTTACACATATTTTCGTAAATACCTGTTCTTCCATTTTTTTTTTTCATCAATACCCCTTTTTAGGGGAATAAATACCACAAGCATGTACTGTATATATTTCATAAATAAAAATTATACGAAAATCGGTATATATTTTGCGATGTATATTATAGGTATAAATTCACTATAAATATGAATCATGGGTATGTATTTACATTATAAATATATACCACACATATTTTACACATAAAATGTATACCCAAAAAAGAATACTTTTTAAATAAAAAAGAACATGTATATGTGAAATATATGGCACAAAAATGAGTATTTGGTGTAAATTTCTCATAAAAGAAAAATAAGTCAGTGATTGCGAAATCATGCTCAATAGCAATTTGGTGGTTGGTATTAGTCATATAGCAATTTTGTTTTTTAGGTGAGTAAACGAATCTTTTATCACAAAAATCTAAAGTCTGTTACAACAATATATTCAATTGGAAGACGAGATGCTTGCAACAAAATAAGCTTATCATCCATTAATAATGATGCGAACTTACTTAAATCATGAGTAGAGCTGTCAAACACTCATTTAAGTGAAGTACAAATATGCTTTTATATCATGCCAGGCACGGCCCATATTTTAGTCGTGTCATACCGTATTGTACCTAAAGTATAAAATTATTAGCTCGACATGATTCGTTGGCCTATGTTTTAACTTGTCATGTCGTATTAGCCCATATGCTTAAATAAAACAATCTATTTGGGCCAAAATTGATCCAATTAATTGGTAAATTATATTAACTTTAGTTGTCATTTTTATGATTTTTTTTTTCCAAATCGTTTAGATAATTAGATATATTAAAAAAATACTAAAGTACTAAATTAAATATAATACTTTTTAACACCAAAGAAGAATTAGAAAAAATCATAATTAATTCGTTTGGTATGCAAGGTAGAATATGATTGAATTATTTTAAAGGATTAGATTGGATAGGATAGGATAAGATTATAGTCCAATCCTATCTCAAGATTAGTGTACTATGTTCTGTAAGGATGGGATTAATATGTGTATTTCATAGTTTTAACTAAATAACAAATTTTGAGGTGTGACTAATTTAGAAAAATACTACTTTTAAAATTAATTTAGATAAATACCATTTAAAAATGAATTTTAGAAAAAATACCACTTTTAAACACTTTTGAAATACTATTTACAAAAGTACTACTTTTAAAATAATATTTCAAAAATACAATTTCTAGTTTTACCACTTTTAAGAGTTAATTTCGAAAATACCAGTTCTAAAATTTAATTTCAAAATGGCATGTTTTTATGACTTCAAAAATATTCTATTATGTTTAATCAAATTCATAATCCCTCACAATCTCAAATTCTCAAGAGGATAAGATTATCCTCTTCTAAAGATACTATTTTTGGAGTGAATTATTTTAATCATATCTAATATCTCTCATATACATGCACCAGATTAATTTAATCATATACAATCTCATCCTTATCATGTGTTCTAAACGAGACTTAAGTGTCTCCCAATTGGGTTGACACTTATCTATAATAATATACATATGTATAACGTACTAATGTGTTGTGCCTACGTGTCGTGTCGTGCCAATGAGTCGTGTCATGTCATGCTTAGCCTATCGTACTTAACTTATGAGCCAAATATGGCCCTAATAACTGGACCGTGCTTGGAATAGCCCGCATATTGGGGTACAATGCTATGCTGAAGCCGTATTGTGTCGTGTTGCACTGTGCTAATGGGCCGATCCAGCTTTCTTGACAACTTTAATCATGAGTCTTTTCATTACTTGCACAGTACTATACAATAGTTAACTAAAATATCAAGAAAAAAGATAATAAACTAAATGCATCTAATAATAGCTGACCACATTATAAATGACAAACACTATCAATGAAAGTGTGCACTACTTTCAATGTATTCGACTCTAAAAATTGAAGATTTTGGCCAACATCTCTGGCCCATTAGAGAGATAAAAATTCAGATTTAGCATCCGTAAGCTTAGAAGAGAAGATGCAAAAAAATAGATATGACTTCACCTCAGTCAATTCAAATGATAACCAATGCATTATGCGAGTTTCCTTGTAAGTATCTTCAAAATGTCGTGTTTAACCCGTTTTAGTGGGAGTAACTCCATTCTTCTCATCTCATCAGAGAGGTAAAGACAAAGCCCTTTCTTCCCCTCGTTATTCTTCAAATTACCATATTTATAATAGAGTTCCAAGCTACAAATTTTTGTCAACTAATCACTCAAAAATTTTTGGGCCTTCATTTCAAAATAAATAAATAAAACCTTTATGGCCTTTACCAAGTAGATAGAGGTCTTTTAATTTCCATATCTAAGAGGTTACCAATCTAGAATATATATAGTTTGCCTAAAATTTAGAGTTGAATAACTATCAGAAACAATCTATTTCTATGAGGCGAGCTTAGCATGCTTGGACTACCCCACAATCGAGAAAACTCTCAAGGCTGACTTAAGATGCTTCATCGACGACGAGCAAGTTTTTCGCAATAAAGAAATTATGGGGAAGAAGATTTTGAAAAAAAGAGTGGAGATGAGGCTATGAGAGGTGGTAGAACACATGATTAGGTGTATCTTAGCTTTATGAGAAGACTAATTTGTGAGTCTTTTGATTTAATACGATGGCCCAGATTTGGGACCTTACTGTAGGAGCAAATGTAAGGGTCCTTCCCCAATAAATATGAAAATAAAATGGGAATTAATTTTTTGTCATAAAACACTATGCATTTTACTTATCAAATTGGTCACTCAATGTAATCTATTTCTTTCCAAAAGATATACATAAACATGCTCGGATGATCCTAATGCAGAGTAGCTAGTATTTTACCTGGTCAAAAAAGACAGCGTTTTGAAATTTAAAACAAAATTACAATCTAAATTAAAAATTAGAGATAAAATAGAAAATATATATTAAAAAATTTAAGAAAAAACAATAATCAAGGCCAAAGCCACAATCGAGGTCGGATTACAAACAAATGGTCATGGTCGAGGCTGCCAAATGGTTAAGGTCGTGAGAAGAGGTATGGCCTAGGTCATTCCTACTTGGGTCGTTTGGCCTTAATTTTTCTATCTTATTGTGGATTTTAATTTTAAATTAAAGTTTAAACTTTAAAAAGCTCTCCAATTTGGAGGAAGTAAAATTTCTCATTTGAAGTACATTGTCAAATTCTTTGGGCCTATTTGGCATAGCTTTTAAAGATCTTTTAGAGTCCAAAAGTTATTTTTGAGAGTGTTTGAATGAATTGTCGGAAGATTTTTTTTAATTAAAAGATCTTTTTAATAAAGCATGGACCCACTAACTTTTTTAGGAACATCTTCTAGGGCTTTTACTTCAGAAAGTAAAAGTTATCCCAAACGGGCCTTTTGTCTTCTAAAAATCCTTCCTCCTAACAATAACTATATCTCAAATTTATCTACTAATCCTTCCATCTCTCTCATTCATTCCACGTATCCCTCGAGCCAAATACAATATACAAGCATTTTTGTCACTTATATCTTGTTTTTGCTAATTAGATGACATTGATGGACAGTTTGATAATATTTTAAATAAGGAATGTTTTAGGCTAAAAAAATATATATGTTTTCAAGTATTTATAAGATATTTTTGAATAAGTAGATTTTTTTTTCTCGTCATAATTGTCTCCAAAGCACATGTTTTCTATTTAAAAAAAAAAAATCAAAATTTTCAAAACTATAAAGTTCCTTGTTCGTGGTTTGGTTGGGTTTTATATCTACTTAATGTGTTAGACCACATATGCAGATTAAACCTATTCCCAAACCATGCAGTTTGAAATAATGCAAACTATAGGGAAATTAAACTAATCTGCACCAATATTTATAGTGTGATGCAGTTTAGTCATTGCATATTGGACAATAGTTACTAAAAATGAGCTTGATAAAATTTGACCACTAAGAATATAGAAATTAGAGTGGATGTCCTTCTATACTTCATGTCAATAAATTTCCATTTTTCTCTTATAGCTAAATAACTGAGTATAAATGCTTTTACATTTGGTATATTCACTGATATAAAACTAGCTTTAGTTTCCATACTAAGCATATTAGTTGTTAAGGTAGGTAAATCACATTTCACACTTTATATATCTAATTATTGGCAACTTTTGCTATAATATTTGAAAGACGAAACATTTATTAAAATATGCCAAATATTCGACCATTTTGATATAAAGCCCCTTTCAAGTCCAATATGGAAATTTATGGTATATGTCTTTAAAAAAGAAAAAAAACAAACAAACAAAACAAACAAAACAAACAAAGTATTAGTAACCATTTTTATAGGTAAATATCCATTTGTTAGATATGATATTTTAGTTTCTTTTTTATTTCTTTTTAAATTGTCCTTTAAAGCTATTAATGAGAAATCACTATTAAACATTACATATCTTTTTCTCTTGATATATTAAGTTATTACTTAATATATTTTCAAATGTACCTATTGTGATATTTACCCTACAAAATATGTTTTCTAAATTACTCGTTTGTATAACAACTTTATCTTACATGCATTTTATGATAATTATTCGATTAAACTAACTTAGAATAGTTTATTTATCTGAAAAAGATTCCATGACTTTATTGGAGTATAAAGAAAAAAAATATGATTAAGTTTGTTAATTATGGAGACACTTGTTTCTTTATCTAAGTCTAAACGAATTTGTTCACAATATATAAATAAAGAAGGAGTATTGTATTTGCCATAGATTGTAGTATTTATCTATCTCAATATAAATGATGTATTTTAAATCATTGAAGTGTCCGACTTCTAAGAGAAATACTAGTACAACATAAACAAATTATGTGTATTGAACTGGACTAAGAAATATAATAACTGGAGTTTAAATACCATAACTCAATTCTTCATATTACTACTTATTAGCTCTTAGCATGTAGATCTTAATTCTTATGTGATTGGACTTGCATTCATGAGTTGTAACATTTTGACATGTTAAAAGACTAGCTTCTATGCTAAACGAGGCGAACTCTGGGTCTATGATGGAAACATCAAATAGTTAAGAACATTATACTTTGATGCCACCTTAGAATCTTTCAAGATTCTTATAATAATACAATCTAAGATCTTATTATTCACTTTGTGAATGGTTGATAATTTTGTCTAATGGCCATATGAGAAAAATTATCGATAACATTAATCTTGATAAAAAGATGATAATTTAAAGATAAATATATGTTAGAAGGATATTACAGTAATTTCACATATCCAACTATGACATTGTACAAGGATTTCACATGTGGTATAGAATATGCTAAATGGTTCATTTATTTAGGGCTAATTAATTAAATCTCTATAAAAAGTATGACACTTAATCTAAGAGTGTAGTATTGAGCTTTTAGTTGAGTGACCTCTTTACTAATAATCATAAACAGAGCCAAAAATTTTGTCTAGTGGGGGCTATTCTATAATTTTTCTATTTATTAGTGGGGGCTTTGCATATAATCTAAAGATAAAAAATTATAACATATATAAATTGTTTGCTTTTTAAAAGGGAAATATAGAATTGAGTGGGGGATTAAGCCCCCATTATGTAACAAGTGCATCTGTACCTGCTAATAGTAATTAGATAAATACCATAATAAGAATTATTATTATATTTATCACACTATTGAAGTTTAAGTTATTTAGATTCATTAGGTAATTTGTTTAGCTTAACAAAACTTGTTAATTAGTTAGTAGTATTCGTGATATTAATTTCATAAAATTATGTAAAATAAGAATTCTACATAGAAGTAGGTATTTTTATAAAGATATTTCAATAGTTGTACAAGCTTATAAAAATATGCATAAAGCCGATATTGGAGAATAAGTCCAATCTTAATTGGACTAGAGTTAGTAGTTTAAGCCTCGTATATATAATACATATTTAATACAAAGAAACTGTACAGTTGACATAATGCTAGTCGTGAAATAGTGAGAGAAAGAGAGAGAGGAATTCAGTGATACTAGCTGAGGAGAGAGAGAAAAATTTTCTTCAATCTTACATACTCATCCCAAGCCACTGTGATCAAAAATCAAGAAAATGTTCTTGATTGTTCTTCAATTGAATGATTCGACTTGACGCCCACTCATCTCGTCTTCCAAGTGTTGGAGAATAGATAAAAAGATCTAATGCTAGACTTTAGAGATTTGATCATCATCTACAAGAAGATTAATGAGGAGCACACATCAAGAGATAAACACAAAATTCTTATTCTCTTGGATTTTGCATCTGGATTTAATTTATGCTATATGATGATCCTGTTGATATATGTTGTTCATTAGTTGTGAAAAGTTTATTTTCATGTAAAAATTTTGTATTTCTTTATGCTAATTTTTTCTCTGCACATATGATGAGATCATGATGTTTCTAATGAATGTATGCATATATCTAGTATTTAGTAGTTTCCAACAGTACCACATTGTAATCTTGATTTTTTGTAGATATCTTTTTAGTCATGATATTTATTTTATAAGATTAGTGTATCTGATCAGATTTTTATGAAAAAAATAAATTATAAACTGGGTTTTGAAAAAATAATATATGTAGTAGTGGAATTATTATATATGATAATATACTAAGTACTTACACATATGGGTGTTCAAAATCCGCATGATTCAATCCAATCCACACGAAGTTTTTTAGTCCATTCACATAGTATGGGTATTAGCACATATGTGGATTAGATATAATTTCTAAAATCCGCATTTTTGAGGATCAAATATAGTTTTCACCTTGAAAGTAACTGAACAATCCAAACCGCCCTTAAAGGATATGTGTATATATATATTATATAATTTATAAATCTCATAATTCATATATGTTGTAAAATTTATCTATTGGTTATAGATTAAGGTGTAAAAGTTTATTATATAATATACCATATATGATTAACACTTTCTAAAATACGAAAGCCTAAATCTATGCTAAAATTAAATAATTTAAAATGAAAAAAAATACCAATATAAAGTCCAATTAAAAATCAGGCCTAAATTACTAATCAAAAGTAAATTGATCTATACCACACATTCGCAGATCGGGTTGGATTAGTTTAAATGTTTATGTGGATTAGATTAGATATAATTTTTAAAATCCACACTAATGTAATATGCTTAAAAAAATGCGGATTGGATTGGATGAACACCCCTACTGGCATGGACATACCAAGAAGAAAAAAGATTTGCATTTTTCAATGATGATTTTCCGTTAATAACAGTAGAGTTCATTTTCTGCACTTTCATGAACTCATGAAATTTAAAAGAAGTTTAAAAACCTCTTAACTAACAAATGGACATCAATGTATAAGAAATTATGGGTTTTGACGAGGGCAATAATTGATAATGTAATAAGTAATACATATGAAAATATACCGAGTCCATACATGGATATATAATGATAAAAAAGAAATATACTACTTAAGTGTGATTTCTCGTTAATGACCGTAAAATTATTTAAAAAACAAATTATGAGCTCATAAACGTTTGAAAATAGTATCAAAAACTTCTTAACTAAAATATTGACATTAATTTGTAAAAAGAAATGTGGATTTTGATAAAGATAATTTGGATATTTAATTTCAAAGATTGTCTAATTGTGTCATTTATAACTTTTAAATTGGGGATATTTACTAATTTTTAGGTCTAAAGAGGGACATACACATATTCAAGTCTCATTCTTGACACTATGTTTTTTTTTCAGTCTTTTTTCTTAAGACAAAAAATTATATTTCGTCTAATTACGAAAATATATTCTACGAAGTATAAAAACTTAACTAAAATTTACATTAATTGAACAAAATTTTTGCAAAACTGGGCGTTGTACCACATCAGGTTTGAATTTTATAAACAATATCAAAATTGCATACATGCAGGATTGGATTGGATTATATGGACAAGATTAGATTATCTTGAATCTAATATTATGTTTGGTAAAGAATCGGATTAAGCAATTGGATAAACAATCCAACATTTGGTATATGATCGGATAGAACTAAATTAAAATAATAATAATAATAATAATTAACTATTAAATTTGTAAATGCTTAAATTTAAAAAGATAGTAAAAATGTTTACTATATTAAAAAAATTATACTCTTTCTCAACAAATTATCTATATTAAAATGTTGACTTATGAAAACATATTATTTGTAATAAGAATATATCAAGGATTATAATTTTGAGAAAATTTAATCCACACATACAATAAATATAGAACAATAAATTTATTCTCGATTCCTTTTGGTATTTACATATTCCCCTTCCTTTTTTCTTGGCATAAATCAAGAAACATCGGTCATTTAAAAAAAAAAAAAAACAGTAATAAATATTATCAAGAAATCAACAAACTAATTGCATGCTTAATGTCCACTACCCATAAGAAAGATATTACTAATCTATTCGAAAGCAAGAACACCAGTTTCATGCGATTCTTAGTTTAAAATAAATAAAAAAATAAAATAACAAAGCTAAAAAAAAAAAAGCGAAATAAATAAGAGGAAAGAAAAAAAAAACTCAGTAGAGCAATTCTTTCATAAACCAGATCAAAACAATCAAAACCCAGATCATAAAATAAAAAAAAAAAAATTTAAAATCATGATTGTAAGCAAAAATCTAAATAATCAGATACAATGGGATAGACCGAGTTTGAGTGACGGTGTAAAGAAGACAACGACGAGCAGCAACAGGAACGAGCAGGCGCAAGCTTAACGGCCAGAGCTGCACGAGATTAATGGCAATAGGCAGCACAAGGATGGGCTCACTGGCTGTGTAAAGAAGGGTTGTGGATTAGAGCATAGGATAGAGTTGGGGAATAATAGTCCCAAGATAAATTATCCCGCCATTTTGTTAGAGACTATTAATCTTATAACACGTGGGATAAATACGGGTCAATGGACTATTTATCAAGTAAATTTTTGTCCCCAAACATAGGATTTGGATTATTTATCATAGTCCTCGTTCCAATTTATGTGCCAAACGGCCCATAAGTTACAAAAATTGAACGGAAAGGTTAGAATTCTATAAACAATATCAAACCTGCATGAGTTAAAAAAAAAACGGAACGAATCGGTAAATTGTGGTAAAATTCAACCAATTTCTACAGTATATTTATTTTTTTAATATATTATTCGATAACAAGGATTTGAACTTTAAACCTTCACATTCACATGTGAATTAAACAATTTTTTCTTTCGAAATGCAAAACCCAGGATCTGTTGTCAGTAATCAATCACGTTTGGCCCAAGTTTAAGACAACAATATTGTTCTTAGTAGTTGACTAACGAAGAGTTATGTATTTATTTTTTGTTCAAAAGATAATAACAGAGAAATATATTCACCAATAACGAATTGCCTTAGCCCTTAAGCACTCGCCGTTAAAAGAAATAGCCCACTACTCGCTGTCTTCCTCCGAACACGTGGCGAGGATAAGACAGTCAGTTATTCCAGATAGCGCGTGCCCAGAAATATACCATATATCTCCGACCAATTATGGACGATTCCATTAATGCTTTGTCCGAAAATGGAAAGTTCGAAACTGAAATATTCTTTTGTTTTCCTTATTTTGTTAAACCTACTCAAAGTGCACGGTTTACTTTTTTTTTTTTGATAATAAAGTGCACGGTTTACTTAATACTACCATTCAATGTATATAATCACCTCCAAATCAACGGCTCCAGATACGTTAGCCAAACATGGTATACCAGATCAACGGCTCCAGATACGTTAGTCAAACATGGTATCATGCCACACACCATATGGACTCGAAGTAACTATACACCAGAAGAACCTTCCACTGACCACATCAGCAGACCCAATGAAACTCCTCCAAGTACGCGCCACGTCGTCCCTCTTTCCAAGTCGGGAAAATTACGAAAAGTTCTCCGCACCCGTCATCTGACCAATGAGGGCACGGCGTGGGTTACACGCTCGCAGCCTCTTTACGGACTCGCGACACGTGGACGTCGCGGAGCGGGTCAAAGAGGGAGGAAGACATACTCCTTAGTAGTGACAAGGGCGGGCGGAAAGCTTCTTGGGCACGCTTTTGGTTGCACCTGAAGACTCGCATCTACATCTATAAAGAAGCTCTGTTCACACTCTACCAGCTACTCTTTGCTCTCGCCTATCGTCCCAATACTCTTTAAAAAATAAAAATAAAATAAGATTCGGCTTTTGGATTCTGATTCAGGTTCTCGTTTTCATCCATGGAGAATCCAAACGCGGCGTCGTTTTCTCTCCCGGCCGGTACTCGCTTCTACCCTTCCGAGGAGGAGCTCCTGGGGCACTACCTGAGGGGGAAGAATGCGAACCCCAGTGGCGTCAGTCTGATCAAAGAGCTGGACCTGTACGGACACGACCCCTTCGAGCTGCCGGAGGGTGTTGGCTATCCGTACGGGAGAGGTGGCAAAAAGAGGCATTGGTTTTGCTACACTGCTGCTGCTGCTGCTGCTGGGAGGGATGTGAATAGGAAGAGCAGAGAGAAAAGGAGGGCCAGGAATGGGTATTGGAGGAAGAAGGGGAGGACGACGGGAGTGATGGGCCCAGGAGGAAATGACGTGTTGGGCACCAAAACCAGCTTCGTCTATTACCTGGGCAGGTCGACCAAGACGGCTGTGCGGACTGATTGGGTTTTGTATGAGTATGCCGCGGTCGATGATCATCAGGTACTTCTTCTTTTCTTTTCTTTTTTTCTCTCTTTTTTTTTTTTTGCTTGGAAAAAGTATATTTGAATATTTAGTCCACTTACTTCCGTCTGATACAATTTAACTTTAGTTTCTTTCTTTTACTTGTTTGTAGGATTGGAAGTAGAAGATATCGATTTCAGTCCTAGCTAGTAATTTCGTCTTATATTATAAATGCACGGCTTTATTTGATTTCGAAAGGTTTCTTCCGCTTATTTTGTTTTGGTGTTGTTTATTTGGATGGTATGGTTAAAATTTGGTTCCTTTTGAGCCATCTCTTCCTTCGTTCCCAATTGAGATTTTAAAATCGTCAATTTGAAGATGTAATGCCCTTTTCAGAGCCGGATAAGTCATGTTTGTGTTGTGAAATTTCGCGACTCTGCGTCATAGACCCGCTTTCTTTCCTTCTTATTGTTTCCAAATAATTCGTTCCGATAGTTCGAGAGAAATAAGCTCATTTTATATCATTAGCGGAATAGTACTTGGTACTCATTTTTAGTTGGAAATATTGAATGTTTAGGCCATAAAAGGGCCGCCGGACTTTTAAAGGGCCTATTCTTCTTTGTGTGTTACTTTCTGTAATCTGCCAAAGCTGTTGACTTGTCCGCAGTTCTCCCAAGAATAAGTGTAATAATATTTGTACTTTTGACCGGCTTATTTATGTTTTGTTCTTTCTTCACCTATCAAATGGATGATCTAGATTTTACAAGTGATTATGATACGTGTCTTATGACATTCAGCTGATATGTTTAGTGCCAATGATCATGAGTTTATAGTGTTTTATTTTCACTAATATTAAATGATGCAACTTTCATTGATCGCTTTCATGTATAAGCCATTGGTATAGTTTATATTTCTCTTTTATACATTCGTCTGTGTCTACCTGCAGGCTTCTTTCGTCTTGTGCAGAGTATTTTTCAAACCCCGTACTAGGAATAGCATATCAGGGAGTGGTTTCTTTTTTTCTGCTGAAGGAAGTATTTCAGCAGTGCGTCACATTGGAATTCAGCACGATGGATCTGTTATCCAAGATAAGGAGGTAGAGGGTCAGATTCTGACAGGGCAAGCTCCAGTCACACTCATTGGATGTAGTATTGGTGGATCCATATCCATATTCATCGAGATTAATGCAAAGGTAACCTGTGTAAACAATTTCTTTTGCTTGCTGATGATTTATTACTGCCGTTTCCATTCTTGATCGTACATTTGGGCTCATGCTCATCATTAGCTCTTTTATTACTTTCTTTCCTGCTTGCTTTGTATATATGTATATCTCTGTCTATTACTTTATGCTTGTTCTGTTTTTCGATACTAAATTCTCATACTCTGCATCAAATTATTTACATTCTGTGTTGTGTCGTGGATGTGCAGGAGGCTTCATCTGTGACTAATAATTCAGAAATGAATACCAGTGCTTCTACAGATGAGGATGTACTGTCCACTGTAAACAATGATTACTTGGAGGTTGATGATCTTGCGGATTGATTACCGAATATAATTAGCCAAACACAGAAGAGATTAATATAATTAAGGATGTGGATATTTACTGACGAGGTTCAGTTTTAAGTTGAAACTGTTATTTCTTAAGATTCTTCAGCCATATAAAAACCCTTTTTTTTCCTTTGTTGGTTGTCTAAACCCAAAGGAAGAGAAGGGTTTTTATATGCTTAAGAACCTTAATAAATAACAGTTTCGACTGAAAGCTAAACATCATCAGTAAATATTTATAGAAAAATTAATGGAAATAGAAATTATCAGTTATGAATTGTTGAGGGAGATTCAGTGGCAGAATCAGTTTTCTTGGAAAGGTAATTGTCAAGTAATTCTCTTTCTTATTTTATTTACAGTCCATGTGAGGAAATATTCATTTTCTTTTTGGTCGGTGATGCAGATTCGCTCGGAGGCTAATGAAGGAAAATGCTTTGTGGATAAAGAAACAATGCGTTAGATGGTGGTAAATCCAATTAGGGATCTGTTTGTATCGACTACATCACCAAGCTTTGCAATGCTGCCTAGGCTCTATGGTGGAGTTTTTATGTATCTGCACTCGTGGGAAATTTTAATTTTATATCACCTTTAGGTTCATTCCTTTTAAGGCTTGTTTATTTCCCCTACTGTTATGTTATGATCTCTCTGGTCCATACCCTGTTTTCTTGGCTTACGGTTTTCTTTGTGGTCTTAACTTCTAAACAATTGGACCATGTGAACATAAGCTATATTTCACTTTACTTTCTTTCCTTTTTCCTTTTTCAGTGATAGACAACCATGAAATAACCGTATTTGTTATATGGTATTGGGTTTAGGTTTTATATAAATTGCTTGCGGTAGTTGTTGTCTTTCCGTATGTTGAGCTTGCTTAAAAGCCATGCAAAATAGAGAAATTGATACTTGATAGGTTGCCGTCCTGTTTTTACATTTTCTTGTTTTGATGTTTCCCACATCATTGGACCAATCTTTTCCCAACTCATTCTTTAAGGATTTTGAATGCATCTCACTCTTGTTGTCCTTACCTGGTAGCTTTTGGAATTTGGTAACTCAGGGCGCCTCTAGTCGTACTCGTACCTGGCTCTTTTGTTGAGCATGTTAAGCATGCTCCGCTATTTACTAACATTTGTACCATTGACCCTTATGGTTAAACTTAAAACCACAAATAAACGAAACCTAAAAGGACAGAGCAAAGGTTTTGGTACGTGCATTGATTGCCTATTTATGCATATAGAATACGATTGTTTATGGCATAAGTATTAACGTATCAACTTGCAATGAGTATTGAATTTAGAGGCTGACATATAGTACTCAGGCCTGCCTTTTTCCTTCGCAAGAAGTTGCACTTAATAATTAATCTCACAATCGATGTAATGCTTTTCTCTCCTTGATTCTTGCAAGTGGACCAGTGCGGATGCTCATTCCTTCTTTTTATTTCTCTTCTTCCACAGTTTAGTTTGAGATCTCACACTTATTCACCAAGCAATAACAGAAATAGGCACCTTTTCTTTTTTATTTTAGTTAAAGTTATTTTTTCTCAAAGTTAATTCCTATGCTGTTTGTGGTAATGACAAAGAAAATAGTGTTAACAAAAATTGTGATACCCACTAATGGTGGTAGCTGCAAGGCAATCTTGCTCCCTCTACATTCCATAGACCGTTAGAATAACATATTTAGCTTTTCAATAATAAGCATGCCTATCTTTCATGTGGCTATATTCAAAGTGTAAAACCAATACAACTCAAAGTGCATCATTATCATCATTCTCCCACGTCTATAGGTTCCTCTATGGCCCTTATTCTAACTTGGTCATACATGTCAATGGGCCAATGATCCCAAAAGGGTCATGGGTTTTGTTCCCTTAAATTAAATTGATTCAATAACTTCATCAACCACTTTTAGATTAAAAGATTTTAAGAGAGTAATTGTTTGGAAATTAGGTCCATGCTTGCCAACCACCACCACTCCCTTGCCTTGCCTAGTTTCCTGGGCAACTTTCTTTCTTTACCCTCCACTAACAACAGGTATTTCTTTATTGCTTATAGTGTCATATAGGATTAGACATTATCCCTTGTTCCTTGTGATTTCAACTTTCAATTTGATAGATAGCCAAAACCCATATCATGGTATATTTTTATATAATTGACCTTTTTTTTGGTCAAAAAAAAAAAAGAAAGCAACTCACGAGTTAAATCCGTTTGGCTTGTTTTGCAACTAGAGTCTTAATTTGTCAAGTTTTCTCCTCCAATGTCAAAAGTAGGAAAAATAATTCTAAATATTCTCTCAATGGTGGGGGGAATCGTCATTCTTATCTTGTTAGTTATATAATAAGATATAGATTATAGATGATTTTTTTTTTTTTTTTTCAAGAGGGCCATTACGCAATGGGTTATATAAGCAAACCCCATATGTACAGATTGGGGTTCGTTTTCGTGGCCTAAATTAAAGCACAAAAGAAAAACAAGATATATGGACTTTTACATTTTATATAAAATAAAATAAATAAATAAACAAACAAAAAGCAAACCAAGGCAAAGCAAAGCAACCACCTTTGAAAGGTAACAGAGGATGAAAACAGAGAAAGCCACAAATGGAACCAAAACAAAAAACGTTAAATAAATTAAAAAAAAAAAAGGCCCACGATTGAGATATGAACGGTAGCGGACGCCATTTAAAGAACCTTCCCAGATACCTAAGGGGGGTTGTACAGTATTTTACTATTTCTTACTTATTTTTTATTTGTTTATTTTTTTAAAATTGTTGAAGGTCTAAGATACCAAATGGGGAGTTTTTAGGTCCTTGTATTCACACCTCTTTTTTAAGCAAAGATATATAAGGTAAGCAATCCGTGTACTGCATACAATGATCAAATCACACCCTCCCTTTGGTAAGCAAATTGTACCGACAGAATAATTTAGTGACCCATATGAAGTTATGGCAATTCATTTTTCCTTTTCATAATTATTAATTTTAATTTTTAATTTTGCCTCTTTTACCCTAAAGATTTTATTTTCCTTTTGGACCATGTGATGGGAAACAAAGTCTATTAATGGTGTGGTCAAAAAATAATACTCCCCACATAAAAAAGCACCCCAAGCCAGATTTTCAGGAAAGGAAAGAAAATCTAAAGTCGTCATCTCATGAGGGGTGGGTCCCATATCATTCTACCTCGCCACGTGTAATATTACCAATCTTAATTTTAACTTTTAAAATTTTGTTTCGTTTTTATTATTTATTTATTTTCAGAACTCAAGCACAGCTCAATCAAAAGTCGTAAGTCAGAAAATAGCTCCTTGTAAAGGGCATGTGGACGTTGAGGCCGAGCCGCCGAGGGTTGAACGCAGGTGTTTGGCGTGAACGATATGGAAACAAGACATGGTGTGGGACTGCCCTTCGGCGCATTGGAAGATGTTATAAATATAATAAAAATTAACCTACATGTCTTTTCTTCTCTTTTACTATTTTTTTCAATATTTTAATTTATGATTTTTTTTGTGTGCGTTAAAAAAGTATAATTGAAGGTGAAAAAGAGAGAATAATTAGAGCGAGAGAGGTGATAAGCCTCATTCGGTAAATTGGTAAGTGGCCCAACTCCAAACATAACACATCTTTGGTCCTCTACTACTAGTTGCTGAATGTTGATGTTTGTTCTTTACTATTTATTAATTAATTTATTTTTTAAAAAAAAATTTATTAAATTCATTGTTGGGAAACTTGATGATGTATGACTAATTACTCTTCATTGTTTAAGGAATGAGGATCTCTCTCTTTGGGTTATTTTGTAAATTAAAAGGATTACATACTGCCCCCCTTTAATCTCTCTTTCTTTCCCTTTCTCAACATTGCATTTCTCATCTCATATCTCCTATTGTCCACCCAAAGGTCCAAAGCCTGCTCCTCTCTCTTTCTCTCCCATTGCTTAGTGGGTTCTATTTTCTCATCTCTTTCTTTTCTCAAGAAAGAGAGAGGCAATTTATTTGGACATAATAAAAGAAAAAAAAAAAAAGGCCTGCTTGTGCTTTTAGAAAGAGAGAGGTTTTTTTCACCATTTTTCCCGGAATTTCCGGGCAAGTCCTTTGATTTATTCTTCATATAGATCAGTAGCTTCAGCTGGGTATGTAAGTTTGTCTGGGTTTTATTCGTTCATTTCGTCTTTTTTTTTTTGTTTGTTTTTGTTTTTGTTTGATCGATCGATTGGTGGTAAGATTGGTTCTGAAGATATCTTATTTATTTATTTTTTTTCTTTTACTTGTTATGGTTTTACCTTAATCTTCTGAGCCAGAGTCTAGATAGAGATTTAGCGGTGGCGATAGAGGAGTTTGTGTATTTTGTTTTGAATATCCATTTTTCCAAAGAGGTTTTCTGTGTTTGTTTCATAAAAACCTCTCATTTCTAATGGGTTTTCCTTTATTTGTTGATTTTAAAAAAATTTTTCGCCGCCGATGTGAGCAGTTTCTGGATTAGATTTTTGGGTTAAGGCTTTTTTGAAGCCATATGTTTATTTGTGACCGATCTTCAAAATTTTTGTTCAGACTTTTATGTTGTAGGACTCTTTCATACAAGTAAATATATATATTTTTTATTTTTATTTGTATCTCTTCAACGCAAACATTTCGACCCCTTCTGGGAATGCTCTCCATTTTTTTCTCTCTATTTTTTTTTTTTTTTTTGTTGGGGTGGGTTCTTCTTAGTGCTCTTGTATGATCGGTTACCTGTTTTGAAGCTTACACCGTTGAACTAAAAACTCGATTTTTCGTAATGGTGTGAATGTTGGGTTATTGGGGTTTTTCATGAGTCAGAGGTATCCTTCTGTTTGGCTCCAGAGGTTGAATTTTCTTTGGAGGGGCAAAATGGGTTTTAGATTTCTCAGAGAGTTATACAATCTCGTTCATTCATTGGGCATTTCTATTTTACCTTTTAACACTACAAATGCACCATCGATTTTTAATGGTTTCTTGGCCTTTGTAATAGAGATTGTTGTAACTCTTACGACACGAATTTTCTTGTTAACTGCAACATATTCCTTAATTTCTTTGATTACAACTCTAACCCACTTTTCCTCTTTTTCGCGTTCTTCGTTTCATCAGATCTGCTCCCGAGTGTGGATTGTTCTAGCTGAAGATTTCTCTGAATTGTTTGTCTCTATTTTACAAGCAAATTTTTGTATTAGCCCCAATGCAAGGGCAAAGGGGTACTATCGGGTCCTTGCCTGAAACACTTGACTTCGACCTCGGAACTACATCAAATAATGCTGCTATAGATCAACAGATATGCTGGAATAATATGCGGAACCCTGCAGATAACCGTATGCAAGATTATTTGTTGCCCACTGATATGGCATTTGTCAATTCTATGAGCCGTGAGAGACCTAACTTGAGCAGATGGTGCTTAAATGAAGCTAGTTCTAGCAACACACAGAATGAAGTCGGTCACAATGAGCGAAAAACTGAACTTGGGTGGCCAGCTTCAGGTCCTTGTGCTGTATCGGTTCCTAGGCTAGAAGAGCAGTGTCATGAACCTACAGATAACTCTCCTGCTGACAATAACTTGAACCCTATGTTTGCACAAAGTTCCAACTCAGATGTGGCGATTCCTCCGAGTCTTAACTTAAATGCAGGTTTTGTGGGTCGTGGTGGCAGTAGTAACCAAGTTATGGAATTTCATAATGCATACAAATTTGGTGGATCCGAAAACGAGCAGAATCGATCTATGAGTAGTTCTGATCCTTTCCTACTTCCATCCGGAAGTGCTGGATTTTTGGTGGGTGAGAATGATGGTAGACAAGGTTCATTGGAGGGCCGCCGGATATCGTGTAAAAGAAAGGCTATAGAGGGACATGTTGGACCATCTTCTGCAAGTGGAAGTTGTAGCTACTTTCAGCCGGCAGAAAATAGTGCAAGGCCAGTAGTTGCTGCTCAAAATAATGCAGGAAGCAGCAGTGTAAGCGCCTATGCTTCTGAGCAGGGGAACCCCAGACTTGGACTAGGTGGAAGAACAATAACTTCTGACACCTTTCCTGATTCAAATGTACAGGAAAGCTCTCGAAGAAACTTCCGCCCAAGGACAAATTCCTCACAGCAACCCAATGTTGCTTCTCCTTCTATTTTCTCATCTGGGAGGACTGTTAGGCGTTCTAGTGTTTTGTCTTCCCAAATTTCACCGAGTCTTCTCCCAGTTGATCACAGTCTAGAATTAAGGCCAGCTGCAGCGCTGGATAATTTGCGTAATCAAAGCCAGCCTGCTATGATCGATGTTCCTCCTTTGCCGCAAAATTTACAATCGTTAAGATGGAATGGAGGTTCTAGCTCAAGAAATGGGAGTTCATCAAGCTCTGTCGTTCTTGGAGATAGAGATGCCCAACCACGAGAGGACTTAAACCCAAGAAGTTTGGCAAGAAACATGTTGGATCATCCGATATTTGTACCTGCAACTGAATTGAGAAATTTGGTTCGACATCCAGCAAATAGAAGTTTAGCTGGGGCAAGTTTATCCATTCCTGGAAATGTTGCTTCTAGTTCGCGTGCTACCCCAAGTTCAAACGTCCATCCATCATCTGCTCCTGCCTGGGCTCCTCATCACAATTCTGCTCCGCAGTATCCCCGGAGGTTTTCAGAGTATCTCCGTCGATCCTTATTTTCTTCTGTTGGAACTGAGCCTGGAGTGCAAAACAGTAATTTTCTGCCACTGCGTCCTGGTCAGCCTTCTTCATCACAGGAGGTGGTGCCACCACCTGGAGCTAGTAACCAGGGACATCACCCGTCACACCCAAGATCGGCGTCATGGATGGAGAGACACAACGATAATGGGCTTGGAATTCACTACTCTCTGCGAAGTTTGGGTGCCGGTGGTGAGGGAAGTAATAGCAGGATTGTATCTGAGGTACGCTCCATAACTCTCTCTCTCTCTCTCTTTTTGCTATGAGTTTGCTCTTCTTATAGTCATGTGAATTGATACCATAATGTGAATTGTTTCTGGTTATGTCAACAAATATTCATGTGATCTTAATCCCCTTTCGATTTTATATTGTGATATAAAATAATATGGTGATGATTGGATTGATGAGTGATTGGTATAGGACTGTTAGTATTTTCTCCCCCGTTATGCACACTATGACACAAACATTATGTACGTATATGTATATGGGGATCTCGTCTGACTCGATGTAGTATTAGGACAAACTTGCAACAAGACTTGAATTAAATGGTTCTATGTAAGAAGAAAAAGTAATAGAATCCTGCAGTTTTTGAGTATGCATTTTCAGTGTTTCTTTACTTGTTTTCTGATATTCAGTGTTTTTGTTACCTCAATACAGTAAAGCGCTCACAATTTCATTTTTCTTGTTCTCTTTTTTTCTTTTTCAGCAGATTCGCAATGTCCTTGGTCTTATGCGAAGGGGCGAAGGTTTGCGATTTGAGGTTAGATTTTAACCTACACTGTTTCATATTAGATTTTGGTGTCATTGCTATGAATTTTTTGATTTTGGCAATAAGTCAGTCATGTCTTAGTAAAGTGCAGCAATAGATGGTTTGGACGTTCATCTAAAATGGCTGAATCCATTGTTTAGATATTAGGAGCATGAACTTTTTCCAATCCTCTATCAGCCAAGAGATGAACAGACATGCAAGAGAATGAGAGATTTGGTCTCTTCCCTGATTCAAATATTATCCTATGATGTTTGGATGAGTGGTTTACACTTTACATTCCATCTGAGTGGAGTGTTAAAATCTGAGAAATTGATCATTTTAAAACAGGCCCAACAACTCTTTACATCTTAACAGCCACCTGGGATTTAGACCAGAAGTACACATTTCCCTTGCGAAAGGCATGATTGTAGATCTTGGCCACCCCAACAATTGATGAAGCGTAATACGTATTTTTTAGAAGTCTTCTGGATTAGGACATCATTTAGGCAGTGTCAGAAGGGGTTTTTAGAGAGCAGGGAGCGAATTGGACTTCACATTTTTCACTTGTTCAGCTCCGAAGGGAATTGGACCTTTCTCTCGGAAGTTAAACTAGTACACAATTCTTTACCTTTTATCGTTTTAGTATAAACCAAGCTAATTTGCAAGAATATTGAAGATGAATGTTTAGAAGTTGGTAGTTTCTACTTCTTACATACTGATAAAACTGTAATCTGAAATTGTAATTGTGCTTTTGATTTTTTTGGTTAGGACGTTATGATTCTTGACCCCTCCGTTTTAATGGGGGTGGCTGATATTCATGACCGGCATAGGGATATGCGACTTGATGTTGATAACATGTCTTATGAGGTAAGTTAAAATGAAAAGTAATTTGATTCATCATCCTCTTGTTGTTTATGGAGTGTTTTACTAGTTCCCTCCTTGTGCAAAATTATAGGAGCTGCTTGCTCTTGAAGAGCGGATCGGTAATGTGAGCACTGGATTAAGCGAAGAAACAATATTGAATCGCTTGAAGCGGAAGAAGTATCTTATAGCAGGAAAATCTCAATCGGAGGCCGAACCGTGCTGTGTATGTCAGGTAATGACCACATTACAACGTGAGCTTCCGTCACAGTAAAATTCTTTTTGTTCCTGGCTTGAATTCTCTTCTACTATATATGCAGGAGGATTATAATGAAGGAGAAGAACTTGGAATGCTCGAATGCGGACATGATTTCCACACCGACTGCATAAAACAGTGGTTGATGCACAAGAATTTGTGCCCCATTTGTAAAACGACAGCGTTGGGAACGTGAGAAGAGGATTAAACTCCTGCATCTTGGTTCCCGAAGCCAGTCTCCTTGCTTCATCTTGTTTCGCCCAGTTGAACCTTCAACCTAGTCCATGACAACACCACAAGGCCAAGAGTCGCCAAAACCCACATTTTTACTTGTTAAATTTATTTTTAAGCCAATTGTTTGAGTCCCCAAAAGAAAATTTCCGAATTGAGGAAAGCAAACTAGAAGCGACTTTTCTTTTATTTATGAATGACTCTGGTTTATCATATCTTAAATACTTAGGCTCCTCTTCCTCTCCTGTTTTTTTTTTTTTTTCCAAATTTTATTATTAATTCGATCAATGAGATTTTGATATTAACAGTAGTCCCCATTTCGTGAGCTCGATGGAAATTCGAACTATCGACCCAGTTTTACAGTCATCATCATAATAAGGGGCTCTTATATTTGTTTTTAGCTTTTAGTTTGTCTTTTTTTTTAAAGAAAAAATAATAATAATTAAAGGATGGGGAATTGGAACTTGACTAGCATTGTTTGTGCCAGGCCAGCTATCATCTTGTAATGCATGGGACTATGCAATTTGAAAATGTTTTTCGTTACTATGCGTTGTAATGATTCTGCATTAAACTCTACCGACACAGAACGCCGCCGCTCCCAGAAATTTTGCTGCTTTAGGTTTAAAATTTAAAAATTATTTAAGACATAAGAAAGAAATGTAATAAGACAGAATAGGGTTCCACTGCAGCCAATATATACATATAAAATAACATTTTCGGGGGTTATATAATGCATTTTGGATAGAATGTTACCAGTTATGTCACCGATTTGAAATTTTGCAATGAGAATCCAAATCCAATCTATGAGAGGCTCTGCATAAAAATAAAAATAAAAAATAAAAACGGAAAAAAGCAAAAAAGATAAGTCAGAAAAAAAAAGGGGGTGTGTAAAATTTGCGTATAAGCATTAGCGTGTTGCAAGGACGGTATTACAGACACTGAGAGGGACCTCGGGAACTACGAATTTGGTCTCATATTAAATTCCCGCTGCAGACCAAAGGTGACGTCTGGTTGGATAAGATGTTGTAGGATTTGATATGTTTGACTTTTTATCCTTTGACAACTTGTCCAACTAACCCATCCTCACTTTTTATTTTTATTTTTTATAATTTTTCTATTTTTATTAATTTAAGGAGAGTTTCAAATGTTTTCCTCTACAATATGCTTAACTTACAACACTGCATTTTATTAACCAATGGGTGTCAGTGCCCGGGCAGGACAAATAAAAATAAAAAATACACTTCATTTTGCGAATTTGCGACTTCTTTTAAGTTTAGTTTTATTTTTTTAAGGATTTTTCTTGTTATTTTCAATTCGCTTCTTAAATTTGTATGAATTTACATTGACAATTAACAAGCTTCGAAGTAATTCATGCTCGAATTAAGCTGTTTTTTTAGCTGAATAATTAAGCCAATTGAGCTCAGTACATGTAATGCTTTCCCTTTCCTGAATCTTCAATATTCAAATAACGCCATAAAAGCTGGTTGCTTAATAGTGCATTCACACTATTTTTTTTTTTAAAGAAATATATGTATATAAAGAAGACGCTTGAATATGTGTGATTCAAAATTTGTAGGTCATATCCTTTCCGAAAAAAAAATTTGTAGGTTACATAAAACGAGTGAAGTTAATGTAATTTTAATTCGAATGATGTTTGTAAGCTATAAGGATATACATATACAGTTTCAATAGTGTTACATCTAACAAAATCAGCATCTCCGAAATATCTTTTATAATATAATAATGAATAGTAAGTTGACCACGTATTCATGGAACAACACGACAATATAATATGGTATCAGTTTTTAAAACAAATAATTATTAGATTAATAACTTTAGGAAGCATCTCCCATGATTTGTTTAGGAATATGTATACATATATATATATAGCACGGGGTTCTTATTGAATTGTTTACAGCCATGATGAAGATTTGTTAAAACGAGAGAGGCAAAAGATTATATTTGAAAATATAAAAAATTATAAAGCAATACTAAACTTAGTAAAAGAATCTTAAGAACATAAAATATAATATTGAATAAGATTAAACCTTTACGAAAGATAATTAGCGCGGGAGAGTAATCAAATTCTGATTAGTGAATACCGATTAAGAGAAGAGAAGACTCTGTTTCAACGATCAAAAAACCAGACCCCATTAGAGCTTAAACCGTCTCTCTTTCTTTCTTGACTCTTATAAAGACCCAACACCAAAAAAAAAAAAAAAAAAACCATAAAAAAAAAAAACTGAAACCCAGAAGCCAAAAAAACAAGTAGAAGGAGGAGGAGGAGGAGGAGGAAGCTAAAATGCAGCCCAACAGTCTTTGATTTTTCGCCTGTGTTCCACTGGGTTTTTCTTTTATTTATTTATTTTTCCGTCAATTATGGAGGATCTGTACGGAACAGCGCCATCTTCTGGCAACAATGGTCTGGCTTCGGAGTCCGAAGAAATCAATAACATTCTAAACCAACTCCTCCATAGCTCTAGCTCATCGTCACCATATTCCTCTTCATCGTCTTCTTCTTCCTCTTGCATGACCTGTAAGACGAAATACACGCATTTACTGCATTCACAACCACCACCTACGTCTTTTTCAGATACTGTATCAGGGTCCGGTTTGTTCGGGTCGGAGGCTCCGCAGGAGGATCGTATCGGGTTCGGACGATCCGCAAACCGATCCGAGTTAGACCACCGAGTCGTCGATGGGAGTTCCGGGGCCGGTTCATCCTCCGGATTCAATTTCTCCGATACCGGAGGCTATTTCGGTGCGGAGGTTAAAGATGGTGCCGAGAACACCTTTTTTTCGGCGGGTCTAGCCGATTCTGATGCAAAGGGGAGAAGGGTTTCGCCGGAGAATGATTTCGGCGACTTCAGTTGCGATAGCGAGGTAGGTCTAACATTCATGATCGAGGGATTTTCATTTTCTCCCATGTTGCTTGTTTCCCGAGAAAATTAGGTGAGAAAGTCCATTGTTCTGTATGAGCCCACAAAAAGGTATTATTTTTGTGTTTTTTCAAAACAACCCAAGTCGGGTCAAAATTCTAAGTAATCAAATTTTGCGGTCTGGGTTTTGTAGCTAGATGAAAACGACTTGGCATGGAATAATTTTCTTTCGTTTTCCTCCGTTTCCTCGGTAACCAAACGGGAGGCTTAATTGTCTTATTTTAACTGTGTAAGAATTTTGAAACTTGTGGCTTTTTCTGTTGGAGTTCAAAAGGGTGCCGAGGGGTCAGAGATGCGAACGAATTCAGCCCCACCTCGAAGTTCATCCAAGCGGAGCAGAGCGGCCGAGGTCCATAATTTATCCGAAAAGGTCGACTTCGAACGCTCAGAATTCTGAGTTTTTCAAATTTTCATTCGTGGCATTGTGAGTTTTTGGGTTGTGATGATGTGGTTGATTGGTTAACAGAGGAGGAGGAGTAGGATCAATGAGAAAATGAAAGCTTTACAGAACTTAATTCCAAATTCTAACAAGGTTTTGTCTTTTTAAAGCTTTGAGCTTGATTTTTGTGTTTTTTATGGTTCAGAATTAATGATTTTCGGTTTTCTTTTGGATAGACGGATAAGGCTTCAATGCTTGATGAAGCGATTGAGTACTTGAAGCAACTTCAGCTTCAAGTTCAGGTGAGCTTTCTGGTTCCAGTCAATGATCTTTCGGCTATTATTCTTAGTTAGAGGACTGTTATGATTTAAAATTAAGAATTATCTTTATTAGCTACAGTGTCTAGTGATTTAAAATTTAGAAGTATCTTTATTACCTACAGTGTCTAGTGATTCCTGTACGTGCTCTCCGTATTTGAGGTTGGAACAGTTTACATTTCATCTTGGTGAAGCAATTCATTGTAATGGTGAACCTGAAACTGTTCAAGCTTTGTCCCAGTAACCGAAAAATGGCACAACGTTCTTTTTTATTATTAAAGTCTCGAAACTAGATAGGAACTATTGGAATATAATCTTAATAGTTACTACAAATTAGTACATTGGGATGTTTAGTAGTGAAAACTTGTATAAGGTCTTATCTTTCTTGGTAAAAGATGATGGATACTTAGAATATGTTTGCTCTGGCACTTTCAATTGACACCGCACTAAACTCATCTTTCAAACCTATTTCATAACATTTTTCTCTGGTTTATCTCATGACAAAGGGTGTAACATCTTTCTTACTGTGTTCCTTCTGTAATTTATCCTCAACTCTATTGTCCAATGATCCAATCTCCGAAAAAGGCTCGTCTTTTGTTAATAACTAACCTTTAGGGCGCTGAACAAGTCTTTTACTGGTATGTGTTTCAAGATAATATCCTTTTGTTTCCTTGGTCGTGGAGTACACAGTTATTCATAATTTTACCAAGTAACGGCTTATATAAAAATAGGGTAAAGAGTCTTTAGCCTACTAAACAAGCAAATAAATCAACACTATTTTCGTAGAGTTTTTATTAGACAAGTGATACAATAGAAAGCCTTTGAGGTTAGTTACAAGAAAAGTTAGGTTATCAAGATTTTTCTTTTCTTTGATAAGGAGCATGCGAGTTAAACTCAAATCTGAAGGGGGACATAGACTACTAAATTCTAATATTGAAAGTAGAAGTCCAAACAGTGCGTGCCTTTACTTTGAAAGATTTCAGGTGTTCCATCAAGTATGTACTTACTACATATTAGTTTTAAGGACCTGATGTGACCAATAACATACTAGCTGTGTTTTGTGTTATAAAGAGACTTCAACTGATCCCGTAATTTCTCCTTCCTTTTCCAGAATACGGGAAAAGTTTGAAAAGGATCGTAGTTTCATGAAGCTGATGTGTTTTTATTTTCTTTTTTTGGATGGATTTCCAGATGTTATCGATGAGAAATGGATTAAGTCTGCATCCAATGTGCTTACCGGGAGTTCTGCAACCCATGCAGTTGCCATTGCCTCAGACAGGACTGGGATACAATGAGGGTCCTAAATATCTGAATTCCAACAGAGGAATAAGCACTTTTTCTGGGGTTGAAGAGAGCTTGATGCATTCTGCCTATAATTTGTCCAACACTAGCACAATCTCAAATCAGCCAACCACCATACCTTCATTTGCAAACATTGCCACTACTCCAGAAGCTTCACTCGGTTTCGAACAATCCATTCACACTCACTTCAGACCCATCAGTCTTCCAACATCCTCAAAGGTAAGTCCTCTGGTGTGAACCTAACACTAGATTACTCAAAACTTTCCGGAACTCATGCCAATCATTTTTACATTTTGAAGGATTTGTGCAACGATGGAAAATCACAACTGCAAGTAGATACCTGTCATACTGGGAAAAGTTCCTCCGAGGTTGGTATCTTATCCTCAGAGAATCCGGAAGTGTGAAAATGCTCACTTATATTAAACCGTTCTGTTTTGTCCAAAGACCACAGGGACGCTAATGATCCTCATGAAAACTCATGTCATTATATACTTAGTCTGGTTATTGTTTTGTTAGTCATAACAGGGTTGACTCAATTGCGAGAGCTGGAACTGATACCTCCTTACCTGTATAAAAATGATCACGATACTTGGTATTATTATAACACGATCCGTTATATAGACTTGATACTTGACTTGGATGAATGTTGCTATTACTCCGTGGTTGATAGAAACACTTGTGAATCTGAATATAAACTTGTTCTGGCATTTTCTATAAACATTGTCCATATCATCCTGGTTTCATAAATTGGATCTTTCTGTGTTATAGACTTATAGTATGTATATATCAGCTTATCTCATAACTCATAAGCAAAACTCTTGCAGTCCTGTGACTTTTGTACAGCAATCGACAGTTACTCTACTCATATTATTGCTACCAATGGGAAATGCAAACTCAGGGCTCCTAAAGTTTAAGGCCGCCCTTTGAGTTGCAAGGCCTCCAAACTCAGATTGATTATAACTTTGGAATATTATCACTTTTATACCCTGTATTTTGATACTTTGTTCAAATTATACCTTGTATTTTAGTTATTATCAACATTGACCTTTGGTTTTGAAATCTGTTACAAAATTATACCCTGACACCAATTTAGAGCAATTAATTTTTCAAATTGTCATTTAAAAAATTGAAAATAAGCCATATAAAAACTTATCCGAAAATAAGTTTATTAAATCATCTTGGTAAATTAACCACTCTAAATTAGTGTCAGGATATAAATTTATAACAAATATTAAGTATAAGGATCAATGTTGATAATAACTAAAACAAAATGTATAAACCCAACAAAGTGTTAAAATACAGAGTATAAAAATAATGGGTCCGTTTGGTTCGCCTATTTGAATGTGTGTATTTGAATGGAAATTGTAGAATGTGTGTTATAATTGGAATGGAAGACATTTGAATAGAAAAAATAGTGGAATGTGTTGTAATCATTGGAATGGACCATTCAAAAACACCTCTTCCCCTCCATTCTCATTCAAGATACAAAAAAACCATTCCAATGGTTAACTTTTCGGATGGACCATTTGAATGGAAAAACTGAATTGTTGAAACAAACATACATTCTAAAAAATCATTTGAATGGAAAAACTGAATTGTTGAAACAAACACACATTCAAATGGATTTTCCATTCCAATGGTATAGAATGGTTGAAACAAACGGGGCCAATTATCCTTATATTTTATTTTTGTTCAGAGAAAATTATGGACCCGTTTGGTTCGCCTATTTGAATGGGTGTATTTGAATGGAAATTGTGAAATGTGTTTTAATTGGAATGTGAGACATTTCAATGGAAAAAATAGTAGAATGTGTTGTAATTATAATGGGAGCATTGGAATGGACCATTCAAAAACACATCCTCCCCTCCATTCTCATTCAAGATACAAAAAAACCATTCCAATAGTTAACTTTTTGCATGGACCATTTGAATGGAAAAACTGAATTGTTGAAACAAACACACATTCAAATAGATTTTCCATTCCAATGGAATGGAATGGTTGAAACAAACGGGGATTGATTATTTGTTTCAACTCAACTAGTCTATCATATTTTTAGGCCTTAGAATCATTAACAATAAAACTTTGATACCATCGATTTATAGGGATAATATCAGAAAAAACTCATCAATTTTAGTATTTTATAAAAAAGAATTCACATCTTATCATTTATATCAAATTAAACCTTCGATTTGCATTATTCTATCAAATTAGACCGGGCCCACATATTTAGTTAAAATTGGAACTTTAGTTTGTTTAAAAAGACAATTTTACCATTTAAACCAAAAAGTATATATTAAAACTAATAAATATTGAAACCAACTATTATTGTATTTATTTTTTTGAAAAAAATATTTTAAGTGAAAGTAATAATTACTAAAAATAATAAAAGTTTCAACTATTCAAAACAATTTTAAAACAAGAATGATAAAAGTTAAAAAAAAATTCTCATTTTGTTCTTTTTTTTTTCAATAGTTTAAATTATTCAAAATAATTAAAATAGAGAGAGAGAGAGAGAGAGAGAGAGAGAGAGAGAGAGAGAGAGGGAGAATGACACAAATTGTAAAATTTCTCATTTTTTTCTTTCTTTTTTTAATCCTTTTAAGTGAAAATATTAAATATTGAAACTAAAATGAGTATAAAATACTCAAAATAATTAAATGCTAAAAAGAAATAAAATGACAAAAAGTTTTTATTCTTAATAATTATTATTTTCATTAAAATATTTTTTTTGTAAAAAAAGAAGAAAGACAAGAATAATTGGTTTCCATATTTATTATTTGTAAATTAAAGATTTAATTTGATATAAATAAAAATGTGTGACTTTGTTTTTTTGATAAAACACTAAATATGGTGGGTTTTTTTTTTTTTTTTGATATTACCCCTATAAATCAATGGTATCAAAGTTTTATTGTTAATAATTCGAAAGCCTAAAAATATGATAGACAAGTTGAGTTGAAACAAATAATCAATCTAATTTTTCCTAAACAAAAATAAAATATAATCAATCTGATTTTTTGGCAGTGTATTATTATATATCTTGTGTGAACTTCAAAAAAATACCATGAAATTTGGACTCTAGAAAATAGTAACCCGAGATTAAGAATTTTTAAAAATTAATAGCCTGGACCGATTTTTTAACCAATTTTGATAACAAAAAAACTATAATATCCTCCATTAAAATTGTATTAGTGCTTATTATTCTACTCAGTTTTGAGGATATTATTGTCTTTTATCTATAAAAGTTATTCAAAATGTCAACTCAATATATTAATTTTCAAAAATTCTTAATATCAAGGTATTATTTTGCAAAGTCCAAACTTTAGGATTTAAATTGTATAACACCCAAACTCATATATCTATATATAATAGTTTTCAATTGACATCATACCCAAACATAATGTATACGTGCGAAATTTCAAGAAGGTGAAACAAATGTATAAATTTTAACATAAGATAACGTAAAAATTCATATATTGCTTATGTCTTGTTTTCCTTAAAACCTTTTTATAATATTATATAAATGGTGGTGTGCATATTTTATTTCTAATAAAATTACAAGAACAAACAAAAGAAAATCCAATCATATATTTCTATACTCTACAAAATATATTTTATACTCTACATACTAAATATAAATAACCAACTCTTTGTCTCTTTTATTTATTTGGTCTTGATTATAGTTAAGTTATTTATATTTTCTTACAAAGACATTCTTAGTTCCAGTTTGTTTTCATGTATATTTCCTCCTATATATACGTGTATATATATATGGTTCTCAATTCAATATGCATTTTTTTAATACCTATCTATAGGTTCTTTTTTTAGCCGTTGGATCATAATTTAATGACTACCATAATTTGGGTAGTTGAGAAAATAAATATCTATTATTTAATAATTTTCTCTCTTTAATTTTTACCATAAAAATACGTGCATGATGAATTTTAATTGAGTAAAATAATACTTATGAATAGGAGAAAAAAATATCTACTCGATTGGTGCCTTATATATATAGAAGTTCAACAATAGTTTAGTATTGTTTATTATGTACTTAAGGGCATTTCTAACCTATTTCTCTATTTTGGTGTCACTTTTACTCAATTTTTGGGTAATTTTCACATCAAACAGTAACTTCATCTTCAATCTATTACTTCATTTCTAATATCAAAAAGAATATTACTGGTATATTCTTTTTTGTCTACTTTTTATGTAACTTTATTCTAATTCCCCACTATTTATCAATTTCATCAATAATGCACATATACAAATTTCTTTTATGTATTGATCCAATAATATGCTTTATTATTTACAAAGTTGTAGAAACTAGTAGATTAATAAATTATATTTTATTAACTAAAATTACTATAGTTTATAAAATTAATATTGTAAATTGATATTTTATATTATTTACATATTAAATTTACTCCATATAAATTCTACCATGAAATAATAATACAGATATGAGACATAAAAGTAAAGATTTTAATTTTTTGGTACCAAAAAGTTGTTAATTTTGGCCAAAACTATGCAAGTAGGGTCAAAACCAAAAATTTAATATTCATTTGTGGCCTTTTTTGCAAATTAAAAAAAAAAAGAATTAAAAAAAAAGGGGTAATAGAAATATGATCAAATTTTGGGCCCAATTTCAGTAAATGTCCTTTTGTCAAATATTATAGCAAAATGTTCGGTATATATGCTTATATACCAAGTGTAAAATTTTATATACTAAGTATAAAAAATTATATACCCAGTGCATTTCAGTACAGTAACTAAAATTGGTAGATATGTGTATCTACCAAGTGTAAAAATATATATACCTGGATATTTAACTATAAAATTTTAAAAGTGGACATCTACTTAATCAAATTTAAAATTTTGGTCATCCACCTAAATTTCTCAAAAAAAAAAAGGCAAACATAGTGTTTGTAAACTGTTTAGAAGTGGGCCCAAACACCATTTTGGAGTCCATAAATAGCGCTAGGTTGGGCCGATACCCAGCACCAAATGTCACTTTTTTATGGTAATATAGCGTGCGTTGGAGAAAGCCTAAGGGAAAATATATACTGGGAGTTTTTCCTCAAATCTGTGGAGTTTTTTTTTTTTTTTTTTTATAAATGGTGGCNAAAAGTGTTTTGGTACAAAACTGCTATATTTCAAATTATATTTAATTAGCTATTTATGACAAAAGTTGAATCTTAGATATGCTATTTCTAAATGAACCCAAATTTGGTAAGGAAATTCCTATATTTTTTTCTTTTTTTTTTTTAAATGGAACTTAACTAATAATCTCCAATTTATTATAAGGAAAGGAAAATATTGCACGCATCATGACAGTTAAACTCCTGACTTAATATCTAATCCCATTCCACTCACTCATCGAGCTAGCCCCAATAGGCTAAATTCATACTTAGATCTTCATTGCCACAATATTATTCTATAGATACACGGGCAGGTTGTTAGTTAGAAGTTTTATTTTTTTATTTTTATTTTTTTTTTTTTTTTTATAAATGGTGGCAGTGGCAATGATAGTGGTGGTCGTTGTTTTTTTTTTTTTAAATATAAACGAGCTCCTCAAATGAATATCATTAATCGAAGCAAAAAATTTCAAATTACAATATAAGCATAATAATTACAATTTCAAACTCCTCAAAGAAAGGGTGTAAAAAATAGATCACAAACACAACTAAAAATAAATATATGAGTTATTCTGATTCTTCAAGAGAAACAGATAACAAGTACTATAGTGATCGTTGTTTTTATATATTGGTATTATCTGTGATTGTTTTATAGAAGGTGTTGTTGAAACCATTTCTAAATTCTAACCCAGTCATCATATCAATTTTTTTTTCTCATTTTGTTCAAATTTTTTCATTATACTTTATTCCATGATAGCATCCACTCCGAGAAAAAGAATATTTTAGATGAAATAATTTGTACAATCTTAGACTTTTTACAACAAAAAAAATCTCCAATTTAGTGGAAGTTCTTTGTTTATTCTAATCAAATCCTTCCTTGTGAATGACTTATTTTTTGTAAATAACAATTACAACTACTTACCTTCTACGAATTCTTGTGAAAATAATTAATTTAGAAGCGGAAACATGCTACAGCCCCAAATCCAAGCTCTGCTTCCCAAACTGTAAAAACTGAACCATACAGAAAATATAAGTGGAGTTTAGTCTAGTTTCTCTTAACCATTTCAGATTTTGTGATTTTTGAATAACCATAAGCAACATGTGTTATTTGGCAAATAATAGTAAAATCGGCCCGTAATTGTATCGTAGATACAGAATAAATTAGCTAGACGCCATTTTTTTTTCCTTATTAATTAAATCTACCACTATAACACTTTTTTTTACGAATTTTTGATGGGTTCTTGATGAATTCTTGACAATCTTGATAGATTTTTAATGGATTCTTGACTAATTCCCTCCTAAAAATGGTAAAATCTAATGGTGGTGGTAAATTTAGTTAAACATTTGAAAAAAGTAGCAATTGCCCACTTAACCCGCAGATACACCTAATTCTTATCTTAATAATAGTACTTATTACCTAATTTTTTCTCCTAGTTATATCAAGATTTTGAATATCATAAATTTAATGGGATAATATCACTTTTATACCTTGTATTTTAATACTTTGTTTAGTTTGTACTTTGTGTTTTGGTTATTATAAATATTGACCCTTAGATTTGATATTTGTTACAAATTTATACACTCGCACTAATTTAGAGCAATTAATTTATCAAAATGATTTAATAAACTTATTCTCAGATCAATTTTTATATGGTTTATTTTCAATTTTTTAAACAGTATCTTATTAAATTAAGTGCTCTATATTGGTGTCATGATATAAGTTTGTAATAGACTTCAAATCTAAAGGTCAATGTTGATAATAATTTAAATACAAAGTATAATTTGAACAAAGTGTCAAAATATAAAGTATAAAAGTGATATTATCCTTAAATTTATTAATATGCTTATTTATATTCCCACAGTGGTGAAAAAAGAAAATTTTGACTCAAAAGGTCCTATATAAAGGACAAACCCATGTTTTCTAAATAACCTCAAATTTCTCCTTATTTTTTATCCGATATAATGGAAGGTATCCTTTTCAATTAAGCCGGAACTATCACTCACCATTTATTAAGATGGCTTTACAAATTTCTCACTCAAAAAATTCCCATACAAAATCTTCATTTTCATCTTTTTTTATAATTCACTCTCTAATAATTATAGATCTTGATACAGGATCATATTTTGTTTTATTTTACTAGGTAGCAATTAGCTTTTCCTAGATTATTAAGTCCTTCTTATTCAACAGATTTCATTTGATATTAGATATAAAGATAGATTTTGATCTATATTTTATTTGATGTTATCAGCACACCACCTTTATGTGTTCTTTAATTTTATTTGGAATGAGATGAATGCTAAATTCATTCTTTTTTCTATTCTCGTATCTTATTATCTAATATATTAATTTCATTGTACTTTATAATATTATTAAAATATGAGTTATTTTAATGGAATTTACATATTAAAGAGTGGTTATAGGACTGTCCTTTGAAGAGATGTATTTAGTTTCCTTGAATTTAGTTTACTTTGCAAACACTTGCATCCCCTTTTTAGGGAATTTCTAATTAAATTACTAAGATCTTACATCAAAACAAGCTCCATCAGTATAAGTGGGCATTTAGAAAATCTATAAGACCATGGATGCATTTTTTTCCTTTCCTTGATTTTCATAATTGTATTCTGTCATTTTTATTTTCTTTTAATCATCTTAATTTTCTTGTGAATATTTGATATACATAAAAAAAAAAGAAAGAGATAATACATGTCGCACATTATACATCAGTCGAGATATTTAGCCAATATAATAAGATAGAAAAGCCTATCATGTCGATTCTAAACCGACATAATAGATTAGGATCCTGTGTCGGTTTAAAATTGAGGTGATAGGCCAAACAGCATGTTAATTAAAAACCAATGTAGTTGTGTTTACACATAAATTTTGAATCAATATGTAAGCTCTTAAACTCATAGTTTTCTTCGGATTAAGCCGACGTCCATTATGATCATTATTTGATTCAACGGATCTCTTTTTCAAAACTGTTCATGAAAGTTTCATCTCATATGGCTCTTCAATTCTGTACATAATGAGAATAATGAAATAAAAGAATGGAAATATTCTTATTATAAACTAAGTGGGCCAGTATTTTAGCAAGATATCTCTAGCCCACCTTCTAATAACTTTAAGGTCAAGTATGTTCGTACTAGATTTTAAAAAAAAAAAAAGAAAGAAAGAAAGAAAAAAAGAAAAAAGTGACTAGCAATTTCTCCACACTTTCCCATTATCTATCAACGCGATTTTCAATTTCTGCCTATTATTTCCTCCATAAGTGAATTGTGAATACTACGTTGCTCATATTTTTCTTAATCTCCTCTTCCTCACTCTTACCAACTATGCTTTTCCCACTTTTCACAACCTTTCTTCCACTTTTCCATCTCTTGTCCTCCCCTCTCCTCCCTATATCTTCTCATCCTCCATTTCTTCTTCAATGACAGAATTTGGCTCTCAAAACAATAATAAATGTGTTGGTGGCCATAACTCAACTATACTGCCACTCATCACACCCTCTCGCCCATTCTCATCTCTTCTTTCCCTTTATCTTTTCTATTCCGACTTAAAAAATGGCAGTAAATACGATAACTCAACAGTCAATAACAGCACAATGAAAGTTTTTTGGCCACAAAAGATGAACTAGCCACCTAGTCATGGCCGTCAACGCTAACTTGCTTGTAGCTGAAATTTCTTTTTTTTTTTTTTTCCCTTAAAGAATTCATGACTTTAGACATTGGTTTAAAAGAGTCCAAAGTCTTTCATGTCATTCAGAAGCGGAGGTTGTGAACTTACGACATCGGTTTTTGGCTAATGTATATTCACTGACTTACTAAGTCAAGTGCATATATGTCATATTTATTGGCAACAATAATTTTTTTTATCACTGTTTAGGTGATATGTACACAATTTTTTGTTGTGGTGTCTACATGGATGACACATGATAATTTATTTTCCATAGGCACTGCTTGGGGCCGGATTAGAGGGTACGATTGGGTTATGTAACACAGTCCTATATTTGCGCCTAAAGGAGGACTTGATAAAAGAGTCCAAGCTCATACTTTAGTCCTCTTCTTGTAGGACTAAATTATCCCACCTATAAAGTGAGTTAATTTAATCTAGAAGGTGAATTAATTTAGTCCCAACTGACACTTTTTTTTTGGCCCCCCCGCCCCTTCATTTCTTTTAAATAAAATGTCTAACATATATATATATATATGTTGCCAATCCAGTAGGTATTTTTTTTTTTTTTACCTATGTGTAGGTATTTTTTTTTTAGCCTTGGATCATCATCTAACGGTGATTCAATGGCTAAAATAAAGTGCGTGAAAAGACGTGCATCATTAATGCTATTTCTCTCTCTTACTTTTTACATAAAAAAATGTGCAAAAAAAAATTTTCATGACCAAATTGATACCTAATGCATAGGTAAAAAAAAAAAAAAAAACCTACTGTGTTAATTAAATTTGAGTTTTCATTTTTCTTAACTCCAAAAAATATGTTTCATTTTTATGTACCCATTTTTCAGATTTAATTTCAAAATATTATACAATTATCATTTAAATTTATCTTTTCTATTTTTGGAATATCTTTTTCCTTATTTACAAATAAGACATGATAAGAACTATATTAGGAAAAGTTTTTATTATAGTCCTTTGTTCCACCAAAAGCATTATAGTATGCAATCTAATCCAATCTTGCATGTCAAATAGCTCATAAGTTACAAAATGGGTCTCTTTGCAAAATAATCTTTTTAGAATAACATTTTTAAAGAAATATCTATCCTTAAAAATTCTTTGCAAATAGTCTTTTTAAATTATAACTTGATTACGCTCAACAATACAAAAAAACCGTTTTGTAAAGAGTTTTAAAAGATAGATCACTCTTTGAAAGTCACTTAAAAAGTGATCTAATTTCCCTCATTTTCATTACAAAATTGATTTTAATTACATTGAAAGAAAATGTATCCTCTTCAAGTAAGATAATTAGATATGGAATCGAGAATCAAGGAATGAAATTAAAATTGGGTCTCTTTGCAAAATATTCATTTTGGAAATACATTTTTAGAGAGGACCTATCTTTTGAGACTCTTTGCAGAGTAATTTTTTTAAGCTATAACTCAATCATAATCGATAAAATTTAACACCACGCTCAATAACGTAAAAAGATTATTTCGTGAAGGACTTTAAAAAACATTTCTTTTATTAAGTATCGCTTTCCACTTTTTTCTAATTTTCCTAATTTTACATGCATGTTGAACGAAAAGAGCAACCATGTTCTTCTTTTTTCCCTTTTTTTTTTTTTTTTTTTTTGGGTTCTAGGGATTTGTATAAGAGTTATTTATTTGTTGGTTGTTAGGTATGCGCAATAGCTTGTCTCTGTTCTTCCTCAAGTTGTGAAGTGCTACAAGTGTATTGGGAAAATGATGCCAAAGAATCACATGGATTGCAGGCATGTCCAAAGAAAATGTGCATTTTTTTCCTTGCTTGTTTCTTCTCTTTCCTGAGAAGAAGGCCACCTCGAGTGCAATAACGGATGTCATTGTTAACCGAGCTTCTTCAGACCCCAAATTTTAAATATTTGTTTTTAGAATGATAGGTTACTAGGTGTTCTTAATTTTATCTTCATTTATTGTTATTTTTAGGGTTGCTAATAGCATATCCATAGACATGCTAATTGTCTTGTCATTGTTAAATTTCAGCATTTGGTTGAAAAATAGGTTTTTAATGGTGTTCTGACATAGTTTTTAGTATTATTATTTATTGTGTCAAATATAGCACAAAGAATAACACATGCTAAATTTTAGTATATAATGTTATTTACAATACTATTACTATTTTAAATATAAAATATTCATATGTTCCACAATATTATCAAAATTCAATATATTTATATAAAATTTTTCATTAAATTTTATTTAGAAGTTTTATCCTTACTAAATTACAATCATTTAGAATTAATAGGAGGATAAAATTTTATTTATAATTTTTTTTACATTGAATAGTTTGTTCATTTATGTAGAATATGAGTAATTCTAAACTGATAGATGATGTTAAATTTTACGACGAGTAATTAGATGATAAAATAATAGGAGTTAATAGTAGAAAAAAGTTAGTTTATACATAAAATTAATATTTAAAATACAAAAAAGTATTTCTTTTAGCACGTATATATTTGTGCAAAATTCAAAAAGTGCATACTAAATTTAGGATGTTATATTGACATGCCAAATTTAGCATTAGCACACCTTTTTTAGTATAATGTATTAGAGATGGTCTAATGAAAGGTACTAAAGTTTAGTTAAGTGTTAATCTGATCGGAATGTTTCTGAACTCTCTGATGCTCCTCCTCCTTTATAGACTAATAAAAGTTAATGATTATTTACAAAAATTATACTAGGAGAAAATTACACCATCTACGACCATTTTAAAAAAAGAATTACAACTTTACGGTGGGCTCAGTTTTTCTAAATCCTGTACCATATTTTTTTAGAAAATGACACTTTTTAAAAAAAATTTAGAAAAATATCATTTTTAAAATATTAACTAGTAACTAATAACCAGTTTTCGAGCATTTGTAACTAATAATCAAATGTATTCATAGTTGGTATATAACTAATAACTAGTAACCGGTAACCAATCCTTAAACATTGGTAACTAGTAACCATTTTATAAAATGGTATTTTTCTAAAAATATTTTAAAAAGTGGTATTTTTTTAAAAAAGTTACAAAAATTAAAAAGAAAAAATTGACACGCCATATTTTTGTATTTTTTTTTAAAAATATTTTTATAAGTAAAAGAATTAGAAACCGTAACATTATTTGCGATTAGACTATATATATATATATACTTAAAACATTATGAAAGATGTGAAAGTACTAGTTCCATAATTTGATCGATACTAATATTAATATGTGTTTATTTGTGGATCATATTTATGCGAGGTGTGGCGTATATAAAACTCCGCACATTTACTTCCAAACCTAACCATGATGAGCAAACGGCGTGTGTGAAAAATGATGACAAGTGCTAATAATGACTTTGGAGTATGACATCAAACTAACACATTATTCTATAGTACTATTCTTATACTTCTCTCAAGGAGTATTTTCCATCTCTCTCTCTCTCTCTCTCTGTTGCCCCTCCCCCGTTACTTTGCCGTTCTAATTAACTTTCATAATTGCCTTGAATCCTGATTTGTCCCATGCTATTTCCTATGATCATAATGATTTCTTATACGTCATTTTGGACTTAAATTTGGGGCTTGTAATCGCTGACGTCCATATTTTTGGAATTATGGTTGGAGATTTAAGCTTGGTGCATGGTCTATAAAAACTTAAATAGCTAGATAGTTAGCTTATGATAAGCTGCTACTAGTTCAACTTGCAATTATAATTATAATAATGACAATAATTATCATTATTTTTATACTTTTCGTTGTTTCCCTTCAATGGCTCTAATTCCTTAGTAACGTACGTCAATAGTTGAAGATAAGGAGAGAGTTTGGCCAGATAAATGGACTACCAATCATGGAAAAGATGATCCAAAACATCACGAATCTGAAAAAGGACAACATTGTATCCAGAACAGGAAAATTGAAAGCAATTTTACTAAGAAACAAGTTAAAAACAAACGGACAAAAACATTGACAGACGAAAGAGGGATACTCGCACTATGCAATAAATGTTAAAGGGCATATTTAAAACAAAAATAAAATAAAAATAAAATTGTCGAGGGCAAAAGCCAAAAATACGTGGTAATTTCAGATTTTTATCCGTAATTATTATTACATAGCTACTACAGCCACCGACACTATCAAAATGTCCATGAATGAATTTCTTCTTCTTTTTTTTTTTTATTCTTCCTTTTTTCATACTGTTTAAAAATTATAAGTGAACTCCTTTGGCTTTAATAAGTACTAAGCCACTAACTATTATCTTTATGGCTTATGCTAATTTTTTTGAAGGGTCGGGATTCAAATTTCAAATCCTGGAAACTCAACTCAAAATATGCAAAATACTTTGACGAAAACTTTTAATTTGACAGAAAATTGCAAAAAGAAGAACTACAAGTAAAGTAGCAAAGCCCTTTTTCTTTTTTTCCTTTTTTTTTTTCAGAGAAGAATAAAATAAAAAAAACACAGTATTAAACTTACAAATGCGGTATGGGCCGTGGGACCTCCATAGTCGTAAGTTGCCTTCGGACAATCTAACTGGGCCCAAATTATAGAGCCCAGTCTGATTTAATCAACCTGTTACTTAAAGAAAGATATGTATTGTCGTATAAAGATCATAAAGAGAGTAAGAAAGATACCGTACAATATATTATTTATTTGATTGAGGATTCTCTTAATTAAGAGCAAGCATAGATAAAGCAACCACAACATAGCAATAGTCAAACCACAATCTCCAACAAGCAAACAAACAAACAAAAAGCTTATGAATATAATAGTGGCGTAGTCCAAATGTTGCCCTATCAGAACATTTTTATTATCTTTTTTTAATCATTTTCTTTAATGTCTGGGCATCTTTTTATTTTATTTTATTTTATTTCTTTCCTGGATGTATTATAAAAGGAAAAACCCAAGTTGGAAGAGAAAAATGAAAGATCAGAATAAGTGCTACGTTTTTATTTTTTTGAGATACGAATAAGTGCTATATTTCATGAAAGAAGATTAGTAAAAAAAAAAAAAAAACAAACCTCTTTAAAGTTTTAATATACTTGAGATGAGGATGGTGGAGTATATGTCATTTCCTAACTCCTCCGTTACCTTTATTTACTCGAGTGTGGTTACAAAAGTAAACTTTCCTTGTCTCCTTTTGTTTCTCTTCTTAGGATCCCTTGATTCATGATGAGATTTTTCTACCATCTAGGTCCGAGTTAAGAATACAAAGGAGTAAGATATTTAGCTATTAATATTATTTTTGATATATTAAGTCCACCATATTAAGTCCAACCTACCTTACAAAAGACATAAATTAATAAATCACAAGTAATTAATGGAGCCAACACGAAAATCAATAGGGAGGGCATAGGCATATACAAACGCATAACATAAGTCAGAATGAGAGAGCAATTAATTAATTAATGAATTAATATGGGTTTGTAGATACGAGTCATTATTAATAAGAAGAAGATTAGATTACGAAATTTAAGAAGTAGGACTAAGAGCACAAAAGAGTAGTAGTGGGAAGAAAGAAGAGTACTCCTCTATTCCAGAAGTCCCATCATGCCAGCTCTCATCCCCAAAACTCAAACCCCACTCACTCTGATGGGTCCATTTTTTCCCATTTTCCAATTACCTCATTTATAGTCTCACTGCCACATACACACACGCACTTTTGTCTCTCTTCTTCTTCTTCTTTATATTTTCTTCTCTGTGTTTTTTATGTAAGAGAAACCAAAACCAGCCTGAGAAGTAGAGTAGTAGAAGAAGAAGACGACAATGTCTAACTATGCGTTTTTGAACGATCAGCTCTCGAAGCGGACCTCTATTTTCGGTTTACGCTTATGGGTCGTGCTTGGAATTTGTGTTGGAGCAGCCATAGTTCTGGTTCTCTTCCTCATCTCACTCTGGTTCACCTCAAGGCGGAACGGTTCTTCTTCTTCGTCTTCTTCCAAAGCCAAGTCTCCTCAGAATCCAACTATTCCCAGTGTCTCTAAGGAGATCCAGGAAATCCGAATCGACCATTCTCGAAACCCAACTCACCCTCCGCCTCAGCCTCAACCTCAACCCGACCCAAAGCTCCAAGTTCACAACCACTCCGACCCGTTACTGGAATCGGACCCCTTGGCTAGAGCTCAGGCTTTGCTTTCTCAGCCAGAGGAAGGGAGCCCAGTTGCCGGGCGACGTAGAATTCACATCGAGATTGGGAAGGACCATCGGATTTCGTACCCGGAGAAGGGTGGTGGGTCCTCGCATGGCAGCGGCGAGGCTCGGTCCGGCGACCAGACTGTTATTGCTGTACCGGAGGTTTCGCATTTGGGATGGGGCCATTGGTACACTCTCAGAGAGCTTGAAGTGTCTACCAATGGGTTTGCTGACGAGAATGTAATCGGCGAAGGTGGGTACGGAATTGTGTACAGTGGTATCATGGAGGACAACACTCAGGTTGCTGTAAAGAATTTGCTTAATAACAGGTATGTTTTAGAATGAACCCTTCCCCTGCTTTTGTTATCTACTTGTGATTGTTCGAGGTCTTTGTTGCAAGGCCAATATCGGAGTTATGGGAATTGTTGGACACTCGTTGCATGAACTTACCGAATTTATTTCATTGTCGTGAATTTGAGAACTAAAAAGCTTTACGAAACATGCGTATTTGTACTACTAGTGCATTAGCTTCTACTGGGGTATTAGTCCAGAGATTAATGAGTTGGTTGTTTGGGTTTAGGGGACAAGCTGAGAAGGAGTTCAAGGTCGAAGTTGAAGCAATTGGTCGAGTTAGGCACAAGAATTTAGTGAGGTTGCTGGGTTATTGCGCGGAAGGAGCTCATCGGTAAGTTAATACTAATTAGTAAAATCTTGGGTCGATTTGATCATTGATCTTTGTGTACCCGTCTTCTCTTGATGCTTGGTTAATTATTTAACCGCCATTTCGACTTAGAGTAGATAGGAAGCTGTTTTCTAACATTGATTTTTCTTATAAATTTCCGTTGTTGCAGGATGCTTGTTTATGAGTACGTTGACAATGGAAACTTAGAACAATGGCTCCATGGAGATGTTGGGCCTTGCAGCCCTCTTACATGGGAGATTCGAATGAATATAATTCTTGGGACTGCAAAAGGGTATTTGTTGAATCAATTGACAGCTGGCTTATGAACATCTTATCTAATTCTCTCTTGATTCTATGTTGTATATAGCAACTGAAAACTTAAATCAAATTATAGGTTGACCTACTTGCATGAGGGGCTTGAACCCAAAGTTGTGCACCGTGATATCAAGTCCAGCAACATCTTACTTGACAGGCAGTGGAATCCTAAAGTGTCCGACTTTGGCCTTGCGAAGCTTCTGGGCTCTGAGAGGAGTTACGTTACAACTCGTGTTATGGGAACCTTTGGGTTAGTTGGACCGTGCTATATTGTCCTGTTTTAAATTTCAGAGATTTAGATTTTGCAATATTAGATTACCTTTCGGGTTTTGTTTCTGTAGGTATGTAGCTCCAGAGTATGCCAGCACTGGGATGTTGAACGAAAGAAGCGATGTATATAGTTTTGGGATTCTCCTCATGGAGATAATTACTGGGAGAAACCCGGTGGACTATAGCCGGCCTCCAGGGGAGGTTTGGTTTTATTAACTGAGACTACTTGTTGACATTGTCTTACTAGCAGTCCAACATAGTTTGTCAACAATCTACCTTCCCTTTTTCTTTAATATTCAATTAGTCAATTAAATTTTCAGGTCAACCTTGTTGAGTGGCTTAAAACAATGGTCACGAATCGGAATGCAGAGGGAGTTGTAGATCCTAGACTGCCGGAGAAGCCTTCTTCAAGGGCACTAAAGCGTGCTCTTCTTGTAGCTTTACGCTGTGTGGACCCTAATGCTCAGAAGAGGCCAAAAATGGGTCATGTTATACATATGCTTGAAGCTGATGAATTCCCCTTCCGAGATGTAAGCACACATTACACTTTTTCTCCTAAATACTGTCACCCATTTCATTTGAGTATATATTGGCTCAAGCTATACCTTATCCTTAATTACAATCTACTTTGTTTCTTCGATATTTTTCAAGGACTTGCAAATCGCAACAACCAATGGTATTTGTCTGCCATTTAACACTTTTGATTGACTAACATAACCCTTTCATATGGGATCAAGGATGGACAAAGTACTTAAAAAATTCATAATAGCTATGGTCTGATGCTTAATTGCATGTACTGACCTGGATGTTTTTGTTGTCAGCCAGCAGTCACGTTGTTGACTTGAATGAGTTGCTACACGTGCATTGAGCTTATGTTGTATTTCCTCTATGCTAACCTTCTTTAGAAACATGACCAATATGAAGTCTCCTGTATTTTGTGAATTTTCTGGTCCATGTTGGTCTTTCACTGGAAGAGGGACTTATCTTCCCAAAAATTGTTTTTCTGAGTAATAAATCTGTTAACTAACTTGAAATGCAGATGAATATATGTAATGCGAGTATGCTCTGTAGAAAAACATGTATGGATCTTCATCTTTCATCCGGCTTATCTTTCTGAAAATAATTGCAGGACCGCAGAACTGGACGAGAACAAGGACGCCCACAGCGCAATGGTATGATGGTGGAGAAGCATGTGAGTGAATCGGGTGATAGCAGTGGATATGAAAGTAGTATCCAAACTAAGACAGCATTATGGAGAAAGCAACAACCTGAAGAAGAGCGTTAGCCCTCGATGAATTTCATGTATCAGGTGAATCGGTACTCTTGATTTTGCGTACTCCTGATTTTGCATGTTGGCTTTTATTCAGTGATGGCTTATGCTAGATGCTTCGTCACTTCTGTATATCCGATTTATGTTTGCACTCGGTTTGCAATTTTACATGTTATGTAGCATTTTGTTCCATCTTCATTTTTGTGTATGTAATTAAGTATACCGTGTATTCTTTTTTGCTGCCTCATGGACTGACTAGATTTTGTAGATGAAATAGATGACCATTTTATTCAGTCTCACCATTATGAAAATGCTAAAATAAAACCTTCCACTTGTTTGAAAACTTATTGACACAAATTCTGTTTCCAGCTACTTGTTCATCCCATATAACATTTTGAAGCTATGAACGGTGATATATTCTTCATTTCCTACCCTTTCTGAATCCCAAACCTGAAGTTTAGGATCGAGATTCACCATGAAAGTCTGCATCAATAATTTGACAACAAACATATTTCTGTTTAGTCAGTCTAACAAAACAGTTGCTTTCTCTCCCGGGTGTCTATTCTTCCTTTGTCAACTACTATTTCGTGCTCAGGGTTGACAATCCAAAATGACAAAGGGGAAAATACCATATGGGAAAAGGGTACAACCCTCTTTTTCTTTTTGGATGAAACTGGTGCTTCCTTCACCAACCCCTTAATCTGACTAGATATGCATATATTTTTGCGCTCATTTGTAACTGGTAGACAAATTATAATATGATTATTTATTATATCTTTCTATCGCCGACAAACAACAAAATCCATGGACTGTTAAATAAGATATTTGCCACTAACAGCGGAGGAAAAGGGGGAGGTCAAGACTCGAGTATTCTCTTGTTCCGCATAGTCCACAAAGGCAGCATCGTTTGAGTATCAAAATGTCTAAAGAGTAGTATTACCTTATATTAAAGACGGTGTATTCAGACCACTTTTGGTGCCAGGTTAGGTGAGATGATTAGAAAAACTAGAGTGGAAACAATACTTGGGTCCTACAAATTCACAAGAACACAACTGTTGAGTTCCACCTTAGGTCTTTTAAAGGTGTAGCCGTGTGGGTGAGGCTTGTTCATGACAGAAGAAGAATCCTTGAAAGCAAAGGGTGTGTATAGCATAGAAAAGGTTTAAATCTTTGGACCCCTGCAATTACGGCTTTGCTGCTTTTGGTCTTGTTAGAAAAGTTATTTTGGGGACTTCCTCTTTGTGCTTTCCTCTTTCGGCTTTTTGTGCCTTTGTTAAGATCACATCTCCAATTGTCTTGTTCCTACCCAATATATATATATATATATATATATATATAGAGGATAATGATTGAGGTACTAATTTTTTTATCAAATTTAAAAAAAATTTTAATACAATACATGTAGTATGTGATTTGTCACCACTCAATTGGTGATGATATTTAATTTATTTATGGTAAGTTTTAACACACCAATTAGATGGTGACAATTTATATGTCACATGTATTGGTACAAAAAATTCGATACAAAAGTTAGGATACGTAGTGTTATATATATATATATATATATATATATATATATATATATATATATATATATATATATTTCTTGTTGGCTTTGAATTTTTGGGCCGTTGCAAGTCTCGACTGAATGCCAAATTTCTCAACCAGTGTACCACTTCTCTTTTATGTTGATTTTCACAATTGCTAGAGATTCTTTCAGTGCAAGAAAAGGTGGGTTTCCACCACATTGAGCTGGGAAATAGGGGCCTTTTCTTTTTCATAGTTACAAAAATGGAAACTAAATTTCAAAAAAAAAAAAAAAAAAAAGGAAAAGAAAAAGGGATATGTACCTCAACGGCCCTACCTGGAGAAAGGCACGAAACGCGTCGTTAAAATAATATAAATAAACGATAAGTCGTTTAAATTTTAAACGGCACGTCGTATGAACTTTTTTTTTGATAACTAAAAGGGGAGGAGGGGGCGACCAGCGTGGCAACCCTCCCTGGGAGTGACCATAGGAGCTCCAACCCCGCTCAGGAATGTTTCCCAAGACCCTATCGGCTGGGTCGCCACCACCGGACGGTGGAGTGAGTCACCTGAACCCCAACCGAGCAACTAGTGGTAACGGCACCCGGGGATAGAGGACCGAGCATGGGCTGGCAGGTGGGTACCCTCACATTTAAGACCCCCCGGAGGGGGTCACCCAGTTCGAACCCGGGACCTCATGCCCCCGGGAAACAACGACCACCACTAGGCCACTCGCTCGGTGGTCACGTCGTATGAACTTAGTAACCTATTTTTCATTTCATTCCATCATAACGACGTAACTTATGAGGAATTCAAATAAACGAACTTATCTTTTAAAAAATTTTATCAGAATTAGAATAGATTAATATTAATGGAATTATATTGAAAAACAATTAAAATTAAACAATCTTAGCAGGTAAAAAACAGGTTATCCAATAAATGTATTAAATGATCTTTTGTATATTTATATAGACATCAAATACAATGATTTTTCGGTATAAGTGTTTGAGTCATTATAGCCATTTGATTACAATCAAATGATCTAAACTCGTAGTATCGTCCATCGATAAATATTATAATACCCATCGAAGAAATACCTAATATGAAAAAGAGAAATATGTTTCGTCCCTTCTGTAAAAAGCACACGTTGTTTAAATGTGAGGATGAAAACAACATGTAATGATTAGTCCCGGTCAAGCAAAGGAGAAGAAAACTTGCGCCGCACCAAAGGAAAAAAAAAAAGTCCCAAAACAAATATTTCAAGTACTGATCAATTGTTAATTAAAAAATTACTGATCAAATTAAACAGATTGGGGTTATGCATCGATGGAACAAGAAACATGTTTCTAGAAAAACACCGTGTATATGGCCGTACCGGATATGAAAAGGACTTAAAACATGACACAAATTAATTAATTAAGTAACAATGGTTAGAAAATGCAAAATTATTTTTGAGGTGAGCTTTTTCCCAAGTAATTATCTCTACGTACATTTTATATACATGCAGAAATAACACGTTCACGTAGATAAGAAAATATAATTTAGCAAACAAAGTAACCGAAGCTAATTAGGCTTGTAAAAAAGTTGACCAATGGTAGAGTCTCATTGAAATATTGGAACTGATATATATATATTTGTTGTTGTATTGATTTGAGAGGAAAGAAGATTAAACATCAAAGAATATAGTATGCAGACACTTTTCATGGCAATCTAGTTTATATAAGTTGGAGTACAAGGATGAGCTCAAAGGCCACCGATCAGTATAACTTTACTCCTTGTTTAGCGTTGAAGAACATTCCAGCATGATCGGACAAAACAAAATGCTGATCAAATAATTATCTATTGAAAAATGAATGGGACCAACAGTCCACATCCGCCAACTTCAGTTGGACATATATGTTTATTCAGTACTGAGTACGTAATTGATTAACTAATTAATTAATGCCCCTTGCACATGCAAGAAGTACATGCACAGATTGCCAATTACTATGTTGTGAAGGCACATAAATCTGTGTATATCAATAATATGTTAGTCTTAGCTACAAGCACATCAGGGGATAGTGACATACAATTTTTCAGTATTGGACATGATCGATCAATCCAACACAAATCGATCAAATGCCCTTTTATTCGAAAGGATAATTTCACAAGTACAAAACACCAAACGTTAAGACAAATATTCCCTATGTTACTAAAAGGGAAGATTCCTCTTTTATTTCTTAGATTATACAAATTTTCAAACTATAATACACGTTTTCCATTTATATTAATATATGTATAACCATATAAACAAGACCACATGCATGATATGCAAACCCCATTCAGGCGGTACGTATGGAATTCTATCTCAGGAATAATGATCATCTTTATTCTTGTTTCACCTTCACTTGCCTAGGATCTTGTTTTTCTTCAATTTTCTTACTCGTAACTACTCAGCTTCGGCTGATGATTGGCTCACATAAATCTGTATGCTCTTGTTTTCATTCTTTTATCGATTATCGTTCGTTAATTCTCAACACACATCGTTCATATGGACAAGCCCCAATTGTCCTTTGTCTTTCCCACTCGCCACCGTGGGTTATACTCATGTATCCCGCACTTCATCAAACATTCCAACACAACGGAGTCTCCCACACTTCTCTACACTACGACAACGCTCTTCACAGTTTCGCTTTCTCTCTATCTCTCTCCGAACACGACACATCCGCCAACTTCTCATGGGACGTCGGCTGCATGTTCTCATGTTTCTGGCGCGGCTGCCCTATTGAAAGGCACCGTGCGCATTCGGAATGGAGTCTTGTTGCCATAAGGTCTGCCATGATGACGGCCGCAAATCCATTGGACAATACTTTTGGTCTAATTAGATATTACGGTGATGGTTTTCAATTTGCTTCACCTCTAGCAATAGGAGCAGGTCAGACTGATCCTAATCAAGCACTTGATCCGGGTTTAATTTACGATGCAACTCCATGAGATTATGCGAATTTTCTATCTCATGCAAATTTTAAGGAGAAGCAAATCCTAATCATTTTTTTTAAGATAATAAATCTGTTATTATAAAAACGTTATCTTTAAAATAACATATTGAATTGAAAGACAAAATTCCTCCAATAGATAAGCTAATTCTCCAATCCTAAGACTATCCTAGCCAAACTAAATGTAACTGGTTGACTACGACACCAGGAAAAAAAAAAAAAGTAAAAATGCATCCAATAGTAACCAACACTGTCAATGCATCCGACTCCAAAAATTAGAGATTTATAGTTAACATCCCTGACCTATAGGAGAACTCAGACACAAACCCTTTATGCTTCACAACTCTTCATGCTCAAAACCTTCACACTCAAATCCTTCATGTTTCACAAAGCTCTTATAGACATTATAGTTACAGGACTTGAAGGAGTGCTATACATGCACTTGCCTATTTTTACTGAAGGGGGAGATCTGCAAGTCTCTCCCTTCGGTCTTCTCATGAGCAATCTGTATTGGACAAAATAACATAGAGAAATATACTCCACTAAGGGGAGACAATAAACTCCTAACAAGGAGAAACAATAAACTCCCAACCAGGGGAGATAATAAACTCCACAAAATGAATACAATATATTCGTCGTCATTCTTAATGATTTCAAGAAAGTAAATGACGGGTCAATGCTTGGTCTCATTTGTCATCAATGTTTCCTCATAGAGAATGATAAAGCATTAGTGAGATTGTAATTTCTATTAGTATTATTGCTAATGACAAAGAAAGACAAAGCATATATTTTATCATAGTATTTGAAGAAACAAGAACTTGAAAATACGAAAAACCAAAGACAAAGAAATATTGATAACAGAATGACAACAAGTATGATTTTTTTGTCAGTTACTTCTTGAATTCAACAATCTTACAATAATATGGGATTTTGAATTAATATACAAATATGTGATTGATTATTATCGGTTAAAGTTAAGGATGATGCATGATACCTCTGGCAAGAATTTCTTCAACTTACTTTGCAATCTATAGTTGGATTCTCATATGCCAAATTTTAGATTCATATTGATTAAGAAAAAAATCTAAATAAAATTTCTCAATATCTCAATAATTTTTATTTTTTCCTAGTAGTGAAGGAAAAAGCTTGAAATTTTGAAATTACATCTATATATATGTACTCATGAAAAGAAAAAAAAAAACAGTACAGGAAACATACCTGTCATCATTATTGTCGAGTGAAAAAATCACCGCTAGATCTGTTCTTAAACAATACTATTTATTTTCTTTTTCTTTTTCTTGTTTTTTCTAACTCAAAACGGGTTTTCGGTCTAAGAATTTGATTGGGAAAAAAATTTTGATCAACTTGGAAAAAAGATATTTGTATCCCCGAAAGAAGTTTGTTGCAAGGTTTCATCAACGATGTCCCTAGAATTTTGCCATCTGGTTATTTTTATCTTCGGCGTCTTATATAAATGATTTAATACCACAGACAACCAATTAATTAATAACAATAAGTATGAGAATTACCTTGAACGATATTTTCTAGGAAATCAAAAAATTCGATACTCTTCTAATCAAAAGTAGAAACAATATAATCAGGAAAAAAAAACTACAAATTAAGATTGGAAATCTGCTAGTTTTATTCAAAATTGACTTGTAAAATATATTTAAAAAAAGAATTATTTGCATTTTTTTGTGGATAAAAAACGGATGTAAATCTTGGAAAAGAACACAAACAAACCAGAAGAACAACGAGTTTCATTATACAGGTTCGACTTTATAAATTTTTGGATTTTAGAGAATAATCTTAACAAATTTTTGGTCCAAAAAAATGCATATCCGATCTGTTTTGTTTCTAAACATAAAGTTGTTCAAGGAAAAAGAAAACTACCAAATAACCGTTAATCAAAATAAATACGAACTCCCCTATAAGCTATAATATGCTGAATATATGCACAGACGAGCACGGGATTATAGATATGACCCTTTTTTTTTTTTTGGATTAAAATTGTGGATATGACTAAATTGATAAATATTGTGCATATAGATTCATTAAAAACAAATGTCTCAAACTGCCCAAGTAATTAAGCGGATTTGTGTTGTCCCTTCAATAATACAAATTCATAAAAGATTAACATTTTTGTAATGAAGTGATTACAGTGTATAAGATCAATTAAAAGTTTATTTCATATTTTCATAATAGAGATGGCATACAAAATCTTCTGTTAATCTAAAAGAAATTAGAAAAACAGATTATACAAAAATCATCTTTTTCTATATAAGGTATATATATATAAATCTATGTAGAGATTATAGATATGAAATGAAATCAAGAATTGAATTACTTACAGTTATAGACTGAGTAGATTCTGGTTTGAATAAGAAAGAGACGAAGGATTGTCTGTTGATCTTACATTAGTTGGATCTGAGGAAACAAAATTTTTTTTCTTAAAATAATTGGGTAAAATGCAAATATATATATCTAAAGCCATCTCCAACGCTGCAGCAAAATGAAGATTTTGCCAAGAATGGAGTAAAGTTGCAGCTCCAACCGATCAGCATTCCCAGCGGCAAAATGCTGGGATGCTACGGTGCCGTGCTATTAATGGCGCAGTATTGTAGCAATACGCTCTTTTTATTTATTTTTTGTTTCTTTGTTTTTGGATTCTTAAAAGTACCCTCATATCAAATGTCTAATTCCACACATATCCTTGGGCAGATCTATTATACTTAAAATGTGTTAATTATTTATAAATAGTTTTATATTAATTGTTTTAGTTAATTTAAATAAAAATTAATTAATTTAATATTTTAAATTTGATAATAAAAAAGATTACATATTTATAAATAATTAAAATTATGTATATAATGCATAAAAATTAATAAGAAGAAGAAAAAATATTTTAGTACAATGTATTCATGTATAATGAATAAAATATTTATTCATAATTAAATGTAAGGTAAAATTTTACAATTTATGTTATATTATTATCTATGTAATTTCGTAATTAATATAATTTATTAATATATCATTAAATTAATATGATTTATAAGAGTATATTAGCCAAGTAATTGATTAAATAAAATATTCATAAAAAGTTAAGGGTTAAAAGATAGATTTGAGTAAAAGTTAGAGAGAATATTCTTTTTTGTTGTAGAGAATATTCTTTTTGAGATAGAGAATATTCTTTTTGGTGTAGTATTTGGAGTAATAGGTTGGAGATAAAAAAAAATATAGAATAAAGTTACTGCATTTTAGAATTTTAGTTGCTGCAAAATAGAGTTGTTGGTTGGAGATGGCCTAAGATGTACACTTTCTGCAATTTATTAAATCTACATTTTGAATTCCGTAAAAGGGAGAATTGAAAAAGAAATAGATAGAGATAGAAGTTAAATATCAGATTTCCTATATTTCTTTTTCCCTTCTCTAGTTCGGCTATAAATCATGATATTCTAAATCGTAGCAGAATTAATTGTGGTAAAAAGTGATACACTTAAAATATATTAATTCCTATTTGACAAAATTTATTTTTATCTTTTTTTTTTTAAGGAAAAAGTTAACAAAATTTTCTTTTGTATTTTTCTTATATTAACTGCTTAAACAGAAAACATCTACCAATATTTATGCACTTAAGCAAAACCTAATAATTAGGAATTCAGACAATGTACAATTTTTCAGAGTCCTTTCTTGACCTAAATTATCCCTCGTTTATTGCTTTTTACCATGACCAACGTGGAATTGAAGGATCGGGAATATAGAAGAATTTTGACCAATATTAATGGAGAAGTTGTGGTATCTACAATTAAGGCCATATGGCCACAGCACCAAATGGTTCTGAAGTTGTAGTGTCGCCAAAGAGTTTGGTCTTCACAAAGAAGTATGAGAAGGAACCGTACACGTTGATCATCAAGTTTAAAGGGAACAAGGAACAAAGAGTTTTATTTGGTTCACTTGTTTGGGTCGATGAAAATGGAAAGCACACAGTTCGAAGCCCCAACTGTACTTGAGAGTTATCTTATTCCATCTTAAAAGCTCAATAAATAGAAAGAAAAATATAATCATACTAGTATTTCATTATGTAACTCATGTTCTGTTGGGCTTCATATATGGCCGTAGTCTGTTTGATCATCTTTGGGCCTTACCAATTGAATAGAATACCATTGCAATCTATTGTTGACTTCAACAATGTCATCAAGAGTAATGTCAGCTACCGGACACGTCCATTTTAATCAAGCATACACCTTTATCTTAAAGTGAGATCACTTTGTTAACACTATCTCGTTAAAAATCGAGACAAATTATTTGGTGCAAATTTTGTGTGTAAAAAATAAGTGGCCCTAGCTAGCTAGAGGGATCTCCCCCGCATACGTGAAGTCAGCCGTTGAGTACAAACTAGAGAGAGAATCGGTTAACTTTCTCCTTGTGAAAGCAGAAGGGTAAAGAATTAAAAGGTCGTTCCATCTATACTGTTGTCCCCTTTAATTATACGACTGTTATAACAATGGCCCATTTATTAGTTTCCTAGTGGAGAAGAGAGCAAACTCCTTGTCTTTTTCTCGACTTCTCACATAGTATCATTGGGTTCACTTGAATCAAAAAATCAAGGCAAGTGCAGGAATTTTCTTAAACGAAAATATATAACTTCAATGCCCCATAATTTTAGGAAAATAGTGGGATCTCATAACATTAGTTTATGTGGCACTATTACCACCTCCTTTATTTCTCTCCTCACCCCTTCCAATTAAATTCATTATAAAAATTATAAAAACTTAAAATTTCTTTTTTATACACCTTTTAAATTTTCATTATGTGCAAAAATGCCCATTAATAAACATTTTTGAAAAGTTTTCCTTTCACACAATCCTAATAGTTTACTAGCCATTAGTGTTAAGAACTCAACTTTTTTATTGTCTTGTTCTCTATTTTTATTGTATTGCTTCTATAGTTTATTAAAAAAGAGAGGAAGTCATTAAGGTTAGAATTCATCATAGCAATAACGGTTTTGTAGTTAAAAGAGAAGGAGCACCTTCAAAAATTTTGATTAATGAATGCAATAAAATAAAAGAAATAGTTTATCCTTCAAATAATACATAATAAACACTTTTTATTGATCAGGTTTAAACTGTATATTCATTATATTAAAAAAAAAACTGTATATAAATTATTCTAAAAGAAAAAAAAAGCTATGTATGATGTATTTACGATATATGGTTTCTCCATACAATTAAAAAATGAATACAATAAAAGAAATTCATATTGTAAATATGTATTATATCCTAAAAAGGAAAAACGATTAATAAATGCATATAAGAATATAGTTAAAGGGGGAAAAATTGATATCTTGGCAATATTTAAAACAACAAAATATCAATAATATTAAATTAAAAATATATTACCTCGTTACAATCAAAATTATTAGTAGGAGTAGTAGGATGAAAATCTTTGATATTCACAATTTTGATTTCTTAAGATATGACATAATTGGATATGTGAGGGATGTTATAAGAAATAGGATTTTGCTGTTTAATGATAGATGAGGGTGCTTATATCAATTTACAATAGGATATTTTTGTGAATAATTAATAATCAGAAAGGATAGAATATTTATACACCCCACCTTAGAATAGTGGCACCCCATGGACTAGAAAAACGACTAAAAAAAACAATTTATAAAATGGAATAATTAAAAGCACCCCAACTTCACCTTCATCATCTCTCTCAATTTACAGAGTCTTTCTCAATCAAAATTTTCTTTTGTCTTTTACCTTTTTATTTATTTTTTTGTGGACAATCCATCTCTTTCACTCCCAATTTCTCTGGTAATATCTTCAATTATAAATTTGAGCAATTTTTTAAAGAGGAAGATAACGAATCCCTAAATAAAGTTAATATATATTGTATACATATTTCATTTATATGTATAAATGAAACTAATTGAAAAATTGAATAAAAATATGAGTTTATAAATTGGATGGAAGGAGGGTTTGTAGAGTGTTTTTTAGCTAATTTTTAGTTTTATCATCTCTTATAGGATTTTTTTTTTATTTTAGCTGAAATATGAATATGTTTATGCTCAATGATTGTGGTAAATAGAGTAAAGCAGTAAACTTATATATAGCTTCATATTTTTATTTTTTTTTTTCTGTTGTTATTTGTTTCTTATCATGTTTTTCATAAAAAAAAATTAGAATCTATCAATTCGTTTTTTGAGTAGATGTGCAGGGAAAGCAAATTGGTTTTGAAGGTCATTAGGGTACTTTTACCCTTGATTTTAATATATTGTACTATTTTGTCTTTTTATTTATTATAGGAGTGCCTTGATATAAGTGTGGGGTGCAAATATACCTGGGGAGAGAAAAAATGGGAGTGGCAATAGAGCTACCCTATTAAAATGACCATTATACTTCGTTGAACTGAGTCTATGATGTGCATGTTAGGATATAAGGGTTTCAATTTTACTCACTCTTATTTTAAAGATAACAAATATTTCATTTAGTACTAATATTTTAACTTGAGTGTGTAGTAAAATTGTATTAAAGTTCTAACTCAAGTTGATCAAGGAATTAAGCTTGAAGATAGATACATATTGGACTTATTAGAATCAAGCTTGAAGATGAACAATTAAGATATAAGACCGTACTTAGATAGGGTATATTTCTTACTTAGTCTTGTATTTGATTTAGTTCATTGCACATAGATTCTCTTTGTATTAGCTATGCTTTTAAAATAATTTTCAAACTATCTTAAGCTTAAAATGGTTATTTTATTTTAGAAGTTTGAAAATAGATATAATAACCTTTTGATAGTCAAAGGATTCTTTTCAAATTTATTTTCTATGTATTAAAGTGTTCAAAATAACTTTAGAAGTCTGAATTTAAAAAATACCTGAAAATCTATCAGAATTTAAAAAATACTAAAAATCCTATTAGAATTTGAAACGACAAAAAATGAGTTTGGTTAACTAATAATGATTTTGGTAGATCAAAGTTGGTTGACAACTTTTCAAACCAGTTGCCAGAAATAACCGTTGGAGCTAAACTGACATTTCAGACTCTAACGGCTATATTTTTGGTCGACAAACTTTAATTTTGGTCAATCAAACTTTTGGTAGAAAGCTAATAACGGCTATAAATAACTAGTTTTCTTGGATATCTATATATAGAACCTCATTTGGTGGCATTTGAACTTGAGTATGAACCTAAATTGATATCTATTTACTCTCAAAGTGTCTTAGCCTATTTTCATATTAATTATACTTTTAAATTATATTGAGCTAATTTTAAAGCATGTATAGTGCATCGTTCTCAAATCTCCTAAGCCAAAATTGTAATCATTACTTTTGTGAAGAGAGCTCTTGAGTGTATTCATTCTTATTTTAAAAAACTACTTGAATTGAGGTAAGGTTGGCACCGGAGTCATAAATAACTCGTGTATAAGTGAGGTTGCCACCAAAGACTAAATAACCCATGAGTCAGTGAGGTTGGCATCATTGTTTAAACAATTCGTATAGGTAAGGTTGGTACCAGAGTCTAAACAATCCGAAGTTAGGCATAATAGAGTTAGAATCAAGACTATCGTAAAGGCTAGGGTGTGCCTAAGAAGAATTCACTCCATTTGTACAAGTGTTGGTCAAGCCTATAATCTTGATCTGATAGTGGAAAACTCTAAGCAAGTTGCCAAGGGCTGGGGACGTAGACAAACTGTTGTGTTTGTCGAACTTCGTAAAAATAGTATTTGCAATATGTCTATCCCTATCTCTTTAATTTATTTACTTTGAGATTGTGCTTGTTTATTTGCTATTTTTATTTGTTCCATTCATTGCTTGATCATTCTAGTTGTTTAATTCGAAAATTTGCAAAATTTTTTAAAACTCAATTCACCTCCTTCTTGGATTAGCTAATCTTGGACTAACAATTGGTATCAGAGCTTGGTGCTCTTTACAATACTTAACCGTTTTGAGATGACTAACCCAAACAATTTTCAAAATTTTTCATATGAGGGGTATTCAACTACTTGTATTGAGGTGCAGAGTAATTCCTAGGTGGTGGTGCCTCAGTGTTCCAATTATTATTAGATGATGCAGGCTGATTCCTATTTATCATTTAATTATATGTTTCACATCCCAAACACATAACCGGAAAATATAGCAATTACGAATAAATATTAATCTAAAATATTCAATATGAGAAATTCTTCCAATTAACACCAAAAATATTTCATCTTACTAGTTATCTAAGATCGACAATATATCACAGAGACAATACTGCAGTAAAAGTTCAACTAATAAAATAAATATAATTATAATCTAGTTTAGATCACCACATAAAGAAAGCATGACTGAATTTATATGAGAAACTAGAAAATAATATATTGAAAATAAAAATATTGAAGAATTTAACAAACCAAATTTATAAGCATTGAAGCACTCTCAGGAATCAAAGTTGGAAAACAGAGAAACTACACAATCAAGATCATCTCTCTAGTCTCTCTAAAAACTAGCCCGATATCTCACACATCTCACACACTCTCTCTAGAAAAAGTAGAGTTTTCTCTCTCAAAATTGGTGTGTTTTTCTCCTCTCACGTTTTGGGTATTTATAGCTGAGTTTGGAGTGTTGTGCAAGTTCCCACGTTTCTAATGGAGGCTTCTGATTGGCTGGATGATGTGTCACACCCACACAATTTCCTCTTTCGCTTTCTCTCTCTTTCTCTTCTTTATTCACGTTTCCTGGGCCATGGGATGTGATCAGGTGTGGCGAAAATTAATGAGCACGGCAAGAATCTCGCGTGTGATTGGACGAAATCACTGGGCTGACGTGGCGCTTGACGAATGGCTGAAAACTCGGTTGTACGAGAGACGCGAAGTACTAGATCCGGCACAACCTGAGGCTGCAGCAGCGCGCGGGGCCCACTTGTTCCCTGCCTTGGACGCGCCAGCTTCTCCGTGTGCAGTCCACACGCTCATCTGGTAGTCTTGAGCTGGATCAGACGGCTCATATCACGCATGGATTTTCACTTCTCACGCGCGCATCTGGCTTCTCCTTTTTCCGATTTTTTTCTTTTCCTTATTAAATCTAAATTAAAATAAAACAAACTAAATAAATCCTAAAAGAATAAATAATCTTAATACTAAAACTCTAAAAGAATAAATAATCTAAATACTAAAACTTTAAAATAAATAGATAAATAAACTCATTTCCTAAAATTAAATCTAAAATTACCTAAAATTCAATAAAATTAAATCTAAATAATTAAACTAAATTAAAAAGAAAATAACTTAAATTATCTAAATTTTAAACTAAAATTACTAAAAAACACATAAAATATTTAAGTAAAAGAACATAAATAACTCTATTTTTATAGAGTTATCATTTATGAATCCGGTGCCAATCTCACCTCATAATTACAATTTTGTTTTTGTTGAATAACTCAATGAATATTTCTCTCTATTGAAAGTATTTGATACAAGGTAAACTTAGAGAGAATAAATATAAAAATAAGATATGATCTAGTTTGGCTTAATTGATTTTTGTGAAAAAAATAGTTTTGAAAGTTTGGATCATAAAAATTGATTAGAATAACTTGAAGATATGATACGAGCAATGTAAGAATGTTTAAAAGTTGTATCTAGTCTTAAAGTGACTTTTATTTATAGGCTTGGATGAAAACTAGCCGTTTTAGACTATTTGACAGACAATCTGTTATTTTGGTCGACCAAAAATAGGTTTTCGATATACCCTTGTGAAGTAACCTTTGGAAGTGCAGTTCTAACAGTCGAATTTAAAAAGTGGCTAAAAACAGCTCAATAATCAGTCGACCAAAAACTGTTTTTCGGTCTACCAAAAATTCTAGCAATGAAATTTTCATTTTATTTCAAGTTTCTTTCAATTCTTTTCAAAATCATGACTTCTTAAATTGATTTTTATGAAATATAGAACTTTTAGAAAATCATAAATCAATTTAAAAAATTGTAAAATGTTAATTTTCGAACTTTAATTGGAGATAAACCCGTTTGATTATGTTAGTTTGAAAATTTCTATTTTAGAAAAATTTAAGCCAAAAAGATCATATTTTATGTAAACATTTATTCAAATACAAGAACTAAATATTTTACCTTTGCTAGTCTTATTCTTATATTCTTGATCTTTGTCTTCAAGATCTTTTCTATAGTCTATCTTGAATGTCTTATGATCCTTTCAATTAAATTGCTATACACTCAAGTAGGCCATTAGTTCTTAATCATATGTTTGTTAACTTCAAAACATAAGTATAAAATTAATGATATAAAACATGAGTCTTGTCAAGCATATTTTGAGGTAAAACTTAGAATATGGTAAGGATTAAGATAAACTTATAAAATTTCATATTTTCGAATCCTTATTGCATATATTCTTTTATCTCATAAATCAATGTTTGTCATCATCAAAAAGGGAGAAATTATTGGGATATAAGGGTTTCAATCTTATTCACTCTTATTTTGAAGATAACAAATATTTGATTCAGTACTAATATTTTAACTTGAGTGTGTAGTAAAATAGTTTTAAAATTCTAACTCAAGTTGATCAAGGAATTAAGCTTGAAGATAGATGCATATTGAACTTATTGGAATCAAGCGTCAAGATGGACAATTAAGATATAAGACCGTACTTAGATAGGTTATATTTCTTACTTAGTTTTGTATTTGATTTAGTTCATTACACATATATTATCTTTGTATTGGCTCATACTTTTAAAAAGAATTTTCAAACTATCTTAAGTTTAAAATGGTTATTTTGTTTTAGAAGTTTGAAAATAGATATAATAATCTTTTGATAGCCAAAGAATTCTTTCAAAACTTATTATCTATATTTTAAAGTGGTCAAAACAACTTTGGAAGTTTGAATTTGAAAAATACCTGAAAATTTGCTAGAATTTAAAAAACACTAAAAATATTGTTAGAATTTGAAAAACGACCAAAAATGGGTTTGGTCGACTAAAAACATTTTTGGTTGACTAACAATGATTTTGGTCGACTAAAGTTGGTCGGCCACTTTTCAAACCAGTGGCCAGAAATGACCGTTGGAGCTTAACTGATTTGTCAGACTCTAACGGCTATATTTTTGGTCGACTAACTTTAATTTCGGTCAACCAAACTTTTAGTACAAAGCTTATAACGGCTATAAACGGCTAGTTTTCTTGGATATTTATATATAGAGCCTCATCTGGTAGCATTTAATACTTGAGTATGAACCTAAATTAATATCTATCTACTCTCAAATCATATTGAGCCAATTTTAGAGCATCTATAGTATATTGTTCTCAAATCTCTTAAGCTCAAATTGTATTCATTACTTTTGTGAGGAGAGCTCTTGAGTGTGTTCATTCTTATATTAAAAAAACTATTTGAGTTGAGGTAAGGTTGGCACCGGAGTCATAAACAACCTGTATATAAGTGAGAATATCACCAGAGTCTAAACAATCAGTGAGTTGGTGAGGTTGGCACCATTATCTAAACTGTAAAACCCCTTAAAAATTGTAATGGTAAAATGGTCTTTTGACCAAATTTTTCACAAAAAAAAATATATATTTTGTGAACTCAGACGAAAAAGGGTCTAGATTCATTTGGGCAAATTCGTAAAGAAAGTTTGAAAATTGGGGTCAATGTGTAATTATTTGAGGGTATAAATGAGAAGATTTTCAGAAAACTGGGTCAAAATGTAAATAACCAAAATAGTGCTCCATTGCCCAGAAATTGACACGTGGCGCTACAATTTTGAATATTGCCCTTAAATCCCTCCATTTCTCTCGTCTATTTCGACCAAGTCCCCGAGAGCAAACCAAAACCAAAAATCTGTCGAAGCTCCGTTGAGCTACTTCCCTCCGCCGTTGCCCCATGCCACTGACCGGCGTTGACGCGCCACGGCCGGACGAAGCTCCTGCCATCGGAGCCAGCCTCACCGGAGCAACAGATCGCCGAAAAAATGAGAAAAATCGCCGCGGGAGATCTCTTCGCCGGAGCTGATTCCGGCCGTCTTCCGCGACGAATCTGGTCACCGTGGATTCGTCTCATCACGGGCAATCTGCTGGTAGGTGCCTTATGCCTCAGTTTTGCTCTGTTTGAGTTTAATTTCGTTCGGAATTTTTGTGTATAATTGGTTTTAGAGTTGAGTTTTCGATCGGACCGTTAGATTTTGAAAATAATATCATTTTTGGAATCTACATTGAAAATGGTATATATATTGACTATGTTTTGAAACGGGCACGAAAAAAAAAATCGGACGGCTCAGATTTACCTCGATTTGCGTGTCGTGGGGCCCGCATCCAAATTGGAGAAATTATATATCTAATCTAGGGTTTTTGGGTGTTTTGAATTCAGTGGTGAGGTCCGTTTCACAAATTGAAGCTCCGATTAAAAATTGAGTTTTCAAACCTATCGATCAAAAGGTTCGAAAACGACGCCCGACCCTCCAAACGGCACCCAAACGACGCCAAACTTTCTCCATAACCCCCTAATGTTATTTGGACACTCAATTGAGGTAGGGATTCGATTACTTGATTCTAAAATTAGTTTGATTTGTAAATTTACATATTTTTGATAAATATGGAATTTCGTGAAATTATTAAAAATTGTGTTTATATCTATTTTTGATTTGATTTGAGATATAAACTGCCTGGGAGGCATGTCACACTGGTCGGCGTGTCATATATACTGTTTTGGATTATTTTCTGCAGGAAATTGGTTTTTTGGGTTTTGATCAAAAATAGCTATTATAGTGCCGAAATTTTTAGAAAATTCGAAACGATTTGAGAACTCAGTTTTGAGGACTAAAAGTGGTTTGATTAAAGAATACTACATGGTTATTTTGAGATTTTGTGGAAATGGTGCATATCCTTATTCTGTCATTCATATAGCATTTGCATGCACTCACATACTTATACGGCCGTCGGACTTATGATGCCCACATAGGGTGATCGGACTTACGGCGTCTCTTTAGGTGGCTCAGACTTACGAGTGATCCACTAGGACACTTCGGACATCATGATTGCATACATGGTTATATGTTGGCTTGAATAGATATGTATTGGTTTTGATGGATGTTTTACAATGGTTTGGAATGTTTGAACCGTTGTACTATAATTTCCACTTGAATTTTGTGAACTGTTTTGAATGGAATACTAACCATGCAAGATCTTCAATATGAGTATATTTCTTATGTATAAAAACTTGTAATCGAATCTCTACTGAGCATTCACGTGCTCACCCCTCTACTTCCTCCCACTTTCAGGTGATGATTAATTTATGGGATAATTTGTCATGGTGGCTTGACAAGCTTGTTTGGCATAAGTATGCTGTCCATTCTTCTTCATTGGTTGGTTCCTACTCCATATCTTCTTTCCTTTCTATGTCAAATTTATTTAGCCAATAATAATGTATAAACTAGTGGATGTATGAGGATGATTTTTCTATAAATTTGAATACTTAGAAATACAAATGATTTTTATGTAAATTATTTGGACTTTGGGCCTAAGGTTTTAAATTGAACGCTACATTAAATTTCATGATTTAGTAAAAGTTTCCAAACTAATTATTTATAATTTCTCTTAATTTTTAAATGAAGATTTTCTTGAGAAATTAAAAGAAATGGAAAGTTTCATGATTTTGTAATTTACTCACTTTTGAGGACTAAAACCTAAAATTTCAAGTACTCGATTTCCTGAAATTTTGGAAAATCACTATTTACTAATGTTTTAATATAAAATTACTAATAGTCACGGTCTAGGATTTCCGGTCGTGACATAAACAATCCATATAGGAAATATTGGTACTAGAGTCTAAACAATCCGAGATTAGGCATAATAGAATCAGAATCAAGACTATCGTAAAGGCTAAGGTGTACTTAAGAAGAATTCACTCTATTTGTACAAGGATCGGTCAAGCCCATAATCTTGATCTGATAGTGGAAAGTTCGAAACAAGTTGCCGAGGGTCAGGAACGTAGGCAAACAGTCGTGTTTGTCGAATCTCGTAAAAATAATGTTTGCAATCTTTCTATCTTTACTTGTTCTATTCATTGTTTGATCATTCTAGCTGTTTAATTCGAAAAGTTTGTAAAAGTTTTTAAACCTTAATTCACTCCCTCTTAGGTTAGCTAATCTTGGAGTAACAATTGGTATCAGAGCTTGGTGCTTAAATTTAAAAGACTTAACCATCTTGAGATGACTAAACTAAACAATTTTCAAAATTTTCATATGAGGGGTTTTCAACTACTACACCACTATTTTTCATTAGAATCGATTTTAATTATTGGAAAAATAGAATGCTTTTTTTCTTAGTTATTTATTTAGAGAAGAAAAAAAAATTGAGAGAAAAATAAATAGGATTTTCGATACAATATTATTTTGGAAAATACGACTAACAGATATAGGTATGATAGTTAATAGTAATCCTTCTATACATCAAATTCTTACGCTAATTTTTTAACAAATACTATTCTTGTTTTTTTTTTTTTTAAAGTAGTATTTATGGCACCATAGATAAATTTTTATGCGTGAACATGACATCATATGCTTCATCATTAATTTCCTTTGGAAAAGAGAGCGAGAGAGAGCATTAATAGTGGAGGTCGTTCCACGGCTGGATAAAAGTTGCTGTAAGAATCATTGGAATCTCCCTTGGTCTCTTTCAAATATGTAAATGCGTACGTGGACCCATGGATCATGAGATCAAACGGCTGGAATATGTGGAAATGGATGAATTGTTATTTCTTTTCTTGTTTGAAAGTTACCTTCTTGGAGCTTTCATATATTAACTTTTACCTTTCCTTCTAGAGCCCAAAAAAAAAAAAAAAACTTTACCCGAAAATTGAGAATGAGGAATATTAAAGCGACCCATGACCAAACAATTTATTCCTATCACATTGTCAAGATTAACATGATGTATTTCACCCATTCCGATGAAGATTCTTTATATATATAGAAATCTGTTTTGGTCCTACTTCAATAGCAATTATCACATATATTTCACAAAAATTTAAAAATGTAGTTATATTTTCTTGAGCTTTTTAATCAACCATGTGATGTAGTAAAACCTAGGAGTGCTAGCGGCACATTTTTTTTTCTTAAAAATAATCTTTCTTATTTTATTATTTGACATGTGAGTTCTATTACTGTTACATTTTTAATAAAATTAAAAAATATATATTTTAAAAAAAGAAATTTCTTATTTTATTATTTAACATATGAGTTCTATAACTAAACCTCACATTTTTAATAATATTAATATATATATATATATATAATTGAGTCCACATATCAAATGAGACATTAGAGTGTAAAAAATAGTGAAAAAATTACAGCTAGCACTCCTTTAAGAGGAGTACATATGTCAAATTAACAGTAAGATTAGAGTAAATTTAGCATTTCTTTTTTTTTATTATTATAGTATCAATAATCAAACTTGATCCGTGAAAGAAAAGGTGCAAAAAATAGAGTATTTTTATGAATTTATGAATTTAGCTAAATACAACTTTGACAATGATAACAATGGACAATCAGTACACAGACATTTATACACATATTTTTTTGGCTGACACAGAAAAAGGTACGAAACCACAAATACTTTGATGTCCTAATATCCCAAATTTTGGTGAATCGTCACAAGGATTCAATTTCGAATTGATTGCCAAATTACGATGAACCATGCGCTTAAAGTCGGTTGCACTTTCATTGACATTGGTCCATCCAATCCTCACGCACAAAAGCCTTTTAAGTTTGCATATTCGCAACATAATAATGCTACTTATGTTGAATAATTTGATAAATATGAGATTAGGTAACTGGTGAGTATTTAGCGAATGTAGTTTTTCTTTTTTCACTCCACTCATTAATTAATTACCTCATATAAAACTGTACTTTTCAGGTTAGCATTTTCCTTCGCAACGTGACTTTGAGGAATGTTAATGCTTGTACATTTTTTCCTTTGTGTTTTTGCTTGGCTGAATTACAAATTTTCCCTCTTGAATCTACCTAGCTAGCTTAATATATATATATATATATATATATTTTAATCTATACAACTGAGGGCACATGGTGGGCTCTAACTTCTAAGTCAGAAGGTTTTTTGTCTACAGTGCATGTTGGGCCAAAATGCTCCTTCCCTTGCGGACAAAACTGAATCAATCGAAGCCAGGGTAGTACAGTAGAGTACAGTAGTGAATCTTTCGGTTATTTACATTGGCCAATGCCCATGAGGACGAGCAAAAGAAAAAGTTACAGATATTAAATACACAAATTAATCATCATATCAAAAACCAAACATATATAAAAAGAAAAAAAAGTTAATAGGTATACATTATTTAGAATCTGATAGCGATAAGACACGTGTCGGTTACAACCGGCGATTACATTGATACGCACGTCTTCCTTCCTTACACTTTGCTTCAGCGTGCTCTGGGTGTTGAGTAGTGCACCATGCTTGCGTGTTGCGTTGCGGTCCATGCCTGTATTTCTATCCATTATTCCCGATCACTATCCTAGGGGTGGCAATTCGGGTTACGACACGACGACACGACACGATTTTTTGCGGGTTAGGGTTGAAGAAAAATGGGTGCGAGTCGGGTTCGGGTCGACCAACCTGACACGAATAAAAAACGGGTTGGGTTCGGGTCAACCCGCTTGACACGAACTTGACCCGTTTGACCCGCCAACAAATATATATATAATTAAATTATAAAAATATTTTTTATTAATTTGTTTATAACTATTATTATAGATATATTTAATTTGTACAATGTAAGTGTTTGGGATTATAAGTTATTAATTATATTTATAAATTACTTCTAATTTATTTATTTTAAAATAAGATAATAATAGCCTTAGAAAAAGAAAATATATGTAAAAAAATACGGGTCATAGCGGGTTGGCGGGTCAAAAACGAGTTGACGGGTCAAAATCGGGTTGTGGGTATGATGTTATTCACCAAAGCGGGTTGTGCGGGTCGGGTTCGGGTCAACCCGTTTTAGGTACGGGTCGGGTTAGTGTTGGTGGTCTTCTGACACGACGGGTTACGGGTCGGGTTCGGGTTGACATAATTTATGTATATATTAGACTTCAACCCGACACGAACCCGACCCGTCGACACGAATTGACACCCTACACTATCCCAATCAACACGATTAACGAATTGATATATCTTCGATCATCACCCGATCAACGGTTCTGATTAAATTCGGGACAAATGATTGTACGGATGAGCACTGCCCTTATTTACTAGTTAAACGGCCGCGTTAAGATATTTCCCTTCAGCTATCCACTGATATGATATCATTGGACTTATTTTGTCAACGAGTTCGAGGGGATGCTAGCTAGCAAGCTAATATATAAATATCTATATATAGTGCACAACCTTTTTTTTCTTCTTTTTTTCTTTTTCAGTTTTAGTTTTACAATATATATATATATATATCAATCGAATTAATTGTGGGGGGTCCCCAAACCAAGATACCCTTATGGTACAAGTTGGAAAAAAAAATAAAGGTTAGTAGTATCTTCACTCTTTCATGTTCCCATACTTCTAATAATGAATCATCTGTGTATATATATATAAGCACACCAACTTGACACTTTCTATTCCAAAATTTTATCACTTCCACCACTTCTCATCATCCAATATGGCTTCCCGTAATACTAACACCATTTCTTCGTATTATCATTGGTCTCTTTCTCTCTTCTTTACTATTACTATCTCAAATCTCGTCTCGGCTCAAATATTATCCACCGATAATTACATAATCCATATGGATTTATCAGCAATGCCCAAAGCCTTTAACGATCACCATTCCTGGTACTCGGCCACATTGTTATCTTCTTTCTCCGAAAATGTGTCCCAAACAACCTCTATTAATTCTAAGCTCATCTATAGCTACACTCACGTCATAAAGGGTTTCAGCGCCACACTTACGGCCGAGGAACTCAGAGCCATTAAAACCTCTCCGGGCTATGTTTCCTCGATCAAAGACGTACCCGTCAAAGTTGACACGACTCACTCGTCCCAATTCCTCGGCCTCAACTCGAACTCGGGCGCGTGGCCGGACTCGAACTACGGCAAAGACGTAATAATCGGCCTGGTGGACACCGGGGTTTGGCCGGAGAGCGAAAGCTTTGGCGACGACGGAATGACCGAGATTCCGTCGAGGTGGAAAGGGGAATGCGAGAGTGGGACCCAGTTCAACTCCTCGCTGTGCAACAAGAAGCTAATCGGCGCGCGGTTCTTCAACAGGGGGCTCATCGCCATGAACCCCAACGTCACGATCGCCGTGAACTCCACGCGCGACACCGACGGCCACGGGACCCACACGTCCACGACGGCCGCGGGGAACTACGTCAGCGGCGCGTCGTACTTCGGCTACGCGGATGGGACCGCGAGAGGGGTGGCGCCGCGGGCCCGGGTGGCGATGTACAAGGCCCTGTGGGAGGAAGGAGCCTACGCTTCGGACATAATCGCAGCCATCGATCAAGCGATCACGGACGGCGTGGATGTGCTATCCTTATCCTTTGGGATAGACGGGGTGCCTTTGTATGAGGACCCCGTCGCAATAGCCACTTTCGCCGCCTTAGAAAAGGGTATTTTTGTCTCCACGTCAGCGGGGAACGAGGGTCCTTTCTTTGGCTCCTTGCACAATGGGATTCCTTGGGTTCTAACCGTCGCTGCCAGCACAATCGACCGAGATTTCGCCGGTATTCTCAGTCTCGGGAATGGAGTCTCGGTTACGGGCTCGTCTCTGTTCCCGGGGAATGCGTCGAAGGCCCCGATTCCGATTGTGGACATGGACGAATGCGATAACCTGAAAAGACTGAAGCAAGTCGGGCGTAAATATGTTGTTTGTCGAGACAAAAATGACTCGTTATCGGACCAGTTTGATAACGTCCAGAACGCCAAAGTTGCGGGAGCCGTCTTCATTACCAACAACACTGACTTGGAACTCTTCATCCAGACCTCGTTTCCCGCCATCTATCTCAACCTGAAAGACGGCGAAATCATCGAAGACTACATCAAGGCCGATGGCGAACCGAAAGCCAGCATGGAATTTCATCGAACGGTTCTTGGCACCAAGCCAGCGCCGAGTGCAACTAGCTACACTTCCAGAGGGCCTTCGCCGAGCTGTCCCGCGGTCTTGAAGCCCGACATAATGGCTCCCGGGTCGTTAATCTTGGCCTCGTGGCCGCCAAATAGTACGGTTGCAACGGTTAACGGCCGCCAACTTTACAGTAATTTCGATCTGTTGTCGGGGACATCGATGTCTTGCCCCCATGCAGCGGGCGTGGCGGCGCTTATCAAAGGCGCACGCCCCGAGTGGAGCCCCGCCGCCATACGCTCGGCCATAATGACGTCCGCCGATACCACGGACAACACTCTCGGCCCCATCAAAGACATCGGCTTCGGTAACGAGCCAGCGACTCCTCTAGCCATGGGTTCCGGCCACATTAACCCGAACAAGGCCCTCGAGCCAGGGCTCATTTACGACGTCGTTTTACAGGATTATATCAATCTTCTCTGCGCGCTAAACTACACCGAGAAGAATATCACGATCATCACCAAGTCAGCCTCATTGAATTGCTCGACGCCGTCGTTGGATCTTAACTACCCTTCGTTTATCGCGTTCTTCAACGCGAATGACTCAAAATCCAATTTGGAAACTGTACAAGAGTTCCGGAGAACTGTGACGAATATAGGTGAAGGAAAGTCAACCTATGTGGCGAGTGTCACTCCCATGAAGGGGTTGAAGGTCAGTGTTACCCCAGATAAATTGGTTTTCCAAGAGAAGAACGAGAAGAAGAGCTTCAAATTGAGTGTAGAGGGTCCGAGACTGTTGAAAGAGACGTTAGTTTTTGGTTACCTTAGTTGGGTGGATAACGAAAACAATTATGTGGTCAGAAGCCCCATAGTGGCCACAAGCCTCGGTTCCAAGGCAGTGTCTTAGATACAGAACCGATTGTATATCAGTACTATACACCAGCTACTACGCTATCATTTCTCTCCTTTGCTGAATAAAATTTGCTTGGCATTATAGGCTGATTGGTTGGTGATCTAGAGCTGGCAAAAGACAGCTTATTGGATAGGATTTTTTTTTTTGTTTTTTTTTTTGGGGTTTTATTCAACGGTTGTTACGTTGTAGCTTGTTAAATCATATATAGACATGTCATGGAAAAGGAATTCTAGACAAACAAAAAGGTTACTGAATCATTGTATTTTGAAGACAAAAAATCATTTTGTTGCATGTGCTAGGCTGTGTGGGTATCCTATTCCTATACTATTTAAACTAATTGGAATTTGGGATTGATTTTTTTATCACAATTGTATCTGGATGAACTACTTAATGACAAAGTAATAGTACTACAATTAGTGCGATAAGTCAAAAGAATAGGATCGGACCCTAGGTCTGAAATTTGTTAGTAAAAAGTGACTAGTTGCATGGCGTATTAGGAGTTATATGCAATGGGGCAATGCTCTACTAATTAATCTTCAGTCGTCGTTGCTCATTCATCATTATATATATATATATATATATACACAATATTTTTCATTTATTGTTTTTGCTAAAATTAATTTTTATAAATATTCTGTAAGTAAAAATATCGATCTCAGTCAAAAATGTCTTTAAAAGGGAGTATATCTTTTTACCGATGTTAAACCTCATATTTAAAAATAGAACAAATTATAACCCACTTTCATTAAAAGATTTCTTTAATAAAAAATTTAAAGGCCGAAAACGCTCAAATATCGGTACATGGCAAGAAAGACTTTTTTTTTAAAATTAAATTATGTTGAGATGATTTTTTATCATTGGAAAATATTAAAGAGTCTATGGTGCTTGTTGTGTGGTGTTAAGCACCAGAAGTTCTCCATGTATTGCTCTTTATCACTAAAGGGCTATTAATTAGTTATCCTATTTAGTGTAAATCTCTCTTTTAAAATGTCAATCAAATTTCTCCATATTTGTGTATTAATTGATTTTGACATGATAAATGAAGCTATATACAATTTACCCAATTAAATTGAATACTGCACTAGTAACTAGCTAGATATAATGCTGGAAAAGAAAGACTATCTAGCTCAATCCAAAAAACAATTGGACGTAATACAAGGTAGAACTTTCACAAATTATTGGTGGGTATTGTGTACACATAATACATATTTTTAAGTATGAGTAATGATATGAATATAAAAATTTTGCACAAAAAACTTACGCCACATGATATAATATATATTTCAACTATTTTTTATTTTCAGGTGGGATTACACCACTTAAAATTACACGGTGACAGGATATTATTCTACTTTTAAGTTATTTTTTAAGCTATATTTCAAATAAAGGAATTCAGCTCATATTAGATGGTAGTTAATGTTTTACTTAGTTTTAATTTTCACACACGCTTCGTCAACAACGTTGAACTTTATAACTACTATTTTTTCTATTTATCTTTTGAATGTCTTGTCATTCTAATCTAAATAGGTACAACCTATGAACCTAAAATTTGTATATCTCCCTATATTGGGCTATGTTCTCAAAAGTACTCGTTGGACAAAATCAAGGTGGCCATATACTTTATTTTGTTTTAGCTCGAAAATTGTAAAGATGAAATTAGTTATCAGACAACATTTATCTCCTAGTAATATAAGTTATAATTAGAAACTTTATAAGCCGAACATCTCTAGCTAGCTAGCTATATAGCCATATATATATATTTTGTTAACCGGCCGAGTGGAACTTATTACTCAGTCTAGCTTTAATCAAAATAAATCAGTAATTAGTTAATCGGAGATAGAGTTAGATTAATTACAAGCCGCGGGCATTAGTTTGGTAGAACACCACGAAAACCACACGCAAGATGAAAAGGTTTCTTCTTTGTGTTTTGCACTCTAGAGAATCGAGATAGACAAAAAATTTGATGCATTAGAAAGTGACCTGACGTGTAAATGATTGTCCATGTAACTCATATTCACATGCCTGTGTTATACAGATAGACCGTCTATCCTTTTCCTTTTTTTGTACTATTTATTTCCATTTAATTCACTCAATAATGAAAGTCTACTTCCTAATCATAACAAATGAATAAAGATTCCTATTCTTGTAAATTACAATACTTGATCATTGGGTCCACCAGAAACGACAGCTTAAAGGTTGTTATCCGAAATTAAAGGCTACCGCATGCAAACAGCTATATATTAGGACATGCATACAACAGTGTAAGGGTCGACAAGCCCATGTATCTAAATGCGCAGAGGACATCAATTTTGTTAGTTTCGGGAACATATAAGGGGCCGGAAATACTCAAGATATTAATTTGTTCGTAATTAAAAAATAGTACTTATGTTAGCAAATGAAAATTGAACTGGGCCCATATTACTATTAGTACACATTAATATAAGTATTTATCATGTATATGATTATGGTTGCACTCAAAAGACCTCTGGATATATGTGTATAATTATATATGAAGCTCACGCCTTGATAGTGTACAATGTTGACAGTAAAGTGTCTCATAACATTTTTCACTATATATAATTTATTTCAGCATTGGACAATAACTCAATTATTTTAGTACAAGAAATTATATACAGCATTTCTTCTTTAATATTTAGTTATTATATTACTACTACAACTATTTCAACACTCTCGGGCCTTGTAACTGCTCCTACATGATGAATTTGATCATGATTCCTTTCTTTTTCTTTTTCCTGTGCTGAGTGCTATCAGATCATATGAAAATTAATATAATAACTTGCTAGCTAACAAATTTTCGGCTGAATACATATTTTGTTTCAACTTCATCATCAAATCAATCATATTCCACTTTTATATCAAGTTCATTCCAAACTTTGAAACTTGAAAGCATGGTTCTTTTGCCATTTTTCTTTGCTATGCTCAATTGCTCATCATTCATCATCACCTATTCTTGTTTTGATTGGATAAGGTTGAATTTAGTGTAGAGTCTATAATGCGCTGCAAATCAAGTCAACAAGTTTGTCCTAAAATATTGCAGCAAATAAGTATCATTCGATTCATTCAATTACTCATCAATGTCATCATGAGTTGCGTACGTACGTTAATATGTGTAACTTCCCATTTGCGTGGGCTAACATGTAGTATGTACCCAATAATTTACGAAAAAGGAAACTGGGTTACCGAGGTCAAAGTATTAATGTACGTACTTTCAATCAATCAAATGTAGCTTGGAAGTTTTGCACATTCCTTCAATCTCAGCATTGATCATCACCACCGTACGTTTCTTTTATAGATCACGTGGATGATCACCATATTAATTCCTAGTATAAATCTATATTGTAGAAGAACAATTTGCAAAATGCTTCTTTTCACTTGTTCTTTTTTCTTTTCTTATTTTTTTTTAATGTTTGTGGCCAGTATTTAAAATAGTGGCTCTCAAACCTACAAATTTGACGCATGATTTGAAAGGGAAAAAAAAATCTTGGAACTGTTGAGAAATTCTATTTCCTATAGTGGGCCACATAATTTGGACAATTGTATTGGGCCATATTATTCTTAAACAGACCCAATAAGTGATTTAATTAGGACTGGGTCAGGATATCCAACTGGGTATGGATACCAATATGGATACCCTGTTAGTCACCCAGTTGGGTGTGATGGATACCCAACAGGGAACTATTTAAAGAAAACATTAGGGTTATGGTCCCCACCACCTTTTCACGTACGCTCAATCTCTCTGTGGCATGCCATCAGTTACAAAGAGTTCCATCTGAGTGTTTTAGGGATCAGGTTATGTGGAAGACCAAACCCTCTAGCAATTACAATTAATTTTTGTGCTTCCGCTTTCGGTTCATCGTCCAGACTACTGTATTGATTATGGACTCAGGTATACTCAATGAATCCCTACCTATCAGTTTTACATGAATGATCTAGGGTTTGTGTTTAGTGTTTACAATTCCATATCCATGTGAAATCAACAAGTGGTATCAGAGCATGTATTCCATGTTAAAATTGATTAGGTTTTCATACATGTCTGTAGTTTTCAAAATCTATGCCTATTTAGATTTCTAGGGTTTAGATTATACATGCATGATTTGTAATTTTACATGATTTATTGAGTATTTGATGCTATGAGGGTTAAAAATTGAGTTTTAGGTCATAAGGTATGTGATTAGAGGCTAATAATCACGGATTGGAGGTTTTTTGGCCTTAGGTTTTTCAGGTAAATTTATTAAAAAAAAAAAATTGCAAGTCGTGGTGCCGCAGCACCATAACCCGAGAGGTGGCGCTGTTGCCACTATAGATCGTTTTTTATCTAATTTGAGATTTTTGGTCCTGTTTTGGATAGAATTAAGTCGGTTTTGACCTAATTCGAGGAGTTCCAATCCAAAACTTGATAAATTAAGTTCATTACCTCAAATCCACTAAAGATAGACCCAAATTTATTCGTTGAAAACTCTGTTTAGTTTTAAGAGTTTATAAATTTTATAAACTCAGTTAATTTTGGTTCGTGCTTGTGAAAACTTTATTTGCTTGGGCATTTCGGATGATTTTCATTGCACCATTTATCTTGTATGTTAGATTAAACACGATAAAGCAACATGTTACCAAAGTAACCTCTGTTGTGTAGTTTTGTTTAGTCTAACGTATAAAGATGTTGTGGGTTTGTTGTTAATGCGGATAGCTATCGGCCCAAAGGAAGGTAGTTATTTGGCACGACAACAAACGCACCTGTGATAATAAGTATGTGACGGTTGTTTGGTTTCCATGTGAGCAATAAATCGACCCAAAGGAAGGTTTGTTGTTTGACAGGATTTACCATCAGTATTTGATTTTTACACCTAAGAGTACCACTTGCAAGTTGATACGTCGGCCCAAAGGAAGGCCTATTAATGTTGCACTAGGTATCTTGTGATGGTAGCCCACCTTATGTGATATATGTCATATTTACATATTTGTAATTATATTGTATGCCTATATATGGCATTTAAATTGTGAGCATATTTAATTTATAGTATTATTTTGTTCTCTGTACAGTTTCTGCTGCTAATTTTTCTGCCAATTTAAATACCATTCCTGTGCTTACGGGCACAAACTTTAAGTCCTGGAAAGAGAATGTCATGATCGTACTAGATTGTATGGATCTTGACCTAGCACTCAGAAAGGACAAACCCCCTGCTCTTACGGATGAAAGTTCCACCATGAAGCTTGGCGTATTAAGAAGGATAAACTTCTCATTTATGTTTGTTCTGAAGTTAATTTAACTTTTGTACCTAAATCATGGACTCAGGTATACTCAATGAATCCCTACCTATCAGTTTTACATGAATGATCTAGAGTTTGTGTTTGGTATTTGCAATTCCATATCCATGTGAAATCAACAGGAACTACTTTGTCACCAAAAAATAAATAAATATATCTTAAGATACAAAATTTAGAAGATGTCTACTGATTAATGAAGAGATTTTCCTTTTTTCTTTTAGTTAGAACATCTAGAGGGTCCTGAGTCTATAGTCGTGTGTGCTGCGAAGAAATTTTGTGTTGTCTAGCTATAATATATGTATATATATATATAGTTGTCAATCTAATAGGCATTTTTTTTTTTTACCTATGTGTAGGTATTTTTTTTTCAGCCATTGGATCATCATCTAATGGTGATCCAACGACTATAACGATATGCTAAAAAAAAGACGTGCATCATTAATGTTATTTTTCTCTCTTACTTTTTAATATGAAAAAATGTGCAAAAAAAATTTTCATTAGCCACATTGATACCTATATACATAGGTAAAAAAAAAAATTATCTACTAGATTGGCCCTCCATATATATATATATATACATATATAGTAGATGGTGATCCGTAAGGTGAAAAAAATTAAATAGAAGACCAGAAAACATCAAAAAAGAAAATAATTCCCCACGTTTTTGGGTCCACCAATAAAATTTGGGTTTAAAAAATTTGTGATTTATATAATAGCCCATACATGCCATCACGTGTATACATAATAAATGGTTGACAAAGTAGGAAAATAGGAAGCAAACAAAAACCGGCACAGTAATAATGGAAGGCGCAGCTTAGAAAGGGCCTACAACTGATCTGATCATCGCTTATCAGTTAAGAAGATTAGAATATTTAGGCCAATCCATTTCCTTTTCATATCTAATAATCGCATATGTGCATTTGACCAATTGGGTCTCGAATCTGGAATATATATGATCGATGGAAAACAGACAATACATCACCATCATATGTGAATTCCCGTGAAATCATACAAATACAAAATAATATGCTTCGTTCGAGATTAAAAAAGTATAGGCCACAACAATGCATATTACGTTCTATTTTATTTGGCAAACCAAACACGCACCACAGTATGAAGTTAATATGTTAAGCTGATGTTAGGTTGGACGGAATCCAATCCAATATTGTAACGGAACGGCAATGAATTTTATTCTTTTATTTGACATATCTAGGAATACTTTGTTTTCTTTTTTTCAAAGGACAAAAATGAAATTCTTTATTTGGTGTTTGTATTGTTTTTTATGATAAATTCTTTGTTAAAATATATAGGAGCAATACAATTAGAAAACTTTTTATTACAAAACAAAGAAAATAATAGAGAAAAATTACACGTAACATGTATATAGGACTGCTTAATTCCTGAAATGAGAAGCAAATGATAAGATCCACTGCCACTATCTCTTAATAAAAAGTTTGTATCACTATTATTAATTCTATTGCAAGACATGATTGAGCCCACCATGTAAAATCTTTATTTTTAAATAAGCAAAAATGTAATTTTATAGTCAATGATATTTTGGTAAATATTAATTTTTGGAATATTAAAATCAAAATATCTAAAATATTTTATTATATCAACTATTTCCAGAAATTGCATTTAAATCCCTCTATTTTTTTCATCTTTTTTAAGAAAGGTCCCTGAGAGAGAAAAAGAGCATCGAAACTTCAAAACTTCGTCGCCTGCACACCGTAGCTCCGATTGCCTAAGCGTTGGCCTGCCATCTTCTTCAACCTCCTACGAAGCTACACCGCCAAGTCTCGCCAGATTTCGTCACCGAAAAACGGAGATCGGCCGCCTTGAAATTTCCGGCCACCGTGAGGTTTTTTGGCCACCAGAGCTTCACCGGACCTCATTTCGCGACACCGATGGTACCGTTGGATTCGTCTCATCGTCGCCGTCATTTTTCGACCACTTTTGGCTGTTAACTCATCGTCAGTAAGATTTTCATCGTTTGGGCCGTTTTACCAAAGTTTTGTAAAAAGTGATATTTTTATAATTATTTCGTTAGGTAATTATTTTACTTGAGATAACTATTTGAGGTAAAAAAGGGTTAAAAATCATGAATAATTACGATTGGTTGAAGTAAAAATGATATCCGGAAGCATGTTAATTTTTGAATTGAAAAATATGGTATTTTTTAATTCAGAACAAAAAGTTGTATTCTTGTAAACCAAAATAGCATTGGGTTATAAATCTGTTACTAGTGAGATTGAGCTTTGGGCTGAAATTTGAAAAGTATTATTTTTCGAAATATTTATGCAAAAATGACAATTTTACAAATAATTAGTAAAGTTGATAATATTTCAAATATTTTCGAAAGTGATATTTTCCTAAGTAATTCTGTGATAATTATACTTTTCGAAATATTTTCAGAAAAGTAGTATTTTTGTAAATTTTTAGCAAAGATGATATTTTTTTATATACTTTAAAAAAATGGACATTTTTCAAATTAATTTCAAAAAGAGATATTTTGTAATTCTCAGATTTAAAGCCCGTTTAAGGTTCCTGATCTCGAAATTAAATTCTGATTTCAAATTTGGATTTAGTGAGGTCGAGAAACGAGTTTTGATATTTAATATTGCTATATTTTGAAGTATCACAAATTCCAAGGCTCGTGAATAGTATCGTTTTACATGTCACGGGCTGGGGTCCCAGGGCGAGACCCACTTTTAACAAATTAGATGTCTAACTTAGTATTTTTGGATGCTTTGAATTCAGTGGTGACCTCTGTTTCTCAATCCGAGGTTATGTTGTAAAAGTCACTTTTTCAAGTGAGCTTACCGGGATCTCAAAACAACTGTTCGAGCACCTAAGTAACCAATAGGAGTTTTATTCGAGCGTCGTTAGCTTAGTATAGTAAATGTCCAGTATTAGTAATTATTCTAACAATACAAGATTTTCTTTAAAGCATTTGCAGAACAAGAAGATAAAGAGAAGAGGAATTTAAAAGTTTGTTTTATTCCTCCTTCGTCCATGGTTTCTTTGGCAGGGGAGAATAACATTTTTTTCAATTTGCGTATTTGAATAAGTTTCTCATGTAATTACGAGAGTGTGTTTGAGTAGTATTTGTTTTTTAGTTATTAATCTATTTAGAACTTTAGTCTAATCCATGATATAGATTGAGTTAGATTCGACGAATGTTGTTCTTTTATCTATTATTTTCGGTATTATTCTTCAAGATTTGACGACGAATGCTCTTCGGCAGACAGTGAATATTGTAGAATGAAAAGATCTCACTAAAGTATTTTCTAATGTATTGATTGAATCTATTGAATAAAATGATTTGACTTTTTTTTTTAAAAAAAATAAAAAATAAAATATCAGTAGATTTTTTATATATCTATTATGGGGAAGGCTATGGTAGGGGCGTCCCTACGTAGGGTCATGCCTTAATTATCGTTGGATGGGAATCTGTGGGGAATAACGGGAATCTGTGAAGAATCTATTTATATACAGATTCCCATCCAACGGTGAATAGACAGGGCCCTACGTAGGGGCGCCCCTACTGTAGACGCGCCCATCTATTATATATGTTTATATTCACTAATATACTTAGACATCAACTAAAATATTTAATTAAAAGAAAAAACGAGACATCTTTAAAATAAAAAGGCATCTAAAATAGACACCCACTCTAATTTTTCCTTTCTCTTATTCTTTTTTACTAGAAAAATTATGGTTACTTTGAGCAATGCTATGGGGCACCAGCAGTGCCCAACACCATAATGATGTGTCAGTTTATTATTGAGTAGTTCTAATTAATAAACTAGATCCTACATGGGTCCCTCCTAGAGTCTAATTATAATTAGCCAGTCACAGACTGACACATCCACTACAACAAAAAGAGGATTTTATGTCATTTAGAAAGTGACGTAATAAATATTCTTTGTCGGTTGTAAATCCGACATGTATGCACCTAACGTTGTAGGTCAGGTGCGCATTCACGTCAGTCTGAAATTGACGTACATAGTAACCTTACCGTGTCGGTTTCAGACTAACGTGAAAGAAATATATTTAAAAAAAAAATTTATCACAAGCAAGCTAGCACCAATAATCATGGTCGAATGGGCAAGCCATTTTGCGAAACCAAAAAACTTTAATCGTATATAAATCTATTATCTTTTACTATCATTGAGTTGAGTTATTGCATTTACATTTTGTAACCGGATTTTGTCACCGGAGAAGAGATGAAGGAAAATAAGAGATGGAAAGGGAAGAAGAAATGGAAGAGGAAGAAGAGTAAGAAGAGAGAAAGAGAGAGGGGAGATAATAAGAAAAGCTTTAAGAACGTGAGAAAGACATAGTACCACATTTATATATATCCATCATTGTAGCTGGACTTTATCACCAGAAAAAACGAAGAATGGGATAGAAGAGATGGAGAAGAAGAGCTACAAGAGTGAAAGAGAGCATAAGTAAATAGAGAGTTAAAGAGTGAGAAGTGGAGAAAAATTAGGGAATAGAAAGTTATATTATAGAAAAGCTTTGAAAATTTAAAATTTAAAATTCAAAAATTCATAGAGGAAAAAAATGAGTGGTAGATGAAAATTTCGCTAAAAAAAAATGAATCTGATATGAAAAGCCTATCACATCAGTTTAACTGACGTGGTAGGTGATGCTTACTACGTCGGTTTTAAACTGACGTAATAGTTAAAATTTTTTTATCAGTTAGAAGCTAATGAAAAAAATATTACACCTATATCTTGTCGGTCGTACGGTATGACCGATGAGAAACTGGTGACAGAATAAGTTACTTTTATAGTAGTGTTCATGTGGTGCTGGACATCATATAGTATCCCATAGCATTACTCGGTTACTTTTCATAAAAGAAAATAAGATAAATGTGATATTTAGCACTACATGCTAATAGTGTGGGACTCATAAAGAAAATTACATATGAGTTTCATATCACTTATACTATATTTGGTACCTGAAAAGAGAGAGAAAATAATAAAGAAAATGATAGTGTGTTATTTGGTGAGAGAGAAAAAAGAGTATAAAAAAAATTGGGCAAGGTGTACTAAATATTACCCTTTCAATTTAAAGAGGTAGAGAAGAAAAGTTGCTAGCATCCAATTTATTTAACTAATC
>JXTC01000053.1:314213-345106 GCA_002914845.1 Trema orientale | reverse complement strand
ATTTTGACATATAGTCAAGAACTTCTTGACTATAAAAAAGTTTTAAATAATAGTTTTTTTTATGGTCAAGAAACTCTTAACTTATAGTCAAGAAATCCTTGACACTCCTGAAAATGTCATTTTTAGAAAAATACACAGAAAAATCATTTTGGCCCAAGTTAGTCCTATCCATGTTATTTTCTTTTGGGCTTCTTATAGAAATCTAGGCCCATAATGTTAAAAATTGAAAAATCCCGAATAGATTGATTTTTTGAAAAAATTCTAGATTTATTTAGAAAGATATCACTTTTGAAAAGTTTTTGGAAAACTATCATTTTTAATAAATATTTAGAAAAATACCACTTTTTATTCAAAATTGGTATTTTTCATTGAGACTTGAGGTAATCAGTCAGGTTACTTTGGTTAACCAATCTAGTTACTTAAAGTAACTAATTAAGTTACATCGGATAATTTTACAAATTATCTCAAATATCTCACTAATTAATAAAACATAGTATTTTTCTAAATATTTTTAAAAGTGGTATTTTTCTAATTAAATCTGGGATTTTTCAAGCAATTTCAAAATTCGGGAATTTTCAATTTTATTTAAACTTTTACTATAAAAATCTAATTTCCTCTTTTCTCTTTATTCTATCGATGGTTTATTGACTTTCTACTTCTAAGCCCATGTTGCCATATATTCTGCCTACACATAATATATTAAATATAAACAAAAGCATTGTAAAGTCATTACCGCACTTTTTTTTTAAAAAAAAAATGAGGTTTAACTAATGACCTCCACTTTTTACAAAGAAAGGAAAATTACTCACGTACCCTGAGAGTTGAACTCCAGACCTAGTACCTAATTCCCACCCCACCCTACCCCACCACTCAGCTAGCCCCAGTGGGCAAAAGATAAAACAGATAAAATAAAGTCTTTAAAATAGAAGTTCAACGTGAAAGAAGCAGCCAAACTAAATTATTTAATCTTGGAGTAATGAGAGAGATCCAAATGGCCAAATTGAATTCCAGCAAGAAATCAATCATAGATTCTGAATTAAATTTGGCGTAACTAATATGGGTTTTCTAGCCAAATGGTCGAATTTTGGATCATAGTTTGGTTAGGCTGCCGTTTTCACGTTGAACTTCTATTTTATCTAATTATCATGCTTGAACAGAAGTTCAAGGTGAAAAGGGCAGTCGAACCAATCAATTTAATCTTGGAGTAATGAGGGAGATGCAAATGGCTAAATTGAATTCGAGCAAGAAATCAATCATAGTTACTGAATTAAATTCGGCGTACCTAATATGGGCTTTCTGGCCAAATTTTGGATTATAGTTTGTAAAATGGCTATTTCTCAAATATTATTAAAAATGGTTAAATTTTGAGAATTATTTAAAAAATGACCATTTTTCATATTTAGTATATCAAAATATATTGATTTTTTTTTTAAAATTGATTTATTTTATAAAAAATAGATCAACTAAAGAATGGTCATTTATCAAAATAAAATTATAAAAGATTATTTATTAAATAAGTATAAAAAGCGCCTATTTTTTGAATTGATCTTTATAAAGGCTATTTCTTAAAAGTATTCAACCTAATATTGCTATTTTTTAGGAAAAAGTTCATAAATACCCGTTTTTAAAATCATATTTTCATAAATACCCGTTTTTTATTTTTATTTTATAAATACCCGTTTTTATACCTTTTTTTGGAGAAATATGGACCATTACTGTTTTACACATGAAATATAGACCACGGTATGTATTCCATGCATTAAATGTATACCGCGATCCATATTTCATGAATAAAATTTACACTCAAAATTGACACTCTTTTTAAAATGTGTACCGTTCATATTTTACACATGAAATGTGTACCTAATGGATAAAATATACATTGTAAATATGGACTACTCATATTTTTCATATGAAATGTGGACCAATAAAAATGGGTATTTTTGAAAAAAGTTTTAAAAATGGGTATTTTTGAAATAATTTTTAAAAAACGGGTATTAAGTGTAATTTTCACTACTTTTTATTATTGTTTAGTCTGTTCTTACTTATTGGGACAAAAACTTTGGCCTTTTTCTCAGCCCTAAGTAATCGCCCGTCACAACTCGAATTTGATTGATTTTAACGCCATGACCCAAGTCCATATTCCATAGAAAAATTTATGCTTAATACCTATTTTTAAAACTTATTTTCATAAATACCCGTTTTTTTTTCTTTCAAAAATACTCATTTTATGGCCTACATTTCATATGCAAAATATGAATGGTCCATATTTATAATGTAAATTTTATCCGTGAGGTACATATTTTATGTATAAAATATAAATGGTATACATTTATAATGTAAATGTCTACCACGGTTTATATTTTTTATTATAAATTTGACATATAGTATATATTTTAAAATGTGTGTCAATTTTTAGCGTAATTTTTATTTATAAAATGTAGGCCACAGTATAAATTTAATGCATGAAATGTATATTGTGGTATATATTTTATACGTAAAATAATAGTATTATACATTTCTCCAAAAACGGGTATTTATGAATAAAAATAAAAAATAGGTATTTATAGAAATATAGTTTTAAAACGAGTATTTATAAACTTTTTCCTATTCCATAGTAGAGCCTCAGGCCCAATACTTGTAGAGAATTTATTAAATTGTGAGTCAATTACAAGTATATCCATTACAGTTTTTTCCTTTAAAAAAAAGCAAAAAAAAAAAAAAAAAAAGAAGGAGAAGAAGAAGAAGAAGAAGAAGAAGAAAAAGAAGAAGATAGGTACACTTACAACCAACCCGGAAAAAAAAAAATCAGTTTTATTCAATTAGACAAATCCTTATTCAGACAAAAAAAATAGACAAATCCATTTTATGTGTCCTCCCTTAAAAAAAAAAAATGTTTCAGAACATTGATGACTCGATATAAACCCCCAAATTAAATATTTAGGAGGAAAATGAAACCTTTTTGTTATAATTCCAAAGAAAATTTGCATTACTGGAAATAAGGCACGATTGAGTTTTAAAAACAAATTCAAAAGCTCCGATTTTATTAATTAAAAAAAAAAGTTGCAATACTATATTTGTAATTGATCCTTATGTTCATTAATTTATATAAAAGATTACAATAATATATCTGTAATTCATCCTTATGTTAATAAATGAATTATTGTGTGTTCGTTATCCCTGACTAGTTCTCCTTGCTATTTTTTCCAAACTAGTGTGCTGCACCAAGCCAAAAAGTTGTGTGAATGAAAACTTTATCAACAACATTTTTACAATTAGAAAAAGTTATTTATCAACACCGACAACCCAAAAACATTATTTACGCAATAATTAATTTAGAAAGACGGTATATAATACTTTTCTTTTTCGTTATTTAAAGGAAAAAAAAATCCATTCCTTTCCTCTTTTCTCCTTTCTTTTTTTTTTGTTTTTTTTGTTTTTTTTGTTTATCCCTTCTGCTATTGGTCATAACTCAAAGAATGTTACAGCTAAAAAAGTGACTATAGCTGAATGTTTACCTTCACATGGATTCACATGTTCATTTGTGGAGCCCATGCTCGAACCTAATTCTACTATCCAACTAAGACTGTATTATATAGCAAAAAAAAAAACTGAGACTGTATTATAATAATTTGCACTTAAAATTTGTGACAACTACCGTAGATAGTCCATGTTTCAACCAAACACTTCAAAATAATAATAATGATAATACCAATAATTGTAATATTTTTAGTCCATAGTAAGTTGAGAGTATGTTCCATTATTTGCTACTTAGAATCCAATGATGTATTCGTATGATAAAAGAAAAATAAATCCAACTAATATGTTTGAAAATAAAATATAAAATAAAGGCAACGAGAAAATTTCAACTTTTTTTTTTCATTTAAAAACAAAACTATTGAACGTATTTCCCCAAAGTCAAATAACTTCCTTCATTAATCCATGATGCTAAGAATAATTAGTAAAGTAATCATGTTCTCACTATATTGCTGTGGTCTTTACGCTCTGAAATAATATTGGAGAACAAATAGTCAAATATCTGATTTTTCATTTTTTTTATTGTAAATATTTCCAAAGCTTTATTCACATAATTTACATTAATTCCATCAAATAGTTTTTTAACAATAATTTCAGTAATTAGTTTTTTTTTGCCAATAATTCTATTAACTAGTTTATTTTTTAAGATAAAATAATTCCATTGTTATAGTAGTTCACGTTGGACATAATTTAGCAATTAAATTAAGGGGATGGCTACAGTAGGGGCGTCCCTATGTAGGGTCATGCCTTAATTATCGTTGGATGGGAATCTGTGGAGAATAACGGGAATCTATGGAGAATCTATTTATATACAGATTCCCATCCAACGGTGAATAGACAAGACCCTACGTAGGGGCGCCCCTACTGTAGACGCGCCCATTAAATTAAATTTAATTAGATTCCGATAATTTTATTTCGTCGTATTACTTGAGGTTGATATAAATATGTTTGAAGAAAGCACACCATTTCTAATAGGGGATAGCTACGGTAGGGACGTCCCTACGTAGGGTCATGCCTTAATTATCGTTAGATGGGAATCTGTGAGGAATAACGGGAATCTGTGGAGAATCTATTTATATACAGATTCCCATCCAACGGTGAATAGACAGGGTCCTACGTAGGGGTGCCCCTATTGTAGACGCGCCCTTTCTAATATTGTTGATATATTGGGGAGGGTTACAGTAGGGGCGCCCCTACGTAAGGCCACCCCTTATACACTGTTGGATGAGAATCTGTGGGGAATAACAGAAATCTGTGGAGAATCTATTTATACATAGATTCCCATCCAACGGTGTATAGACAGAGCCCTACGTAGTAGGGACGCCCCTACTGTAGACGCGTCCCTACCCTTTTATTCAATGTATTCAATATTCATTAGAAATCGTTCGACATTTCTATTCACATAATTTAAAAGGGTGCGTTGCAATGCACAACTGTAACGTGGCTGTCGATTGATATCTTCCCATTAATATTATTTTCCTTCTTTTTTAAAAAAAAAGATATTATTAATACCTTCCGTTCTTCTTCCTCGGTTCACCCATTACTGTAGGGGCACTTTTGTCTTCCACATAAAAAATATAACTGTACACCAACCTTGCCTAGTGGTAATGGCGTAAAAATATTTTAGTCTACCGGTTACAGTACAGCTTAAGCTTTAATAAACCACTCTTAGCTTCGGAATCGAAACAACCCCCTCTCTCTATATCTATTCATAAAATCGCCATTGGAGAACCAAACAAAGCACCGATCGATAATCGATTCCGAGCCCAGAAGAAGAAGAAGAAGAAGAAGAAGACCCAACTGGGCGATTTTGAGAAATACCCAGAATTCGGAGTCGAATATTCGCTACAATGCACGCGAAGACCGACTCAGAGGTGACGAGCCTCGCACCGTCTTCTCCAACCAGATCTCCGCGCCGCCATGTCTACTACGTCCAGAGCCCGTCGAGGGACTCCCACGACGGGGAGAAGACGGCGACGTCGTTTCACTCGACGCCGGTGCTTAGCCCGGTGGCGTCGCCGCCGCACTCCCACTCGTCCGTGGGCCGCCACTCCCGAGAGTCCTCCTCCACTAGATTCTCCGGATCTCTGAAACCCGGGTCGCGCAAGATCTCGCCCAACGACGCCTCGCGCGGGGGCAGCACAAAGGGTCAGAAGCCATGGAAGGAGTGTGACGTGATTGAGGAGGAAGGCCTTCTAGAATCCGAAGATCGCGAGAAGGGTCTTCCTCGCCGTTGTTATTTTCTCGCTTTCGTTCTCGGCTTCTTTGTTCTCTTCTCGTTTTTTTCTCTGATCTTGTGGGGTGCCAGTAAGCCCTTGAAACCAAAGATCACAGTCCAGGTTAGAGAAATATATATGTATATATATAATTGAATGTATGACCAGTTTGTATGAATTGTGAAACGGGTTCTGATTATTTGGGGTTTTTTTTTTTTTTTGGTCTTGCAGAGTATAAAATTTGACCAATTCAAGATCCAAGCGGGCTCTGATTTTACAGGCGTGGCTACTGATATGATCTCCATGAACGCAACCTTGAAATTTACTTTTCGTAACACTGGTACATTTTTTGGGGTTCATGTCACATCAACTCCAATAGATCTGTCTTACTCAGAAATTACAGTAGCCTCTGGAACCGTAAGTCCTTTTCACATACTAAGCTTTAATTGATTTTTTTTTTTTTTAAAATCTAATGTCTTTATTTCCTTACCTCTGATTTGGGGTTTCTTTATCTTGTTCTACTTTTTCAGTTGAAGAAGTTTTATCAATCGAGAAAGAGCCGAAGATCTCTAAGTATTCCAATAACGGGTAACAAGGTCCCATTATATGGTAGTGGAGCAACTCTAAGCAGCTCAACGGGGACAACGACTCTGCCAGTGCCATTGCAATTGGACTTTGTGGTTCGGTCAAGAGCCTATGTTTTGGGCAAATTGGTAAAGCCAAAGTTCTATAAGCACATTCACTGCAATGTAACTTACGATCCCCAAAAGCTCAATGTCGCAATCCAGCTCAAGAATCGTTGCACATTTGACTCAGACTAAAAGCTCGAGAAGTGAACGATAATGGAGGAAGTTGAATTTTGATTTTGATTTTTTTTCCTTTTTCTTTTTGATAATTTAATTCTTGGTTCTTTATGTTGAATATAAAAGCGGTGAAAGACAACTCAGCGGGCAACTTTAGGATCGTGCGGGCAGGGTGTGTAACACGCGGTTTCTAGACCATTTTTTATGGCTACTCGGCTGCCCGGACCAGAAGTGCCCGAATTACAGGTTGGATTTGGCGGTGACTTGTGGGTGATAACCTCCCCTGTGGTTGTTTATTTATTCCTTTTTTTTCTTTTTTTTTTTAATGTAACATTTATTCTCAATAATGATATACCATTGATTAAGTAAATTATATTTTTATCATAGGCTGATAATAAAGTTTCGTATATACATACTCTTCCATGGGTTCAACTTGATTTGTTCATTAGTCTAAAGCAACGACTAGCAAAACCTTCTCCAGCGATATTTTTCCTGCGTTAAAATAGGGTTGAAATTGGAAATGAAAATGAAAATGAAAATGAAAATGAAAATGAAAGCCGTGTGTTGAAGCAAGAAATTTTCCCAAGCCTTGAGGAGCAAGCAATGTAGAATTGATATTAGAATCATGTCGGTTCACCTTTATGAGTATATATTGTATTGTCGATAAGTTATAAAAATTGCCAATCGAGACTAAGGTCAATTGGTGTAAAATTTTTGGGACTGTATGTAAGTGTGTGGGAGAGAAGGGTTTGAATTTAGTTAGGTTAATTTATATATAAATTTTATAATAAATTTATATATAAAAAAATGATAAGCTAAAAATTAATAAATTTCTTTGGGGATGGCTACGGTAGGGGCGTCTCTATGTAGGGTCATGCCTTAATTATCGTTGGATGAGAATCTGTGGAGTATAACGGGAATCTGTGGAGAATCTATTTATATACAGATTCCCATCCAACGGTGAATAGACAGGGCCCTACGTAGGGACGCCCCTACTGTAGACGCGCCTAATTTCTTTTATTCGACATTTGAAATAAGTTTCCCTGCTTAAGCAATGTACTAACAAATAGTCTCAAAGAAGTGCATAAATTTTGATCTAGGCTATGACAAAAATTACACTAGAAAACCATAACTTAAGGAGAAAGACATGACTAGGCACATCCATTTTCTGTGCTTTTTAACTTTTTCACATTCATGGAGTATATGAATCCATAACTTGATGATTAAGCTTCAGTATGTGACAGTATGTCCTATATAGTATGTGCTCCCTAACTATCAAAACCCATGTCGTATTCGCATGTGGTGGTTTCAACGAAAATGACCTAGACCCAATAAACAATGGGATATCGACGACATGAGATAATTTTGTTGTTGTAGAAGAATATAAGAATGCGGACAAAAAATTAAAACAGGTGTTTGTTTGGACACACCATGTGGCTTTGCAGATTCGTGGAGCTCAATTTCCTAGCAAGAGCAACATACTGCGCCAACAGTTTCAGTAGAAATCTTTCCAAGCGAAAGACAAAGGAATCATATAAGATGTCCGAACTATATTCTTCTTATTATTTTCTCAAATAGGGATGGGAACTTTTCATTTTTGGCTCCCTTTTTAACTATTTTTTTTAAATAAACGAAAATTATAAATTAGAAAGATTCTATAATCTCTCAAGCCAGCCGGATCTTACATGGACACAGCTTCATGGAATACTGGAAATAAAGAGCTCGTGATAATCCTGCATACTTTGACGAACTATCTCGTAAAATAATTACTAATTTGACAATATATAACTGTCTAGCCAACTAAAAAGTCACATAATTCAAGTTATAAATGGGGAAAACAAAAAGTTATACTCTTTATCATTTTGTTGTGTAAAAATTCTCCAGAAGTAGGACGCCATGTTTTTTCCATGCCTTTTACTTTGATTAACTTGGACAAAGAGTTTTAGTTTATCATCCTATTATCTTGTATTCACACGTTAGAGAAAGCATGGACATTTCCTAAGTTTTCTCAAAATTGTACTCAATATGCTTACACTAAAAATTAGAGCTTTCTTTTCTTTTTTTTTCAAAATATATCATTTAAAAGTTATTTTTAGTGAAAAATCTATGGTTTTAAACTCTTTCTACAGTAGTCTTTTTTGACTATGCTTTATTAGGCTTAAACTCTTAACACCATGTTTGACTGTGCTCCACCCTACACTGGACCATGCAAATAGAATATTTTGCAAGAGTTTTAAAATTTAAATCTATTACTAAAAATCACTTCCAAAAGGTCTAATTTCCCCAATATATATCATAACAAAATCCCCTTTTATTGTCAACAACCATTATATTAAAAAAAAATTTAAAGGATCAAAATACATACTCAAATATATTTCTATTAAATAAAAAAAGAACTGAATTCTATATTTTTGACATTCATAAAATCAACGTCTATTATTAATTTGTTTAGAGAGTCACACACTAGAGTGGTATTGCTGATTGTAATTTGACAAAGTTGAAAAGAGGAAAATACCGAAAATATCCATTTATTATTAATTTCCACAATTCCACCACGTTCTTTGAAAAAATACAAAATATATCTTACCCGATTTGTCAAATGGTGTCAAAATCGTCCACTGGGTCATAAACGGTTGTGAAATGATAATAAAATCCTCTGTTAAAATTAATCAATTACTCTAACTTCCTCCTTAATCGCACAACCAGACACTTTTTTTTTTTATTAAAGAGTAAATCCGAGTATTTGGCTTTAAGTTATTTGGTGTTGTTTAGTGGATAATTTGATTATTGACTAAGTAGTTTAGCCATTCCTAGATTTTTTTTTTTTTTAGAAAAGAAATTGAAAAAAGCTAATGGAAGTTAATTTTTCCAATTAATTATTGGACTTTAAAGCCAAACAACCGAATTTTGGATCACTGTCTGTCTGAAAAATGGTCGTTTTTCGAATATTGTTAAATGTTGGTCGTATTTTGAAGAACAGTTATTTTTTCATATGTTTAATAGATTAAAATATATTGATTTATTTTAAAATTTTGATTTTATTTTTTATAAAATTGATTTATTTTTTTAAAGAATAAATCAACTTAAAAAAGGTCATTTATTAAAATGAAATAATAAAACGACCGTTAATTAAATAGGCATAAAAAACCGCCATTTTTTTAAATTGGTCTAAAAAAAAGGACATTTCTTATACATATATTAATTTTCTATTCACTTGGGAAATTGAACTAAATAGTACTAATCCAGTACAAAATGACTTTTTTCGTAGTTTTTTTCAAATTGACATTTCTAATAGTGTCACAAATTGTGTAACATTTCTAGTAGTACTCTTAATTTGTGTATGACAAAAGGTTACATAATTTATAACTATAAAATTATGATTTTTCTAGGATTAATAGTCACAAATTATGTGACTTTCTGTTACACATGGTCACAAAATGTTAAAATACTTTTTAAAAGGTTATTTTCAAAATATTTCTAAAAAAAGTCATTTTCAAAACACTTCTAAAAAAAAAAAGTCATTTTAGTCAAAACTACTACTATTTACGTCAATTTCTCTACCATACGATTGTTGTGCTTAAAATGCGGAGTCCAACCCACGATAAGCTAAAATGTTGATGGGCTGTGGGCCTGATATGCTATTAAAGGGATTCACGAGAAATGGGCCGGAACCTGGAGGTGCGTACGACATAAAACTAAAATTTTATGAAATTATGAAAGTAGCCCAAAATTATGAGTAATAAAGGGACGGGTAAGGAATAGAAGGAATCTTCGCCATCGGCCACCTCGCTGGTCGCTCCCCCATTCCATTTTTCTCCCTAAACAAAAGAAAAGAGAGAAGAGAAGGAAGCTGAAGCTGTGGAGCTCTGCTCATCGTCTCACAAGCATGGCTTTTCCTCATCAACACTTTCACCATCACTACCAGCAACCCCAAGATAAATCTTTCAGGTAACTAATCTATTTTTACCCTCAAAATTTAACAATAATATTTGGGAATCATCTTCTTCTTCGTAAACCCTAATAATTTGTTTTTTTTTTCCTTCCAATTTTTGTCCTTTTTTTTTTGTTTTTTCAGAAATTTGTACACAATCGACGGTCAGATATCGCCGCCGGTCACCTATTTCGACCCCACGAACGTACAAGATCAATCCCAGCATCCTCCTTATGTTCCACCTTGTAATATCTCTTTTCTCCCGATTTTTATAATGCTCTGCTTGGTTTCCTAGAAAATGTAGAGAAAAAAAAAATGTTAGAAAGTACGGACATTTAATGAAATAAATAAACTTAGCTAGGTTTTTCTTTATGCAAAATTTTATTTTTTGGGGGCTAAATTGAGCTGAAATTGTAACGTTCATGGGGGTACGGTGCAAAAGTATTTAACATTTAGTTATTCAAGTCTTATTATGGTCCTTGATTGTCTTCATTTACTCTTACCCCAAATTTTTGTTTCCTTCTCTGTGCTTTATTTATTATTTTTTTTTTTTCCAGTTCACGTAGTCGGGTTTGCACCAGGTCCAGCCGCTGCGGCCGACTGCAGCGATGGTGGAGCTGATTTGCAGTGGAATTATGGCTTAGAATCTGAGAGAAAAAGATTAAAGGAGCAAGACTTCTTGGAGAACAACTCGCAGATTTCGTCAGTTGATTTTTTGCAGCCGCGATCGGTCTCGACTGGACTGGGTTTGTCGCTTGACAATACCCGTATGGCTTCTACCGGAGACTCGGCATTGTTGTCACTCATCGGTGATGACATTGATCGCGAGTTACAGCAACAGGACACGGAGATTGATAGATTCCTCAAACTTCAGGTCTGCTTATCTGCAGAGAGTTTGTATATTTGGTCCCTTCTCTGTGAATACATTCGTAAATAGTAATAACATACATATATAGGTAGCTACTTGTTTATAGTTTAATTTCTAAACTGGCTCGTTGGAGTTTCTATGTCTTGTGGAACTGGTTCTTTGGTTCAAAGGGGATCTATGGAATTTAGAAAAAAAACATGGTTCCTTGATTCGACTTCTATTCTATATTTCTGTTCCATGGTGAGTACGCACACACAACGATGCTTTTTTTTAATGGTTTCTTTTTGTTAGTTACTTAAATTACTCATATTCAGGGTGATAGATTGCGACAAACTATCCTAGAGAAGGTCCAGTCTACCCAACTTCAGACCATCTCAGTCTTGGAGGACAAAGTCATTGAGAAACTCCGTGAGAAACAAGTGGAGGTGGAGAACATCAACAAGAAGAATATGGAGCTCGAAGAGCGAATGGAACAGTTGAGTGTTGAGGCAGGAGCTTGGCAGCAGCGAGCCCGATACAACGAAAACATGATCACTGCTCTCAAGTTTAATCTCCAACAAGTGTTTGCTCAAAGCAGAGATAGTAAAGAAGGGTGTGGAGACAGCGAGGTAGATGATACAGCTTCTTGCTGCAATGGCCGCTCCCTCGATTTTCACTTGCTTTGCAAGGAGAACAACAACATGAAAGAGATGATGACCTGTAAGGCTTGCAGAGTGAATGAAGTGTGCATGCTTCTGTTACCTTGTAAGCATCTCTGTCTTTGTAAAGATTGTGAAAGTAAGCTTAGCTATTGTCCTATGTGTCAATCTTCCAAGTTTATTGGGATGGAGGTGTATATGTAATGTGATATTTATGAAAATTCTCATGTTAGAAAGTATTTAACCTTTGTGCTTGTCACTTGTGATTTCTGCATTTTGTTACCCTTTCTTCTATAGAGCACGCCCTCATTTCTAAAATGTTCTTGATTATCTTACATGTTTTAGCTTTTAAGCTCTATTATAACTGTTCCAGTGCATATTTAGATAATGCATGAAACATAAGCCAGATTTTGTGTGGCGTTTTTCTTGGAAGACCTTTAGAGATTAATCAGAAAGTTCCAGTCTTTGTTGCTCGTCAGAGGAAGCTTCAGGATATTCTCTCACAAGAATGAAACCAGCATCACTGACTGATTAGATGCAATATGACATTCTTCTAGAGGTTCTGGTACATGCTTGTGACGCAGCAATTTGGATTATGCATAGGAGATAAACGGTCCTGGTGAAAGCGGATGCAGACTTTGGTTTCCTTCTGTGCCATCCGAACTGTTTCATGGTGGTTTTATTATCATGTACGTAGATCATAGCAGATGAAAAAGTCGTTTTTTCATTTAGCGTTTGAAGATTTCAAATACACACACGTGCATATGTAGGATATGGGAGATCTAATTTGCATCATTAAGATTTGAAGAGTCATCTAGGTGGTTATTACTGATTTTTATTGATCGGAATTCGTTTATCCATTTGCGTTCGGCAATATCATATAGGTATCTGCTTTGACCATATCGGGCTGCTCTTTTTATATTTTTTTCTTGTTCATTATTGAAAAATAAAATAAAAGTTGTACTGGAGGGAGTAGAGTTTGGTGCAAACAGATAACCTAAGCAACTTTTAGATGCCAACTGGGGCTAGCTCAGTTGGTCCAAGGCTTGAGGGATGTGTGTGTGAGTTTGGGGGGGTCAGGGTTCAAACTTTAGTAGAGTGTGTGTGTTATTTTCTTTTAAATTTGTAGTAAGTGGTGGTCATTAGTTAATTCTCACTTAAAAAAAAAAAAGAAAAAGCACCCATGCTAAGATCGAAATTGTCATTTTTGTTAATTAAGATGACTGCTCCTAAAAAAATTGCCCTGAAAAAGTGGTTCTAAAATTTCATTTGGGCTTATCCTAGTTACATCCAAATAAATCCCTACGAACCAAATGCATTATGTGGAGGTCAATCTCCTACTATACCGAGGCATTTATTCTTTTTTTTTTTTTTTCTCTTTTTTGGGATGGAATCCCCCTGTCGTTTGAAGACAGATATTGTCGCCCGAAAGAAATGGTCATCGAGTCACGTGGAGAACGTGATACCGCTATCAGTTAGAATGTCCGCTACCTGAATGCAAGAGCGGCAACTGAGGTACAGATAAGACATATTGATCAACCTCAAAGAACAATCCTTACTCCTAGTAAGGAAAACATAGGTTCCAGCATCCATCTTGATCAGATGAGTATGGTGATTACTGATTACATATATTTGTTCATCTTGCACTTTGTTTGAGACTACAAGGAAATGGTACCATTTGCAGCAGGCAAAATGACTTTTTTAATACTACTTTTCATAATGAGTTTCTCATGACTAACAATTCTTGTTTTGACCGCTATTAGTGATAATAATTGTTATTATGCAATAAAGATTCGTAATACTAATTGTGGCACCTATAATTCACGGCCAACGGTATTCTGCCACGTCACTTTTTTTAAATGTTTAACTAAATTTATCACCACTATTAGATTCTACCACTTTTGGGAGGGAATTAGTCAAGAATTTGTTAAGAATTCATCAAGAATCTGTTAAGAATCCATCAAGAATATGTCAAGATTACCACTGACGTCAAAATTCTGTCAAGAATCCATCAAGATCGTCAAGAATTCGTCAAGAATTCATCAAGAATTCATTTAAAAAAGTGGTATGGTGGTAGATTTAATTAATGAAGAAAAAAAAGTGGTATTCACCTAATTTATTCTAAATAAACCTTATTTAATTTAAGGCTCAGTTCTAATTAATTCTTAATACAAGTAGACTTATACTATTAGTTATGGATTTATTCTACTAAAAATCCAAACTGTACTCTTGAATTAAATAAATATCATAAGATACTTTATAATTACAATTATGTCCATTAAATAATTAACATTTGCATGTGTATCTCTACATGAATACCGATAATTAAAGCTAGGTAAAATTACTGTTTTACCTCTCAAATTATATCTTTCAATTCCTTGATATAAAGGTTATATCTTATGAATGACCATACTTACAAAAAGTCTTTAATTAATAAAATAACAAATTTTATTAATTACTTAGCTAAAGTTTAAATCATCCAAACTCCTATAACTCCTCAAGGTGGTATTCACTTCGCTATATAATAGACTTGTGGATTTCATATCTATAAGCATATATTCCCAGTGCCCATAATAATGCATTACCAAAATGTTAGGGTTTAGATCGTCAATTTCTTGATCCATATCTTTAACATCTTAAATAATATAAGTTATGAATACGATTCAAGAGAAGTGTCCAATTTCTCTTATTAGTTATGAACATTCTTATTTGATTTAATTAGAGAAAATATATCCTAGTTTTATTAAACAAATTTATTAAAAAATTTCTCAGCTAAATAAATTATAGAACATTTTGATATTTACTATTGTTCAATAATCAAAACATTATCACAAATACTATGTATGTAATATCACTTTATTAAATATTTAAAATATTCAATAGGTATCAAAAAATAATAAATACTTTTTCAGTATTATCTTAACAGACACGTGTCTGGGCTAAGGGACCACAAAATCTTAATTCCCTTTGTCTATAAATGCCACCTTATGATTTGCATTAAATCATTGTTTCCTTGATGCTCTTTGCCTCAATTGATCACTTAAGCATCGGAGTGCCTTGTAATTAACACTACTCGGGATCCTGGTGCAAGAGGCAGTCATGACAATGAAGAAGGAGAGGACATGTGTTGATCTTTGGAAAACAGCACCAATACTAATTTCCGTTATAAAAAGAATTATTTTGAAAAGTAGCCCTAAAAAAATCATTTTGAAAAAAAATTGGTCATATGTATAAATATATGTATATAGACACCAATCTAGTAAGTATTTTTTTTTAATTACTTGTGTATAGATTTTCTTTTTACTCAATTAAAATTCGTCTTATATGTTTTTTCATTGTAAAAAGGTAGAGAGAGAAATAGCATTAAATAGTGTATTTATTATCTTTCTTCCTAATTACTCAAATCATTATAGCCATTAGAAGATAATACAATGGCTTAAAGATAGGTTTAAAAAAAAAACCCATTTAATACGAAAACTCCCTAAAGTCCAACCCATTTAGTAAAATTAACCTTAGACTCATTTTTTTTAAGAGCAAAATCCCTTAATGTTGAGAGTATTTGTTTTGTCAAATCTATTGGTAATGAAAGCTTCACATGGTATGAAATCAAAGGGCATAAATGGTGTTCCAAATAGTTTTATCTAGAATTTCTCTTCTTTCTTTCTTTCTTTCTTTCTTTCTTTCTTTCTTTTTTTTTTTTTCCTAATTCAGAAACTATAAGAAGCTTAAAAGGAAATGAAAAATGTTTTGAGTTTTTTAGTAACTTCTCTTACATGTTGACTAGCCGTGCCCAATCCCCAGACCACAGTTTTTCGCTGGTCACTGACTATCACCAGTTACCATTACTCTTTAACCAACTTCAAACACCAAAACAAAGTTTTTTTTTTTAATGACTCATAAAGTTTTTCTTTTAAATAAATAATTTGTGGTTATGTTATACACTTTGAATTATGTTATAATTTCTTGAGTTGAGTTCTACTTTAGGACCAAAATTAGGATTTGATTTTCAACTTGATTATATAAAAATTATTGATTTTCATGTATAATATACATATGTTATTCAGTTAATAATTTATTTTAATCATATAAAGTTCAAGATTATTACAAGGAATTTTATACTTTAGGAATGAAAATACATATGTATAATATATATAAAAAACATATGTCAAACTGATGGAAAAATGAGTATAATATCTGAAATACTAGTTATACCCTTCAATTTTATACCACATAAGGCTTTCATTACATTTAGAAGTGACAAAACTAAAATTCTCTAACATTAGGGGGTTTCGCTCTAAAAAAAATGAATTCATGATTAATTTTATAAATTGGTTTGGTCTTTAGGGGTTTTTTTTTTATTTATTAAATGATCTTAAAAAAATGTTTACTAGATTGCAACCCTATATATATATATATATATATGGAAATTCTAGTGTAAGAGGGACAAAAGCCCTATTACATATAGGAGGGATTCTTTTTAAATAGACGGTTTATAAAAGATCTAATTTATAAACGATTTGCTATAACATGCTCATTACCACATAGGAACATTATCCTCATATCCTTCCCACGTTCTTAGAATTTGTTAAAAAACAAAAAAAACAAGATCTTGCAAAAATATATATTCATGATCTGCTTAAAATTTAAAAAAAAAAAAAAAAAACTCAATCTTCACTCTAAAAAAAAAAATAAAAACAAAATCTGAGACCTAGAAAACATGAGGAGAGATAAATAATTTCAGAAAAATACGACAAATACTAGGGAGTGGGAACATACGATATTAAACACCCTATGCAGAATGATAGAGAATGCAGAAGAAAGAGAATAAAAATTTGTGGGGAGAATGATTTTGAGTATCAGAAGTAGATTTTTTTTTTTTTCGGTGAAGATCGAGCCTTTTTCCCCCCTCCTTTTGAGCAAATCGTGCTTTTTTTTCCTTCTTTTTTTTAACATATCCTAAAAACGAAAAAATATTATGGAATAATGTTACTATGTGGTGATGAGCATGTTATAACAAATTCTTAAAAAATTAGATCTTTTATAAGTCGTCCGATTGAAGTAAAAACTCCTCCTACGTATAGGATAATTTTTGCCCCTCCTACATTCAGTGACGGACCTAAGAATTTATTCTAGTGTGGATATTAAAAAAATAAAAATTTTTTGCTGCAAAAAATTATTTATTATTATATAAAAATTTACACACTAGTGAAAAAAAATGATATAAAATTTACAAACAGGTCATCACATAACTATAAAATTTATAGGTTCATGATCAAATATACATTATAAAACTTAAGAAAATACAAATGTAAAATATTAAGACAATTCCATCAACATATATATAAATATATACAAATACACCCAAAGTTCACATGCATGTATTCAAAGAAAATTTTATTTTTTCAATTTTAAATGTGCCCTAATATAATATAATATGATATGATAGCTGCTAATTGTTAGCAATAAATTTTAGGAAACAAAGAGCTTTTGATAAGCATTAAGAAAGAGAAAATCTAGAAAGGTTAAAAAAATGATAAGAGAAACTTTTGAAGAAAAATATAAAATATGTATATGGTATTTATTAAGGACTAAAGAAATAATTAATAAAGAATTTAAATTTTTAATAAGGTCAAATATAGAAATAAAATATTTATATAAAATATTATGGATTTAAATTATATAATACATAAAAGGATTTTTTTTTTTTCAAAAGCTATAAGTATCTGGTGATTAGGGATTTTTCCTTTTCAAACGTTGCATGTATGGTAGTTACTAAAGATTATATAAATAACTTGAATTTTAAGTTTTGAACGACGCAAAATATAGAAATTAATATAAGAATTTATGGAAAAAAAATTTACACATATATCCTAATTTACGTAATATGCATATATATAGTATATAAATATAAAATATGTTATTTTTAAAAAATCCACTATATAAATATAAAATATGTTATTTTTTAAAATTCCAGGGGGCATATGCCCCCTTGTCTTAACGTATGTCCGCCTCTGCCTACATTAGAATTCCTCATATATATATATATATATATATGTGTGTTTTTTTTTTTTGTTTTTTTTATTTATTTTATTTATAATAGAGATACCAAACTCGCACATAGCTCTAATAATCAGTTCCTTTTATCATGGCTCTAATATTTTTGGGAAAAATTAGACCAATACCACTTATTTTTCTCAACTAATTATTCATCACAACCTCTTTTTTTTCTCTAACTTATAATACTTAGTTTTTCCAGAAAATGTATTTTGTTTTTTTTCCCGATTGTCTCCACCTAAATCACTTGCAAAAAAAGAAATTTAGCTACTGAAACTGGCTATTAACATAGCATAAAAATGTCCTGGAGCATCTCCGATGCAATATTATTTTCTTGTGCTAATGCTATAATTTATCATATAACATAAAAATTCTCATCTAATACAATACTATTTGTTGTGCCAAATTTAATGTATTTGTTGTGCCAAATATAACATTAAGTATGCCAAATATAACATTAAGTATGGTATAATGCTATAAGCACTGACAGAGTATAATATCGGATGGACTTCATATCATACTGACAGAGTATAATTCTCAAATAGCATTATACCATTCTATTAGTGCCAAATATACATCATATCTTCGGGCATGATTTGAATGAATGGGTTTTTGAAATGGAAAAAGCCCATTCCAACAAAAATACATTCTATTATTTGCTCTATCTTTTTAGCAAAGGCATTGGAATTATAATTTCATAAAACTTACTTTTCCTTTGCTGCCCCACAAAAATATCAAAGAATAAGGGTAAATTCGTCAACACAAAATTTATTTCATTCTATTCTACTGTTGATTCCAATTTCAACCAAATAATGTATATCATTCATATTCATATTCTTTTTCTAATTCCATTCCATTATCATTCACATTACTATTATAATTCCATTGCACAAACTAAACACCACCTTAGGAGTTTTTATTACTGCATTCTCGATTGGTTTATAATTCCATTATAGTGTAGAACTGAAACATTGCTAGAGATGGGCCTATTGTGCGGGAAAGGACATGGGTAGGATTAATTTGGGCCTAAATAATGATTTTATGATTTTTTTTTATTTTGTTAAAAATGACATTTTAAGAGATGTCACAAACCTTTTAACTTGTAGTCAAAAAGTTTTTGATCATTATTTATGACATTTTATGAGCTTATTATGGTCAAAAAAAATTTAGCTACAGGTCAAAAAGTTTTTGACACTCCTAAAAGTGTTATTTAAAAATAAAAATCATAAAAAGATCTTTAGGCCCAAATTACTCTCTTATCCATGTCCTTTCCCAATTGTGGGAGGGTACTTTCATTGATAACTCCTGTTAAAAAAGTGTCAAAATCAAAAGAGTAACCACCAAAAGTGTCACTCAGCCTAATTTCCTCGTCACTGTTGTTTGTTGTCCAGTGAGGAATGATATTGGGCCTAAATCAAACTAATAGAATGGGCTTCATTTTCCAGTGAAGGATGATGTGGCTTTTGCCTTTATTTCGGACTAATGTATAATATTCCTATGTATTTTACCTTCAAGCAGTCATAAATTCTCAAATTAGTCGGTCAATTATCTCCCAGTATGTAATTAAAACCAAATTATGTGAAAAAGAAGATGGTTATCGATGTGATCGTAACAAACGGCTCGTGATCAACATCAACTTGACCAAAGGAAAAAAAAAAAAAAAGTAATATATAACACCTACTACGGTTGAAGAAAGTGAAGGTCACGAAGGTACATTCCTATGCCCCATGTAGCTCCCTACTCTCTAAACATAATTACCACCTAATGATAAAGCAAGAACCATTTTCCTTTTTCCTTGTTTTCTTTCCTTTTGAACAACTTTTATGGAAAACCAAAAGAAAAGAAATTTGGTAGTATCAAGTATGAGCTGATTATCAGGACATCTCAAACTTCAACAGCTCGACTACCAAGCAAAGAATAACTTATAAGCCCCAGTAGTAATCTTTTATTATACATGAGCAATATTAACTAGTCATTTAACTCGAACTTTTCCCTCTTTCTAATATTATTATTTAACATGTACTTAATTAATTACTCGGTAAATTAGAAGTCTTGGGAAGCAAGTTTTGGTTCGGTTTTGGTGATGTGTTATGTGTTGGACGCAAAAGTAGAGGAGAAAGAATAGAGAGGAAGAGAATGTTTTTTTAATATTTAATATTTTATATTTTAATTTTGAGGCCCAAGGGATCGAGGGGGGAGAAGATTGATGAACTTTTTTCTAATCATGCCTTAGAAAGTGATGACAAAGAGGAAAGTGAATATGCTTACTCCATGATTGTAAACTATGTATATCTATCAGTTCAATTATTATTACTATAATTATTATTAGTGTTTTTACTATAATTATTAATTTCCACCTCCACTTCCACCATGACCCTCTCTCCCCGCGGCCCACCGCAAATCCCAGCCGAACTAAGTCCTGTCATACTCATTCCCCCCTTTGCCTTTTTCTTTCTTCTCTTTTTCTTTCCTAAAAGCAATATTGCGATCATGATCGATCTCTCTACCCAAAACCTGGGTACTTACTACTACTCGTATTTTTATAGCTAGTTTCATATATGATATGTTATATTAATTATATATATTAAAAAAAAATTGAATGAATTTGGAATTAGTAGGAGTACTGAAGGAGTGAAGCTTTACTTCAGTTCAATCATCCAACCCTTCCTCCTTATTCCCTATAAAGCTGTATTTCTGCTTTCTTTTTTTCTTCTTTCCATTGTGGGGTCCCCAGCCTAGTCCCTTTCCATGGCTTCCTTCCACTTTGTATCTCTCTCTTTTTTTTTTCACTAGACCCTGTACAAGTATTTTTTCCAGTCCAACTAAATGCTTCCAAGGGAGTCAAACTTTATATTTCCCCCCCTTTTTTTTTTAATGTGATCATACATGCATGAGAGCTATCACCATCACTTCTGCTTCGTTCTTTATTTTTAATTGCCTAGATGCTAGGGTTAATCCTAATTATAAAATAAATTAAATACCGTAGCTATATACTTTAATTAATTGTTTTTTTTATAAAATTAATGGTTTTTGCTATTGTTATTATTATTATTATTGCTAAGAAGAGTAGAAGAAACATCAAAATTTAAGTGGCGCATTCCAACTTCGTTGGCACCTATTACTATAAGCAAAATAATCTAGCTCTTTTCTAACTAACATTATTATTAATTAAAGAAAGTTCATACAACCACAGGAAAATAACTTGAAAAAACAACCGGCTCTAATTGGGATTCATGTAGCCATGATTGAACATTACTAATCAATTATAACGTCCATGTTAAAATTCTATTAGAGCAAAATCCAGTAAGGAAAACACTCTATTATGAAAAAAGAGTGTGTTGTACTTGAGCTCCAAACACTAATTAACGAAAACGATGAAATGGACAAAAGACATATCCTTATTAACCAAAGAATACAAAAATTAGAATTTCAGACTAGAAGTTTCATATATTAAAGCGTCGTTCAATAATTCATAAGAGCGTCAACAACGTAATTTCCTTCTCTAAAAATATGTGAGCAACTCACATTCATTTTGCCTATCCTGAATAAACACATTCCTGAATTGCTACAAGTCCCGCCGCTGAGGGACATTCATCGAACCATAACACACCAAATGAATAAACGATGAGAAGAATCCCTTTCCAACCAAATCATGTTAGGTAGACCAAGCTCTCTGCCAAGCATAACTGATGAGAAGAGTAACGCACCCATAATTCAGCAACAAAAGTATTATGATCTGTTGCCATCTAGTAGCAAAACAACCCCTAAAAAAGCGGCCTCTCGACATCCCAAAAACACCTCCACAGGCTGAAAACCCCCGTGCCCCTGATTCAGCTCTATTCCTATATGTAGTTTCATCCAAATATTAGTAGGAGGGATCCAGTACCTATGACTTGAATTATGATTAATTATATAGACTAGAAAAATTTATAAAATAACAGGAAAGAAAATATACATACATGCATGCATAGTATTCATTGACATCACAAGTTTAATTGCCTAACTAGCTTCGAATGTTGCTAGTTAAGTGCTTAATTCTTTTCTTAATATATTTTAAACACAAGCATGCATGCAAATAATTATTAACACAAAAATAAATTCTTCAAAAATTAACACAGAAATTAGGAAAATAAAAATAAAACGAATAAAAGTCTAAAATAAGAAGAACCGATGTTTATTTTGTGCTAGGCATAAAGGTGGGGAAAAAAGGACGAGTGCTGGACACAGAAGGGTAATTAACTAGTACTGGGACGGTGAAAGTTTGAACTATATTTACACTCCTTTTCAACAATAGTAATAATAGTAACGAATTATAGTAATTATTCTCCTTGAAACTTCATAGCTAGTTTCTAGTTGTTACACATCTTAAACTCAAAAATTCGAAATTAACTGGCTTATTGTTTATTAACAAGAAGTTATAATTTAGCCAGTCATGCAAATACCAAAGTAACTCATTTTTACCCCTCATTTCTTCCAAGCGGCAAATAAGTTTACCACTGTTAGGACGGCCAAACTGTACTTCTTTTCTTCCTTTTATTTTGCTAGGAACACGCATTAATTTCTTTAAAAACACTTAAACAAGTTCTACTATAAATTAAAATTTTAAACCCTTATCCCCCTTCAACAGGGAAAAAAAAAAGTAAAAGCAAGGCAAAAGATTAATTCAACTTTACAAATGTACCACACCACACACACCATAGACTGGTAGACAGTTGTCTCATATACAAATTGTACGTATAAAATGGTCCTTGGAACGGTTCATCCTTCCGTAAATAAAAGCCAAAAAACCAGTGAGTACTCCTATAAGACGAATTGGTTCCACTTTTAGCAACAGTATTGTGGTCCTTGCTGGCGCCAAAAATTCATGTTTAACTTCACGTCCTTGTCCATATAGTCTCCAGATCATTCTTATAATATATATATATATCTTATTAATTTGTTTGTCCCTCAAAGGTAGGTAACCAATAATGTCTTTAATCCCCTTTAGTGGTAATTTTTAAATTCAGGATAAATTAACGTAAGTATAATGTTTCCGTGGAAAGTCATGTCTAATATTGTTGGATAAGTACTGCTATATGTATATGAAAATAGATAAAATTAATTAAAGGGTAAAAAAGAAGAGAAGAAAAATGTTTAATTCCTATTAGGGTGCGCGTGAGGACCGAAGTGTGCACAAATTGGGGAAGAATAATTTTTCAAAGTCAGTAATTGGTGGACCGCGAAATGATCAGTTTTTTGCGCTAGTTGAATGATTTGCATCAAATGGATAAATCATATATATCGATCACTCTTATGAACTTTATGCTTGATATGATTGAGTAGCCAAAAAGGGTTTTCTTAGTGGATATTTAGGTGGCAATAATATTTGTATGATTATGGAAATTTGGAAAAATCAAAGGAAAATAATAATTAGTAGCAATATATTTTTAAATAAATTAAAGGGATAAAAAGTTATTCTAAAACCGTGTAGTCGGAATCAACCAAACAAGGCAAATGATTTTCTGATAACCACATAATAATGAAGCTAGCACTATCTCCAATATATGGAGCAAGCAATGACATGCACTATAATTTTCACCGAATTTCGATGAAGAGAATATATATGGATAAAAGGGCAGATCAGATAATCGTGATTTTCTGAAGCCAAATATATATATAGATGCATATGAATTATTGGCTGTCATCAGAAAAAAATGCCACTTTTAAGCATTTGCTTTGGTAAGTTAATGGACGTGAGAGGTGGGTCTTGGTTATATATGCATGAAATGATGGTGAGGATAAGAAGAGGGACCCATAAGGAGCTTGATCATCTCATGGAATCCCTTGGATTGAGGAAGTAAATAGCAAAAATTAACTAGTATATCAAACTATAGCAGCCTTGTAAATGTGGGACCCAATTGATTTTTTTGCCTTTTTCCTTTTTATTTTTATTTTTGCACTGATGAATAATATTTCTCAAAACACCTTTTCTTTAACGTTCATCAGCCACAGTATAAAAAGAAGAGAAGAGAAGGAGAAAAAGAATGTGATGTGCATGTGATCCAACAGCCTTTATGTTCCCCTTCTTCTTCTATTAATCTAACCAAATATACCAAACTACCATTCCTCCTTCTGTGCCTTCTTTTGACATTCGGTGACTTAAATGCTTTTTTGGTTAATCATGTTTAGGTCATACATAGGTGTTCATGTTTTGTACTAAAAACTCAAAATTTTGGGACCCATTTTTTTTAATTTTTAAGAGACATGCAAGGTCGGCCATGGACTGATCATTGCACTGATCAAAAGTATGTTATTAGTGGAATTGTTAGGCCCAGTATCACATCAAGTAGATCATATCTCAACATCTTTTTAAAATATAATTTGGCGAGAGATTGTACACGTTGTCGAATATACTATTAATTCTATTAGTATTCTTTTGTGTATATTCGATAAAGTCTTAATCTTACGTGCTCATGGAAGCATCTTTATAACGTAGAAGTTGATTTGATGTCTTTAGCAAAGAAAGAAAGAAAGAAAAAAAAAGGGCGTAAGGGGAAAAAGAGATAAAAGAAGAAAGGAAGAGAGAAAGACATAGTGGAGGAAGAAAGACATCTCTTGTTGTTCTCTCCTTTTAATGTAATTCTAAAGTGACTTAAAAATCACTTTTAATTAGTTGATAAGAAACAACAGGCCATGCAAGTCTACATGTTTATTTTCTTTTTTAATATGGAAAATTAGCTTTTCGACCTAAGATTGGAGATAGATTATTCCTAGAGACACTGCTTTTTAACGTCTTTTTTCAGGGAAAATTCAACTTTTGCATGGAAACAAATCTCCGTTTTTCTTATGTATATATTTCCTTAATATAGATTCCCTCATATGTGATTAGTCATACAAGGACATGTTAAATCTTTTTTTTTCTCCATTTGTGTCCATGCCTTACTTTGATTTTGACGAGAAATTAAATATGTTTATTTTTTTTTTAGGGGAAAATATGTTTATTCATGTTAACTTTACAACATAATTGATTTCACTCTTTAAAGAAGTCATTTGAAATTGAAAACAATATCTTACTTAATCATGTATGCATCCATATGGCTGAAAATTATATCACATTATTTGGCACAAATTTTTATGGAAAAAACGCTAGCATTAATCTAAGCGTATAATATGTTGTTAATTATTAGTTAGCAAATATTTTCCTGTGGAAAAGCTGATGCTAGTACTGGTTTTTAAAATGCATAACTTGACAGAATATTTCATCGATCGATCGTTCCTCCATATTATTGTTACAAATAATAAATGTTGTGGATTATACTATTACCTTAGTAACAGATTCGAATTAACCACAAGATAGGTACTCATGATTCATAATTTTTATATTTAACCTTGAACTTTGTTATATTATACATAAATCAGAGTGCATGGAAGTGTCCTTAATCATTGATATATACTTTTCACTTCAGGAAGCAGATCAGACTTTTTTTAACGCACGCAGAAGGATTAAAATTATAGAATAAGAAAAGGAAAAGAAGAAGAAGAAATTTGAATTAAAATCCAAAAACAGGTCCATACACATGAAGGAGTACTAGTTAACTATGAAGGAATATATAAAGTCGGTACAACTTAAAAGTGGTCACAAATTAAGCTTTACGAAACTTACCAAAAGAATAAAAGGTAATTTACATTTGTTTTTATTATCTATATTCAACTTTATAATAAATTATATGAAGAAAAGATAAAAGAAGAACTTCATTCCTGTACATATGAATGGTATATATTTGACCTTGTTTGCTTAAGTAGTCTGGTAGAAACATTAACTGAAGCACAGCATCATATAATAGAACTCCCAAACTAGAAGGACATATTAATTGGCTGGTTTTTCTCTCATTTATGTTTTCAAGAGGTTATTTTTTCTCAATTTAATTAATTAAGAATGATTAGTAAATCACTAAGAATAAGTCCTTTTCACAATAAACCTAGTAATAAGATTGTAAAAAATGCCACAATCTTTTGACAAATGACTTAAATGAACTGAAAAATGAAAATGAAAGTCAAAGTTTAGGACGTTGATTGCCGGATTTGATCTATTGCTATCACATTAATGAACCGCTGATTAAGTAACTTCTAATGCGTGACCTCCATAATGGTTCTAGAGTCATATTACTAGTACCGACATAAATGATTAATCACTGGATTTGTCTTCAATATATTGACTTCCCTTATCCTAGCTAGGTGATTCATTTATAGGATCAATAGTTTAATAACATAAAGTTAATTAATCATCACATTTATGCTTTAATTAGCAGATACAAATATTTTTAAGTTCACTAGTACTATCCCTTTCGAGTTTTCACCCATTTGATTTTTCCATTCATTGGCCAAGCCTCTTTCTTTTGGTCAAGTTAAAGAAAGGGTCTTATTCATTGTTTTAAGTGAATTTTACCTTTAATTCACCCAGCTTTATTCCTTTTAACTGACTAATTAACCAGTACGTATTCTTTTATTTATTTATTTATTAATTTTACTTTGAAAGCTTGATTAATTACTATTTAAAACCACAGTTGTCTATGACCTCCCGCTTTACACTCGCCCGTAAAAAACTGTTATTCCTGTTCATAAGAGCCAATAAAAATGGTCTTAGGAAGAAATAACTTAAAAATATAAAACCTTTGTATTAAAGACCCTAGAAAATATAACACATTTTCCCTTTATTTATGTATTCAATTATATTGTGTGTGCATGTATAATGGAAGTAGTACTAGTACAACTGCATCGATCTTTCAGAGCAGTGTGTAGAACTGCATCATATCATGTGAAGCGAGTAAAAGGATATGTGTAATCTAGAAGGATAGAGATGTCAATCTAATACACGGAAGACAAAACCTGGCCTCATTGATGCACCACAATCGATCACATACAGCTATGTGTATCTTTTCTCTCTATAAAAATATATTCATACTGACTCATGTATCATCAGAAAATAGTGCATATATATATATCTATCTATATGATGCTCAATATATATAATAATTAACATCCTCGTGGGATCCATATCCCCTCGTGACCCTTTTATTGTTTTTGTCTCTCAAATAAATACTTGTCATGAGCTACCTCCTGCAGATCAGTTTCAACTTGTTTGACCCAATTCCTACCCCCCACAATCCATATATAATTATATATATATATGTATATATGTATCTTATCTGCATAGGCATGAAATTTCGAGTGCTTCTGATATTGATGAGTTCTTTTTGTTTTTCTTTCTAACTTTAGTAGTTATTAATAAAATAATTAATTACGTAAAGCACTATAATTAATAAAATATGATATGTTCTCTTCACGGTGCAGGAGAGAAGGTATAGCTAGAGGGCTCAGTGAAACAGACAAAAGAGAGTGCAAGAAGAGACAGAAGAAAGAACCTTGTAGCTTTGTCGTATAGAATACAGTTTTTGATTCTTTCACTTTAGAAAGGAGAGAAGAGCTTAGCATTTAGCAAAGCGAGAGGGTCGGGGTATGCTCTATATTAGTACTGTTTTAACATATTAAATAATATTTGTAGAACCCAATATACATATTATATATAATATATAACGTCGACAGTCATTAATATATATAAGGTCTACATAAAATAAAGGGTTTTATCCGTATTCGCTCTGTGTTTTAAGTTGTCTCTCCTTGAAATTCCCATATTGGACGAATATAATAATGGGCATGAAAGAAAATAAGTTTGTTTTGTAGTAAAAAGGAAAAATTAAAATAATGAAAATGTTTGGAAGGTATCGGCGGTGGTCATGTGAGAGGAGGTGGGGTTGGTTTTCACTTTCACTGCGTTTTAGAAATTAGAATAGAATCTTCTTGGCTCTTCAACGTGTTGAAGGTGGTCTCTGTATATATGTGTATGTATATATGTGTGTGTGTGTGTGTTGGGGTGATTTTGCTAGTCGTGGTGGTGGGCTCGGTAGGATCTGTCTCAGTTGCTGACAACTTGTGTGAAAGAAAAACCAGCCTTTGTTTTTCTAGATTTCCATACTCTGTGGACCCTACCTTTTTTCTCTATATGAATATTATGTCTTTTGATTATACAAGGAAAAGAAAAATCTTGATGATCAATATTACTTCTAGCTATATCATCAACCATTCATTCCTTTTACCTACCCAATGCTTATATATATGAGTTGATTACCATCATCATAATCGATTGGTCGATCACTCAATGAGACATATAGGGTCCAGGTCATGACATTGTGTGCTATATATATCTAGATCTAAAATCATCAGCTAATTATCAGCTGCATGCCCTAATATCTATTTGTTTGAGTTAATGATTAATTGTTAACTGAAAAATCTTCTAATTGATTATTTTTTGTTGTTGTTAATATTATGTTTCAGGTACCTCTTTAAATTTAAAAATAAAAAATTAAAGATTGGTCTGAAGGGTTTGGTGAAAGGTACATGGAAGATGTTCCCAGAAATGTGCATGTAACATGAATGAGGGAATAGAGAGTTTGTGGTAGTGAAAACATGTTGTCAAGTGTGGAAAAATAAAAACAAAAACTAGAATCACGAGAATAGCAAAACTCACAGAACCATCAAAATAAAAAGGACTACTGTACTGTCTCCATGTCAGCCGCTGCCACCACTCCAGAACTGCACAATAGAGAGAGAGAGAGAGAGAGAGGTCAGAGTGTGAACGTGGAATTGAAGATAGAAGGAACGAGAACGATCAAAAAGAAAGAGAGAAAAACAAATACAAACAGAAACATAAAAAAGGGCATGGAAAATTATTTTTTATTTTTTGGCTGGAGTAAAGAGTGCAATGTTTTCCATTTGAATTGAATTTTTGGGAGTCGTTGAACCTGACAGTACTGCTTATTCATGCTATTTAAATATATGAAATGGATATTTTGGAAACTAATCTGAGCACTATATATATATAACAGCAACATTTACTCATATACTCATTTAAGTATAAAAGGATTAATAACAGCCGGCCCTTTTGATCATCTACTACTAGAATATGAATGACATACCCTTTCAAAATATAATGGGGTTTTTTGAAAGGGATAGAATTGGAATTTTGTTTTATTTTTTCAACTTTCTGTGAGCTTGAAAACTTTTTGGATTTTCATTTTAACCATTTATTATTTTGAAAAAGTAACAATATAAACTTCAAAATGGATACGTAAAATAAGTAAGAAATTATATGTGGGTGGGGGAACTGGGGACAGTACTTTAACTTTGTTTTTCCAATAATGAGAATCATAGACATAATCAAAATAATCAGTTGGAGTATCTTGTGTGAAATAATTAGTCATCATTTTCCTATTGGTTTCACTTTGGGGCCCCCTGCTGGTGTCCCTACCCGTCTTACAGTGCACTCTCTTCGCTCTGTCAGTACTATTAGTAATCACAAGATGAATCCTTTTGATCTCTTACTTTTATAGGATCCCCCCTTATGACTTCCTACTTATTATTACAAAGTTTTTGGTTACTGAAATGATAGTAGTAACAATAATAATAATAATAATATGTCATAAAATTTATAATTATAATAATAATAATCTTGTTCAAACTTTGAAACTTAGTCTTTAGCGGCGGAAAAATATGTGACCCTGACCAAAAAATTCTATCCTCGTAGTTTGCCTTTTGGCGATTCAATTTAATTTTCTGGCAGATGCCACTATTTTCTCTTTTCTCTCACAACCAAAAGAAAATAATTTTAACCATCTACGCCTAATGCCTCTGTGTACCTCCTTTGGGAGAGAGCAAAAAGAAGAATATTTCTTGGGCCATTACAAAAGAGAGAGGCAAAAGAGAAAGCTGTAAAAAAAAATTTTATTTTAATTATTTGAGTGAATATATTTATACTATCCCACTTTTCAGTTATTCATGGAAACTTTTAGAGCCAATAATTCAATCACCTGGACACGTCAGCAAAGGAAGCCGAGCCGAAGAAGAGCCAAAGTTTGAGGCTCAAAAGAGGGTAGAGAGAGAGTTAAATAATATTATTGTAAGTTAGCGAGTAAAGGTAGTAGTGGCCAGAGCAAGCATATATGTCAATAGCTGTATGATATAGAAGTTTGGAATGTTATGAGGAAAAAAAAAAAAAAAGAAGTAGAAGAAGAAGAAGAAGAAGAAGAAAGAAAGAAAGAAAGGTGGAGAGAGAGAGAGAGAGAGAGACAAGGAGAGAGAAGCAAATAGAAGAGAAGCAATATTAGAAGGAAGAGAAGAAAAATGTCGTCATAAAAGAACAGGCTTTAAATCCCATCACGTAGATCGATGTATCCTTTACCTTATATCTGCTAGATAGTAGTAATAGAAAATGATGGGGATTCGAAATTTGAGACCGTGTTTGGTTGGTGCTACTATTAAACAACAAAAGCTAAACTACAAATTGAAAAGAGGACACTCGTTTGACGTGAAACCGAGCTAGCTACACATTCTTTTCATCTCACATTCGTCTATATCTAATTAATGAATAAGGAAGAAACACGTTTTTTCTGACATAAATACCCCTCATCCATGCTCTATCTTCTAATAATTAAACTCAAACCCATGCATGCATAGCAGGTATTTAAACACACATGTATCCACAATCAAACAAAATTTTGTGTCTAACCTGTTTTTTCGATATTCTGAAGCTTGATCATGAGGACTACTTAACCCATCAATTATAAGAAGATTTAGATGTATACATCATATATATAGTAACATTTTCAAAAAAAGCATGATAATCCCCACTTCAATTCATTTAAATTACTACATGATCTGTAGAACTTAAGATCAAACAACACGATCAAGAACCAAACTCACAGAAGCAAAATATCAAACAGGTAGTAGACGATTTACTTGGTTCGGGTTTTC
>JXTC01000053.1:278509-309939 GCA_002914845.1 Trema orientale | reverse complement strand
GACAGTTTTAGTCAGTTAAGCTGCAGTCTTAACTTCCTTAACCGTACTAACAGAAATAACCAACTCTAATAAATTAGAGTCACACAATACTAACATGATCATTACACAACTCAATTTTGTATCGACATATTAATGCTCAGGTAATACTTTACTAACAATTATTGGCATTTTGAAATTTTCCAAGACAAAGTAAAATTAGAGACATCAAATATGTCTAACTAAAGGAACTAATAATGAAAAAGGAACTAAGCTAGTTTGTTGGTATTAAAGCTCTGGACTTTACCCAAGTATTGCATTTAATGATTTATGTACTGGTTTAGACAATTAAAGTATGAGATGTACATACCTCAAGAAAAGCTCTACAGAGTTCATTATCCAGATAAAAACAAACTTACTTCCTGTTTATGGAACAGTGGTAATAATGAATTGTGGTTTGACCATTTTACTACGAGGAAATTAATACTTAAAAAGGCAAACAAACAGGCAGATAAGTAATAACACCGTACCAATACCACTATAATTAAGAAGAGTAAAAAAAAAAGAAAAAAAAAACATAAAAGACAGAAAATAAAATGGGAGGAAGAGCAAGGGTAGAATCGCCAATTGACAAGGACAGGATGCGTCCATACTCCTGTGCGTGATTTTTAAGTGGGTGTGCGCGGGAGGGATCAAAATTGTCAGGAAGAGAGAAAAGAGAGAAAGAGAGAGAGTCACGGGTTTGTCTTGAAAGGCCCTTATTTCACAGTCCTAGACAGACAGACACATATTCTCTCTTCTCTACATAACCGAGGAAGGAAACTAAAATTTTACTAATAATAATAATTAACCTCTCATTACTTATTATTATTTTTCATTATCGTTAAAAAATAAATAAAAATCTATACAGTACAACCCCATTCCAACATTTTTATCCACCAAGATTCACACTCTCTTTCTCTCTCTTTCTCTTACTCACTCACTCCCTTTAACCCCACTGTTTCCTCCCTCCCTCCCTCCCCAGATCTCTCTCTACCTCTTTCTCTTGCTCTTTTTTTTTTTTTTTTTTTTTTTTTCTCTCTTCTTCATAAACGCAGAGAGGAAAGAAGAGAAACGATATTTAGGACAAAATGGCTATGATGTTAGACAACTCATGTGAAGGCATACTGCTCTCCTTAGACTCGCACAAGTCAGTCCCGGCTCCATTCCTCACCAAGACGTACCAGCTCGTAGACGATCCCGCCACCGACCACATAGTCTCTTGGGGCGAAGACGACATCACCTTCGTCGTTTGGCGCCCTCCCGAGTTCGCTCGCGACCTCCTCCCCAACTATTTCAAGCACAACAACTTCTCCAGCTTCGTTCGCCAGCTCAACACCTATGTACGTATAAAAATAACGCCACAAAAAAGCCATCTTTATGGAATATAAACAAAAAATATAGCTCTACTTGAGATAATGATCGTTGTTTCGTTTTGCGTTTATTCTTTGTTTTAATAAAAACGACTCTGCGTTTTGGTTTGGGTGCTTTTCTTTATTGGGAAACTAGGGTTTTAGGAAGATTGTACCAGACAGGTGGGAGTTCGCCAACGACTTCTTCAAAAAGGGAGAGAAGCACTTGCTCTGCGAGATCCACCGGAGGAAGACGGCGCAGCCGCAAGTAACGGCCCTCAACCACCTCAACCACCACCACATGAGCCACCAGTATCCTCATCATTCGTCTTCGCTCGGCCCCGCGGGTTTCTTTCCGGCTATTTCGGCCAACCGAGTCAGTCTCTCGCCGCCTTCTGACTCGGACGACCAGCCGAATTGGTGGGACTCGCCGCCCAGAGGAGGAGGCGCCGTAACCGCCGCCGCCGCCGCTGGAAGTTCTGCGGTCTTAGCCGGGGGAAACAACTACAACGCTAGCTCGGCGGTTACGGCTCTCTCGGAGGATAATGAGAGGCTGAGGCGGAGTAACTCCATGCTAATGTCTGAGCTCGCCCACATGAGAAAACTCTACAACGATATAATATATTTCGTTCAGAACCATGTCAAGCCTGTGGCCCCGAGCAACTCTTATAACCCGTCTTCTTTACTCGTTTGTAATGCACCAGTAGTACTGCCCTCGTCTTTGACCAGTAGCGGTAGCACTAATAATGGTTCGTCCGTACAGAAGGCCCCGGTGAACAATAGTCTTGGGTACTATTATAACAATAATAGTAATAACCCTAAGCAAAACCCTCATCATCATCATCATCATCAGGCACAGCAGCCCATCAACTCATTATCACCGTCCAACACGACGACGTCGAAGAGCTCGGTCACAATTCTTGAAGAGCCCACAAGCAATATCAATGGCGGTTGCAAGACGAAGCTGTTTGGCGTGCCTCTTCAATCCAAGAAAAGGTTACATCCGGAGTACGGCCTTAACAACATCAATATCGCCACCAAAATGGATACTAACAAGGCTCGTTTGGTTCTAGAGAAGGATGATCTTGGCCTCAATCTCATGCCTCCCTCCACATGTTAGTTTTCTCTTGAGCTTTTTTTCTTTTCCCTTTTTTCTTAAAAGAAAAAAATGGTCCCTAGTTTTGTTTTTTTTTTTTTTTTTTTAAATGGGTTCTGATCAGATGATATTTTTAGTGAAAAATTAAATGTGTGTGTGGGTGTTTGTGAAACTTGAGTCTGTGACTCTCTGTGTATATATAGGGGTCGGTAGTATTATCTTTGTTCTCCCACCGCCATGAATGCAGGTGGGTTTTGGTTAGAGTGAAGATCTCAAAAGTAAGTCATCAATTAAAATGGGCCAATACCAATGTTTTCTTAACTTTGTTCTTTCTTTCTTCACATTCGGTGGGAGTGCATTAATTAATTTATTGCTCTCTTTCATCGGATCTCTTTTTTCCATTATTTTTTCAACCTTCTGCTTCAGTTTCTGATTGTACATGTTCTCTGAAAGTTTCAGTTTCATTAATTAATGCAAGATAGAGAAGAGAGAAATGGATAGTGCTAGTTTTCCTTTTCTTTAAAAGCAAAATAATAATAATAATAATAATAAAGCTCTAAAAAAAAAAGCAAAGAAGAAGGGAAAAAAAAGGCTGAGAGGTTTAGTACAGGTTGTTCTATGTGGACGATTTTCTCTAGGGCTTTCTCCGATTCGTCCATTAATAGCTGATACGTACAAATATATGAGTCAGGAAAATACTTGTCTAATATATAACTTCAAAAATCGATGAAAACGAATAATAAATAAATAAATAATGCAAAGGCATAGTAGGGAGCTGACACCAAATTGACATTTTTGATCGTTCCTCAAAATCATATTAGCAGTGTGTAATTATTATTATCATCTGTGAGAAAAGTATACTATGATTTAATGAAAAGAAGGCCATCATATCCTTTTGATCAAGGTTACAATCTCTATTTCTCGTTTCTATGAAATGTCAGTCACGCAAGGGAAAAACAAAGAATATATTTATATATAGACATACATAGAATAAAATAAAATAAAGAAAAAGGAAAGCTAAGGAGTGGGGGTTTTTCAACGAAAGCGAAATATAAGAGAAACTGACTGAAAATGTGGTTTGAAATGTTTCTTTCAAGGCTTCTATACTTCTTCTCCTTCTTCTACCGAAGGACCAGAAACCTTTGCCTTTTCCTACTTTAAGTACCCCATAACGTCTTCATACCCCTCTTCGGATCCTTCCCTCCTATTATTTCCTTTTATCCTTCTTCTTTCACTTATTCCAAGCTTTCTCTTTTCTTTCTCCAGAAAAATAATATAAAATAACAAAAATTATTATTTTTTTTTTAAAAAGGAAAGAAAAATACCCATAAAAGAGATAGAACTCCTCAAACTGATGGATACACGAAACCACCTTTGCCCAAAAACCCATCTTCTTTTTCGATGACCCTTTGTCCAATATCTCCTACGCAAGTAAAGTTCCACATAAAGTAATTTGACTAGGCATTTTACACTGCCCGTTTTCTTTTGTTGACTCCTTTTTCTATTAATTTGTTACTGTTTCTAGTATAATTATTTCATGTGGTACTTATTAAGGACCTAAAACGGGTATACTCTGTAGACATACAGATATGAAAGCAAGTTAAGAAACATCTATTTTAAGTCTCTCTCAAGGAAGAAAGCGATATGTATAAAAATATCACTGGGTTTGAATTAGAATATCTTTGTCGTGCAATGATTTTCTGTCTCATATACCAAAAACCCTAACCCTAGTTTGACAACGGGGGTACACCTCATTGGCCTTTTCTTTACGCTTTTGCCCCTTTTTGGGGGCATCGCACGTGACTAGAAATTGCACGTGCAGAGGGCTACATAGACATAGAATTAAGCCAAGCAAAGGGCAAAGGCATTATTAGGCAATAGGCAAAGGCTTTCGTCCAATTGAGAAAGTGGGTTATGGGCTTTAGAAGTGGATACGGATCATCCGGTAAAAGGTGCTTTAGGTGGGCGTCTGTTTGTTGATTAACAGCCGTATCGGACCACGAAAAATGGCTTCTTGAAAGCTTAAAAAGGGCAAAAATAAAAGAAGGAAATTGGATTTTAAAAAGACAGTTTTTGCTTCGTTTAAGTCTTTCGGAATTCACTTTATTGACATTTCCTTCACATTTCTTTTGGTAACCCCTTTTTTGACAGCTTTAGAAAAAATAAATCGTATTGACAATAATAACTTTAAAATTAATATATCTCGTAATGTTTGTTATTAAATTAATTGTATGAGATTTTTGAAGTGCACGAACTCAGGAGAGAGATCATCTATCTATGTCTCCTTTATTTTGCTTCGGATAATGGGAAATTGCTTTATAGGGTGGTATATCAAAAGACACATATAGCAGTCTATATGATGCCTTCTTTAATTATTGGATGATTTAATTCGAACTTAGCAACAAAAAAGAAAGATGATTTCAAACTTCTATAAGAATTCTTATGGCAATACCGTAAAGCAAAAGTTCATTTGTACGTTGTGAATATTCTAATAGATAAAACAATATTAATACTGCATGTCATGATCAAATGCATGTTTTGAACCTGCTACTTAATTATAATTAGACCAAATACGTCCGTAGCGCTGAAATAAACTTGAGAATAAAAATGATGAGGGACGTAGTAACATAAGTAAGGGTGGTAATTCGTGTCGGTGGGTCGGGTTAAAGTTTAATATATACACAAATTATGTCAATCCGAACCTGACCCGTGATCTGTCGTATTAGAAAAATATCGACACTAACCTGACCCGTGCCTAAAACGGGTTAACGCGAACCCGACCCATACAACCTGCTTTGGTGATAAACACCTAAACTACAACCTGATTTTGACCTGTTAACCTGTTTTTGACTCGCTAACCCACTATGACCTGTATTTTTCTACTTATATTTTTCTTTTCTAAGTCTATTATTGTCTCATTTCAAAACAGATAAATTAGGGGTAATTTATAAATATAACTAATAACTTATAATCCCAAACACTTACATTGTATAAATTAAATATATATAAAATAATAGTCATAAACAAATTAAATAAAAAATATTCTTATAATTTAATTTTGTATATATTTGTTGGTAGGTCAAACGAGTCAAGTTCGGATCAACCCGACCCCTTTTTTATTCCTGTCAGGCGAGTCGACCCAATTTCGACCCGCACCCTTTTTCTTAGACCCTAATCCGCAAAAAATCGTGTCGTGTTCGTGTCGTATCGTCATGTTGTAACTTGAATTACCACCCCTAACCATATTACATTCTTTCTACTAGCTCTCCATGGTTTTCAAAAAGGAATAAATGACACTTACAATTTTATAATTCTCTATGAAAAAATTAGAGGAAAGCATATGGCTTAATATTTATTTATTTATTGCTTGGAAGCCTATATATCGCTTAAATAATTAAGTATTGTAGCATAAATGAAAACAAAAATAGAGTTTCTTAAAAAAAACATCGGAGAACTCTGGTAAATATATTTATCAATAAAACCTAAATCTAATAGTTTAGGATTCATGCTAATAGTTTTGTGGAGTCTACTATTTTATTTTTATAATTTTTTCTGAAATTATCTTTCCGTGAGCTTTGATCAATAGTTTAAAGAGAGAAAATTCTACCGATACGTCCAAAAATGAGCTCTACCATATAATTCGCCAAAAATATTATCTTGTATTATGTATTAACTGAACACAATTCCACAAGACATATAAACGAACATTTTATTTTAAATAAATTATCAATTTTGACCCTTTCTAAGGGTATTATAGCAAAATGACTGAATTTTGGACCCATTTTAAGTAAATTTTCGTTTTTCAAATATTGTAGCAAAATAACCGATATATCAATATATATACTAAGTATAAAAAAAACTAATATACTCAATATATAAATTAAAGTTTATATATATATAAGCAAATTTACTAAGTATAAAAAATACGTATAATCCGCTATTTAGGTATAGGAAAAAAAACGGATATTTACAAAAATAAAGTGTAAAAAAAGATATATACTCTATTAATTTCCCTTCTTTTTTAAAGCATGTGATGAAATCATTTACAAAACTAGGATTTTTATATAATGAAATTTTAAGAATTTCAAAACTACACTGGATCTCGACACCTGCCCGAGATCAGCGGTCAAATTTTTGCACCATTGTCAAAATTTTTCAACCCAGTCAAAAAGTCGAATGCTGACAATATATTGTAAGATAGTATAGAGCTTTTTAGGGAATATAGTATATAAGCAATTTTAGATATTTGACCTGATAATAAGTACCAGTTTTGATACATGGATTTAGAGTCACTTTTTTTCAACATGAGAGTATTAGTAGACACCTAATTAGGTGTAAAAAACCTGAAAAAATAAAAGAATAGCTTAGTGGTGAATCTTTGATTTCAGGTTGATAGAAAAAGTATGTTCAAGCTAATAAGTCTTTTAAAGTAATTTGAGTTGATAATCGAAGAAGGAAAAGTGCAAGTTGGAGTGTTTAAAAAAATATATATCCGCAAAAACATGGCGACTCAAATCGATTTGCGTTAATTAGTTCATTCTTATATCCCAATGATGGTTAGGTTTATAAATCACTGGTCAAATTTTACGAATTTATTCAGTTTGCGATTTCTGCAATTTTAGGGTTTAAACCGGACCAAACTGCACAATCAATATACATAGAATTTTCAAACATTTTTTAATCCTTTTATATAGATGTAAAAGTTACAACAATAATTTTCTGTATAACTTCTATTAAAATTAAAAATATATATAAATTATCTTGAGGAAATTATATTTTTATGGTAAAAGTTTAAAAAATTGAAAATTCTCGGATTTTTGAAATTGTTTGAAAAATACTGGATTTAATTAGAAAAATACACTTTTAAAAGTATTTAGAAAAATACTATTTTTATTAATTGGTGAGATATTTGAGGTAACCTGTCAAATTACCTAAGGTACTTGATTAGTTACTTCAAGTAACTAGATTGGTTACCCAAAGTAACCCAGTTGGTTACCTCGAGTATCACTGAAAAATACTAATTTTGAAGAAAAATGATATTTTTCTAAAATCTTTTCAAATGTCATATGTTTCTACATGAATCGGAGATTTTTCGAAAATCAGACTATCCGGGATCTTTCAATTTTTGACCCTGTGGGCCTGGATTTATGTAAGAAGCCCAATTAACTTTAAAAGTGATTTGTAATTCTGTACCCCAGAAAAAGTACCTATTTGGAAGTAGAACATATTGAAAAAAAAAAATGGACTAAAAATAATGAATAACTACAAATATGGCAAGTTTAATGTTGAAAATATGAAATCGGAATAGAACCATCCACAAATTATGACTTGTTTTGGTTTATTTTAGTTTTTACATATCTTAAACACATTAAATAGCGTTTTGTCTCTTTTTTTTTTTTCTTCTTCAACGGAATACGAGCCAAATTGCACAACAAACATCAGTACAGTTATTTAGAAGAAAGTATTATATATTCTAACAAATCCTTTCAATCTCCTCAGTTGAGGCCAGAGGACATCCAAGATGTTGAAAGGGAAATGGACCTGATTAGTGGTGTTTTGCAATAATGACTTTTCTAGTATTATTTTGTATAATGAGTTTTTTAAGAAGTGCCAGATTATTAGGGCGTGTTTAGTATAGAATTCGAATCATATTCTCAAATCCAGAAATAACTTTCATGTAGAAAGTCAGAAGGATAAAACATTATTCTTCTAATTTTTTACATGTAAGTTATTTCTGGATTTGAGAAATAGGATTCAAATCCTATACTAAACGTGTCCTAAATGACTGGTTGGACCTATAAAAGTCATAAGTTTATCATAAGTATAATGATTATCTATCCCTAATATAAAGAAACTCCGAAAAAAAGTCATTTCAAAAATAGTATAAAAAAATTATTTTAGCTCGAATCACTACTACTCGGATCTATTTCCTGTGTTCAAACTAGACTAATTACTTTATGGAAAATTAGAGTGAGTATCATTTTTTTACACTTCGTTTTATTAAATATCCGTTTTTGTCCTATTATAGCTAAATAGTCAAGTGTATGTATTTTTACACTTAGTATATCTACTCACGTACTAATTTTTTTATTAAGTATATCATATTTTATACTTAGGTTCCGTTTAGAACTTAAAATGTTTTAGAGAAAGGAAAAAAAAATCCAACATATTCCATTTTCTCTTATTTAGATTGATACAAAAAAAAAAAAAGATAAATTTTTGTCAAGAAAAGTGAGAGTTTGATTTGATATCATTTTTCAGTATATAGACGTTTGACACATTAATTAGTAAAAACCAAAAGTGTCAAAACAAAGTTCTGTAAATTTTTAGTAAAGTATTTTTCTCTTTCTTTTTCTATGATTTTTTCCTCGCAATTTTTTTTCCTTCCAAAATCTGAGTTACAAACATATCCTATATACACTGATGATATAGTTTTCATTTTACTACAATATTTAAAAAATAGATATTTACTTAAAATGAGCCCAAAATTTGATTATTTTGTTATAAAATCCAAATAGTATTGCTTGAAGATGTGCTTCAGCAAATTGAATAATGGTAGTATTGCCCTTTTACAAAACTGAAAAATGGTTTTAGAGAAAAGAATAATACTAGATATCCTAAAAATTAACCAAATTTTTAATACAACACACGTGATATATGAGTTTTTACCATTCAACTGGTGAATGTAATTAATCTATTTGCGGTAAGTTCTAGTATACTAATTATATAATGACAACTCATATACCATGTACGTTGGTATTAAAATTTAGTATAAATCTTAGAATACCTAGCATCATAGTTGAAGGCCCTTAATCAATAGTGTTACTTCGTCAAATGAGATCCTCTAAGGTCCCATCTGATTTGAATGGGCCAAAGGTCCATTAAGTTTATGGACTAGCGAACCTAGCCATTTAGATCAGTACCATATTATTTAGAAAAATATCATTTTTAAAAATTTTAGAAAAATGATATTTGCTAAAATAATAGTTAGTAACCGATAACCAGTTTTCGAGTACTAGTTACTAGTAACCAAAAGTATTTATAACTAATAATTGGTAAATAGTAACCAGTTTTCAGACTCTAGTAATTAGTAACCATTTTTGAAATGGTATTTTTCTAAAAAGATTTTAAAAAGTTGTATTTTTCTAAAAAAGGGGTATGGGAATTGGGAATAATTTGATCCATCGTGTTTTTGTAACTTTTTTGTTTTTGTTTTTGTAGGTATAAGTGTTAGAAACCCTTTGCTAAATGCATAAATTTCAATCCGTGTGTATTTTTCTAAAAAAGGATAATATCACTTTTATATCTTGTATTTTGGCACTTTGTTTAAATTGTACCTCGTGTTTTAGTTATATTTAGATTTAAAATCAGTTATAAATTTATACTCTGATACCAATTTAAAGCAGTTAATTTACCAAGAAACCGTTTAAAAAATTAAAAATGAACCGTATAAAAACTAATCCGAGAATAAGTTTACTAAATCATCTTTGTAAATTAACTATTCTAAATTGGTGTCAAGACATACATTTGTAATACATATTAGATCTAAAGGTCAGTGTTAATAATAACCAAAACATAAGGTACAAACTAAACAATGCCAAAATACAGGGCAAAAAAGTGATATTACCCCTTCTAAAAGTGACAATTTTAGGAGTGTTAAGTAATTCTCAGTTAAGCTTCTTAACTATGGAAAAACTATTATTTTAGGATTTTTTCATGGTCAAGATGTTCTTAATACTCTTAAAAATGTTATTTTAAAAAAAATGTATGAAAAAGTCATATTAGCCCAAATTAGTTCTACCCATGTCCTTTTCTCACATAGTAACGCGATCCAACCATTTTACACTTGTATCAACTTTTCTTCTTGAGAAATTGAGTAGTAGTAATTTGGACTAAAATGACTTCTTTAGGAGTATTTTGAAAAATGAAATTTCCAGTAGTGTGATAATGTTATATGACGGGAATCACATAATTTGTAATCATACAATTATGACTTAAAAAAAAAAAAAACTAATCAGTGGTTGTGAATTGTATGGCCAAGTATCACAAAGGTCACATGATACTGTAATACTATTAAAAAAATATTTTCTAAAACACTCTTAAAAAAGTCATTTGAGTCCAAATTAGTACCTTTCTATTAATACTTCTTACAAAATTCCAAGCCCAAAGTACTAAAAGTTGAAAAATAGAAAATTGACATAAATAGTAGTAATTTTGACTAAAATGATTCTTTTAAGAGTGTTTTGAAAAATGACTTTTCTAGCAGTGTTTTAGTGTTTTGTGACCGGTGTGATGGATGGTCATGACAATTAATTAGTCCTAAAAAAGTCATAATTTTATATTCACAAATTGTGCGACCCTTCGTCACACAATTTGTGACACTATTAAAAATGTTAATTTGAAAAATACTACTAAAAAGGTTATTTTGTGTCAAATAAGTACTACCTATGTCAATTTCTCTTGAAAGGATGGGCTGAGTTTTTTAACCAATTCCGGATTAATTTATAAAAATATCACTTTTTAAATTTTTTTTTAAAAAACAGATAAGACTTTTAATAAATATTAGAAGTGGTATCTTATCAATTAATAAAAAATTATATTTTTCTAAATACTTTTAAAGTGGTATTTTTCTAATTAAAATCTGAGATTTTTTAACAATTTCTAAATATCGTATTTTTCAATTTTATTTTTGAAAAATTTACTATAAAAAAAATCAAATTTACTCTTTCTTTTTTTTGATAAAATCCTGTTTTTTCATAAATACAAGAATTCCCCTCTAAATTTGATTTTTATTACAAAAAGTCTTACAATTTAACTATTTTTGCAATATGACCTTCTCATAAAACTAGAAAACTGATTGAAAATACAAAATTATGCTAGGTAAGTTAGTGGATAATTGATTTGTATTTTGTGTTTGGATACATAAATAGTTGCTTGATAACTATTATATCACTTATTAAGTCATTTAAAAAATCAAAGATTATTTGAAGATTAGTATAAACAATTCTTAAATTTCATATCAGATAAAACCGAGTCCTAAAAAAAGGAAAAAAGATAGCACGAGTCATAAGAGGATCAGGTGCTTTTTAAAATGGTGTAAATTGCACATGTTTCTTTCTAAAAATTCAAAATTATATATATGGACCAGCTTTATGATAAAATGAATGACAAAATTAATGCTACTTTTTTTTTTTGTTTATTTATCAATATAGCTTGCTGATCATGAACATCACATTTGGTCAAAATTTATAAAATGTGATAGATTTATCACAACTGTAATAAATTTTTTTTCACTTCAATTTCCCTCTAATATGTCTCTTAAAAAAAGTAAACAAATAAAAAGTGGATCACATGTGATTCATATGCTCATCATTAAAACTGTCAAAATCGGATGGAATTTCTCAAAATGCAAAAAATTCAATAAAAAAAAAAAAAAAAACAGAAGCAAAAAATTTTTAAAAAATAAAGTAAAATAATTGTTTATTATTTATTTTTTAAAACGTTAGGACTTAAAAAGTACCAAACAAGAGAAACATTAGGCTATTAACCCTTAAATTTCTTAAAACCCTAGCACAATCCCAGAATCCCGGGATATCATTGTTCGGAAAAAGAAGAAAAGTCTCTAAATCTTTTTATAGTTTTCTGCTCAGAATCGCGGACTTTGAACGGATTAAATCTAATATAAAATGGAGGTTTTATTGGCCTCCTCTTCGGTCGATGGCGGCATAAGCTGCTGGGACCTAAATACCGGCGCAGAGCGGCTCCATTACAAGTCATGCGCGTCTCCCGTTCACGGCTTAGTCTGCGTCGGCCAACGCTTCATTGCCTCTTCTCAGCTCCGCGACGCCAAAGCCTCGTCGGGTTCTGTCTTCTATTGGTCTTGGCATAAGGTTTCTTACCTTTTGTTATGTGTAGCTAAGGTGTTCGACGAATTGCCTCGGAATGTTCACTCAAAAAAAGTGTGTGTTCTTTTTTCTCTGTTTTTGCAGCCTCAAGTCGAAGTTAAGAGTTTCCCTGCGGAACAAATAAATCCGCTCGCTGCGAACAGCGAAGGAACTTATATTGTTGGTGGAGGTTTATCGGGGGGAATCTATCTGTGGGAGGTGGATTTCTTTATGTTCTTTTGGAAAAATATGAATTTGTAACATGAAATAAACGAGTTATGTTGATTAACATGTTGTGTGATTCAGGTTGCTAGTGGTAGACTGCTTAGGAAGTGGGATGGTCACCATACGCGTGTTTCTTGCTTGGTATTTTCTGATGATGACTCGCTGCTAATCTCCGGCGGTGGGGATGGATCTGTTAGAGTTTGGTCACTTTTAAAGTATGCCAGTTTTGTCTTTTGGCTCTGACTTTGTTTATGTTACGCTGTTGGATTATTACCCATTGCTAAGCTGATACTGAAAACATGGTACATGTCTCTTGATACTTAATTAGGATTTTTGATGATTACCTAACACAACAAGCAAGTCATTTATACGAATATAACTTTATGGAGCACCAACGTTGTGTAAATGGTATCAAAGCAGGATATGGAGGTCACAACGCAATTATTGTGTCGGCTTCATCCGATAAAACATGTAAGGTATGGCATCGATATGTAATGAACTGTGAATGGAATGGAAGCTTTGCTAATGTATGTCATGTGAATGAATCATTTTGTCAAATGAGTTTGCCTTGAGATTAGATACAGTACACATGCAGTCCTAATTCTTTTTGTAAGCTATGACTGCAATATAGGTTAGTTGGGATCTGCAATTGGACAAATCTATATGCTTTCCAAATTCTTTAAAATATTTTCTAACATTCAGTCCTAATTTTAAATTCCAGTCATTATCAGAGATTTCTTCTGTAGATCAATTTTGCAAGTCCGTTTTAACTGTGGAAAGCAGTTGTTTACTGTTTGTGCTCTTGTTATTCACATAATTACTTTCTCTTCTGTCTGTCTCTCTTTCTATTTGGATCTCTGTTTTTATCATGCCATATCTTGTTAGCTCGTTTCATATGCCTGCACATTTTCTTAGGTCTGGAGCTTATCGGGAGGGAAATTATTAAGAGATATAGTGTTTCCATCAGAAATTGAGGCAATTGCAATGGATCCCGTTGAAGCTGTTTTTTATGCTGGTGGTCATGATGGCAAGATATATGTTGCTGCACTTCATACTGACAGCCCGAATAGCAAAAATCATGGGTTGCATATCCTACGTTCATTTGAGGATCTCAGGTTTGTCTCCAGAAGTCTATGTTCTACTAATCTCTGTGAATCTTCATTTGCTTGCGACTATAAAACCATCCATCTAGTACAATCAGCCTATTATTTTGTTAAGCTCACAACTTTATGGCCCGACTTCTGGACAGCAAGGTTAAGGTTAATTGCTTGGAATACAATGTAAGTAGAAATGTATTGATCTCTGGATCAGAAGATGGTTGGGTTCGAGTTTGGGATGTTGGACCCGGTAACGTTATTGGCAAATTCAGACATGGAAAAGGTTTGTCTGTTTGTTTGTTCTTTATATATATATATTGGTTTTGGGTGCCTACATAAGTTTTTGATTGTTTGCCTTTATCTTTAGATGTAAACACACATGTTCTTGCCCATGTTTATATGGTTAGAGCAACCACCCTCAAACAGTTCTTTAGATTTGCATGCATGAATAGAAGAGCAACCGCTCTATTTTGTTTTGACTTTAAGATTTTACTTTTTACGGGTAATTACTTGCAACAAGATGGTGCTTATTGAGTTAAAAGCGTAAATCATTTAGATTTTTATTTTTTTTTGTTGGTTTTGGGTGCCTACATAATTTTTTGATAGGTTGCCTTTATTTTTAGACGTAAACACATGTTCTTGCCCATTTATTTCTCTATTTTGTTTGACTTTAAGATTTTACTTTTTACGGGTAATTATTTGCAACAAGATGGTGCTAATTGAGGTAAAAGCATGCATCATTTAGGTGCTTACTAATCATTAAGATGTTAAACTATGTGGCATCTAAGTGATCTGTTAGCCCCTCATTATTTAGATTACAGAATTTGTTGTATTGGCAACTTCTTGACTTTCCCCCTTGTTTACCTTTTTTAATGCATAGTAACTTATCAGCTGTTTAATGAACGTCCTTATAATGTTCTTGATTGCTGTGTTCAAAATTGTTGGTTTTCACATTAAGTTCCTACTACTTTTTTTCTTCATATTTTGAGGGTTTTTATTTAGTTCCACGATGGTGATCTATATTGCATTTTTCTACTGTTACAGGTACTTAAACTTATATTGTTAGTGATTTACATTTGAAAGTTTGAACTTGTACTGCAGACGCTGTTAATAATATTGTTGTTGTTAGACAACAACTCTACCCGAGTTCACAAAATTCCTCCAGAAGGCGTGGATCATTATTACCACCTTTGGAAAAATATGCAATTTCCACCGATGAAGATACAGACACTAAAACTGTCCTTGGTTTCCAGGAAACTAACAGCAAATCTATGGATGCCACGTACCACATTTCCAATGTGATTAATTATCAAATCAAAGAACTTCAGGTTTTATTTCTTCACCTAACATTTTTTCTTTATAATTGATATACATGTCTAGAGTGAAATTTTTATGTGCATTTGGTTCTTTAATTTTTAACATTTTAAGTAGTGGATTTACTGCAATTGATCAATAATGTGATCCTGCATGCCCCTGAACCTGTCTTTAAGACTTTATCTTTCGTTTTTTACTCATCTTAAGCAACGTGGTTCTGCTGCTTCTGAAATGGAGATGGATAGACTAAAGCTTGAGTACAAAAAATCCTTGCAAATGGTTCATCAGTGGAAGAGAATGTATGAAAACTTGCATCAGTTCTGTGTAAATGAGCTCTTAGAGGATGGTGCTGAAGCTGGAGGCCCAAATAGAAACTCCACTTGAGATGCAGCTGTCACTTTTTCCCCATCAGCTTTTAAATTTAAAGGTACAGTAAGTATATGGTTACAAGATGATTAATCCTTCTTCGTTTAAGTTCTTTAAAATCATATTCAATATTTAAGACTCGCATTTCTCTGCGTTTGGATTCTTACCAATTTTTCCTAATACCCAAATTGAATAGATTTTTAGGTTTTTTCTGTTCAACCGTGGCTTTGTTGTTTTGGCCTCGTTACAGATGTAAAACATTTATTGAGCTTGATTCTTGAATATAGATGGCAGGATCAGGGAAATTCAAGGGAAGGGAAGAGTGAAAAGACCCTTGTTCTCATGTTGCGTAGCACCCCGTAAACACAACCAATAGGCTAAAGAAATCCTTGCTCTGTAAATTGTGTCAGCGTTAAATTTTTTGTTCAGATTTTAGACATGAAGTACTATTTACTTTGAGATTGTTCACTAGTGTCGTCAATTTGTTGAATTGATCAAATCTTATCCGAGTCATTGGAGCACGAACTTGTCTACGAGGAGTCTTATATTTTTGCAGTGCAGATAGAAAATGTTTATAGTGTATAGTAAATTATGAAACATGTGTTAGAAAGTACAAGTCATGCAATAAAGAGTTCATCTAATTATGTTGAAAACTTAATCTATATTTACAATATCATTAGAGTGCCTGGTCTTTTTCCTTTATCTAAAGATAAATGTTAACTTTAGAAATTTCAAGGGTTAATAATAGTAATAGCCCCTTATATTATACTCATTGTATCATTTTGGTCCCGAACTTTGAACTTATATAGTAATGGTCATTGAATTAAACAATTATTACAACAATGATTTCTTTATCACTAACTGTTAGTTCTTTAATAAAAAATAGTCGTGAACAAAGTGTATAATAAGGTATTATTTACTTTTAGGAGTTAGAATTTTATTCTTAGCCATAGTTACTTAAATATATATTTTGTACATGACTCATTTCTGTTAAAAATTTAGCAATTTGTGAAAAAAATTGGTTATTGTTGTAACAATTGTACAAATCTTGATAGTCTATTGTGTAAGTTGAAAATTCGGAGTCTTATTTTTTTTATCACAATAACCAAACTATGAGCTTTGTAATGACTTATTTTTGTTAGATATTTAACAGCTTATGACAAAATGGCCTTTGTTGTAATTCAAGGGCTATTGTTGAAAATTCAAATGGCAAAATGGTAGTTCAAGTATAATTCATGAGTTATTAATGTCCTTAGCTCGAATTTCAACTAATTTCCTCTAGTCCTGTAAATCTGTGTGAAATCAAATGAGTGGCTATAATCGCTAACAGTACAAGTGTTGATGCAAACCCACGAGCCGAAGAGGTTGGAAAGCCCAAAATTTGCTTTCCATTGCGAAAACTAGCCCATCAGGTTATCCGAACCATATCGACGCAAACACGCCTTTACCTTCGGAAAAACCACTGGCAATGGCCTAAGCTTGCGAAAACGGACGCAGTACCAGACCAAATACTGAGGCCAGAAAATTGGCAAAGATAACTTTGACTGTCTGATTTTCCTAATTGGCAAATCAGAAAAACGATCCAAGTTGAAGGGGTGATGATTCTGATGAAAATCATGCATAGATAGAGCGATCAAAGATGGGACCATTTCTCATTCTCATTAATATATATACATACCAATTTGGTAGTTATTTTTTTACCTATGTATCAATTTGGTCAATAAAAATTTATTATGTATATTTTTTTATTATAAAAAATAAGAGAGAGAAATAATATTAATGATATACGTTTTTTTATGTACTTCATTATAGTCGTTGGATTACCATTAAATGTTAGAAATATTCTAACAGTTAAAAAAAAACACTTACACATAGTTAAAAAGAAAAAATACCTATTATATATATGTGATACAATTTTATAACATATGACAATAATATTATATAATAAAGTATGATAGAAGTTATTTTCTTGTGAGAGCTGCTTCCGATTCCCGATGGAGGAGGGAGGATATTGAGGAAAGTGGGGAGAAACAAGAATTATTATAATATGTTTGGTGTATTTATTATAATGCATATATATATATATAATAAGTAATAGTATTATAAATGTGCCGTGGGGAAGAGTTGGAAGATAAGGTGTGATGCAACCAGTGACTGATAATGGAAAGTTAAAAATCCACCCAACAGCAAAATCTCCTTCTTTTAGATTCTTTTTATCCAATCGAACCTCTTCTTACAGAGAAGAGAACATGTCCCTTTATTCATGTCTTCTCCAAAAATAAATAAATAAATAAACAAAACTATATTATATCATATTATAATTTATAACAGAGAAGACTGAGAGAGTTAGTAGTAGTTCTCGTCATCAATCTTGACACCGTCCCTTGAAATCATGGTGCCTGAAATTTTTTGTTTTATGGAGTGGTGTTGCAGGAAAAATAAAAAATAAAAACAAAATAAAAAGCAGCCAACAGCCAACAACACATGTTTCTTCTTTTTTTTCTTTTTTTTTTTTCTCACTCATCGCTAGTCTTGCTCTTTTTTCTCACTATACTATCTCTTCACCTACTTCTGCGGAGTCCAACTGTCGTGTTGATGACTTAATGAAGCCCCAGTAATTTTCTTATTAATTTTTTTTTTTTGTTTTGTTGATTTTGTTTAAACAATACGTGCACTCAGTGAGAATCAACCTGCTGCATTATCCCCTGGAACAAATAAATTGAAAAAGTACTCATAAATATGCCGGTATTGTATATTTTTGTATACATGATATATGATGATGATTATATGCGTTTATTATACATCTCTTACCACTTTTTCAAATTTCCCAGAGTAGGAGGCCAGTGTTTCCTTTGACTTGCTAATTAAAGTGACAATTGATTCATAAGTTAAACCAGCACAAATGAACTATAAATGTGACACCAAATTAGGTATAAGAGCTTAAATATTATGTTACCTAACGCGCGCGTTGGCATGCAAATAAAATAAACGTTTTTTTTTTATTCACACTGCTTTCTTAATGCGCCTATTCTTATGAAACATTCATGTTTATTTTATCACTATTGTTATTATATATATATGTATATATGTTCGGTTATATATGGCCGTCTGCCATTCAGATGTAAATAGACGCGGACTAGCTAACTAACATTTCCGGTTACACATGCAGTACTTTACGATATGCAGATTTGGACCAGCTACTTTAAACTAGTTTGGCTCTTCTTCCATTAATTTTACTTTAAATTAATTTGAAATTCTACCCAAAAATAAATGTATCTACTTACATCGCCATATTGTTTTACATATCTATATCTATCTATCAATATATATATATATATTTATTTTATGGAAACGCTTAGCAATTCGGCACAAATATCTCTTACCAAATAAAACATTGTCGCTTCTCGAAGACTCTGACTCCGAGCAATGTAAATGCACCCTAGATGTCTCCCTATCGACGTCTACATCATATCATTATAAAGCCCCACCCTATATGTGCTCATATATGTCCAAAAAAAATTACTAATATGATTCTACTGGATCATATGATTAAGATTGTACTAAATATTTATCCTTTTTTCAAATTAACGTGTCATGAAACATCAATCCAGTTGTATATTTTAAATTTCATAACTAATGGATAATAGCTTTTACGTTTCAGTTGTGAAGTTGAGGCAGACTAATAAAGTTTATGCAAGCAGAGAGTTATATGTGAATAATTAATCATCGGCATGCTCTTATTCACTTTTATGTATGCATGCGCCACGTGATGATACATTGTCGAGTAAAGCGTATCATTTAGTTAGGAACAACATAATTTACCCATATCTCTTTTTAATTTGCTAATTGCAATATTCTAGGAGTACTCTAAAACTCGTAGAAGTTTTATGCTCATATCTATCTATTTTAAATAAAACCAAATTAATCAAGTTAATCTATAATATCCCAACTAGGGTTGATACCCAACTAAACTAGCCATCCTTTTTCTCAGTAAACCAAAAATAACAAATATTCTTATCTTTATGTTGATGTAGGATACACAATCCCTAGTATATTCTTATTACTATTGTGTTAAATGCACAAGTGAGTCAGTGACTTAGCTAGCAACTCCTAGTCTCTCTCTCCAACTCCTAATTTGAAATAAGAGAATTTCCGGATTTTTCTTTTTCAATTGAGAGAATAATACTGTCTTTGATTAGAAAGCGAGATAGAATAATACTCATCAAAAAACAACGATATATAAGGTTTTCCATCACGACTTTTTTCTCATGAGAAATTAGGACACATATACAAGCTGGTTAACGATATTTAAAAATTAAGAAAATAAAAGGCATGAGATATATATTTAACAAATAATTTTTATGGGGATGAGGGGGTGAAAGTAAAACCAGTGCGTGTGCGTGGTAAGGTGGTTAAAATAAAAATAAAATAAAAATAATTGGCAAACATTGTATACATGTAATTCCAGCACATGAAGCAGGTTGCCATCAGAACCTGATCCCTCTCGAAAAGCGTTCCCAATGCAGCGGTAGTAGTAGTACTAGTAGTAATACTCAGTATTCACATTATTCCAACCAGCTCAACGGACTAGGACACCTTCTATTGGACCGTTGCCACGTGGGCGTCCCCGTTGGACCCAACGAGCATGCACCCGATGGATCTCGGCCCACCGCCAACCAGGAATGTATAATCTCATTTATAGGGGTCTGAGTCTGGTTGAGATTTCTGACACCTGCTCATGTGAGTGGGCCTTTCCTCTTCTTTAAATAGAAAGTGAAATTTTTAAGCTCAAAGTTAAAAGACTTACTGCTACAACAGTTCAACCCACTAAAAATCTTTTTATCATGTATAACAATAATTTCTTTCTCAGAGAAGAATTGATTCAATATCACTATCAAAATCCACTTATTATCTACAGCTCCCGCAGCAGTCGATAGATCTGAACCCTCTCAATTATATTATATTATTGTCACACTACTTGATAATTAATATTATAGAATTCTTCCAACTTTAATGTACGTTTAGAATGCCCTTTTTCGATTTGGTACCATTTAATACCATCGCTAATCATTGTTCAATGATCTAATTATTTGGCTTGAATTGTTTCTTTTATTCTTGGAATCAACCGACTCTTATCTTACGAACTATTGGCCCACTTTTGAGTTTTTGATGGTCGAGATCATGTAAATGCTAGCTAGAGAGCATTTCTCCCAGTATGATGCTCTTCTAATTTCTAGGCAGAAATAATCATTCATATCTGAACTTTCAGTTTTTTTATACTTTTTATTTTTTCATCTATACCCTAAAGAGGAAATTGTTCCCAAAGAAAGGAAGGGGAAAAAATGGCTAAAAAAAGAAAAAGAAAAAGGGCAATATCTGTGTGATAATAAAAGTGCAGATAAAATTACAAAAGCATTTGTTTATGTGTCTACTTAATATTATTTTATAGAACCACTTATTGCACACCAAAAAATATATATATATAATAATAAAAAAGAAAAGAAAAAGAAAAACGCATCTTATATATAGTAGGCCACTGGACTGATAGTCTCTGTTCCCAATATCACTATTTTATTCGTATTTTTATTTTTCTTTCTCCTAGTCTTCTATTCTTACCTAGTCTTCATTTTCTTTCCTTCACTGAACATTTCTGATCATAAAACTCCTTATAAGTCTACTCTCTAACCTCTCCTCTCTTTTTATCTTCCCCATCCCTCTCTGCTCTTTCAGTCAGTTAACTTCTACTTCTCATTCTTTATTTCTCTCTCACTGTTTCACACACACACACACACACACACACACATATATATACCCGACAAAAAGGGAAATCAGTTAATTCAACCCATGGATCATATTGATCATCATGATCACCACTTAAAATCAGACGATCATGATCAAATGGACATGATGATGATGATGCAAATGGCCGCCAAACTCCCAGACTTCTCTTCCGGATCAGCCTACAGCGACGTCGTTCATGAAGACTTCTCGGCCGTTAGTGCAACTAGTAGCGGCGGCGGCCACCTCAGCTTTTTCTCTAACTATAATACCGAAACTCCTCCTCCTCCTCCTCCTCCTCATCCTCATTCTGCGCCTTCACCGCCCTTCATGATGAACTTACCTTCCACCATATCATTCGCCACTAGAAACAGTTGTCATAATAACTGTACTTTGCAGAATAAGCGGAATAATTCGATGGCGGCGATGAGGGAGATGATTTTCCGGATGGCGGTGATGCAGCCGGTTCACATTGACCCGGAGTCGGTTAAGCCGCCCAAACGGCGCAACGTGAAGATATCCAAGGACCCGCAGAGCGTGGCGGCGAGGCACCGGAGAGAAAGGATCAGCGAGAAGATTAGGATACTCCAGAGACTCGTCCCGGGTGGGACCAAGATGGACACGGCTTCCATGTTGGACGAGGCCATTCACTATGTCAAGTTTTTGAAGACTCAACTTCAGTCCCTTGAGAGAGCCGCCGCTCATAATAATAGTAATAATAATAGGCCTACTACTGCCGGGATTGGATTCCCTGTGGCCATGTCTACGGGGACTTATAATAGCCAGCTTCCTAATATTAATGTTAATTCTAATATGGATAAAGCCGCATACCAAATATTACCTCCTCCTCATCATCAGAACGCGGTGCACCATTTTGGAGATGCTCGCCAAGCTTAATAGTTTTTAAGTTTAGAGATTATTACTTGGGAGGTTAGTAATTAATGTAAAGGAACATGCATTATATTGCATGGGTTTTATTCTCGATCCATATGTCATCTTTTCATTAACTTTTACTAATCCATGTTCTAATAATGCAATTATAATAATTATATTAAATCCTTCGAAAAATAGCCTCTTATAGTGAGAAGTTTTTTTCTTCTTCTTCTTTTTTTTTTTTTTTGCGGGAGAGAAGTGGTGGGGAGCGGGGAACCCTGTCCAAGGTTTCAGCGTATAAGAATATAGAGACAGGCCTAGGAGAGAATGAAGTTGATTTTCGTTTTTTTTTTTTGGTATTTCTTTTCCTATTTTTGAATGAAAAGTAGACGCTTTTAAAATAGTTTATTAAAGTGAGCATTGGATCCTTGGAAAACCAAAAGCAATAATGTTGTGGACAGGATAAACAAACAATCTTAGGTATGTCTCACGAGAAAAATCTAGAGAGATATATTATCACAAAAGAGCAGTCTATGTATTCTTAAAATGTATTCATATTGATCGATGAACCTGCGCCCGGGATAGATTGCTGGGGAGTTTCAACTTTCAAGCTTTTGCCTTTGATTAAAGACACGTGTATTATCGTAATTATATAACTTATGAGGGACAAGATTATGATGATTTATTAATTATTAAAAAAAACAAATAAGTTCGTAGTTCGTACGCGTGCCTAAGAGGACAACCTAACAACCAAAAAAAATCCGTTATCTCCTATTCTATCCCCATCCGAGTTTAAATCCAGACACTAACAAAAATCTTATCAAAAAAAAAAAAGAAAAGAAGAAAAGAAAAAGTGGCCCATCGACTAAGTAGTTTGGTAGCTAGCATTAGCAAGGTTCACCTGGCTAGCTTATATCATTTTCAGTTCAAGCATTTAGATGGTATAGCTGGATTTATAGAAAATCCTTTTTATATAAGAATATATAACTTTAATAGGACATTAATTTTGCTTGGAGCAACTAATTGTGACCATGGTAATTAACGTGTGAGCATTGATGTTTTTACAGTTGATTTTATTATAATAATGCATAAAAAATGTAGAGGATCGGGGGCAATGTCATAGAAAATGCATGGGAAATCCACGTGAAGGTCTGACATTTGCGGTGTTGGCCTTTTAGCTTTACCATTAGGCAACGGCTACGGCCCTGTATTCCATCACGTGAACTCAATCTTTTTCTCTACACATTAGTACATTAAGTGGTCAACCCAATTCTATCTCACGTGCCACTTCGCTCTCTCGCCGATTCATGTCACCCATCGCCACCGTTTTATATATGAAAAGTATGCATGATTGATGCTTCTACTTCTATAAATATATAGACCGTAATTTAGAAAATTTATGATAATAATTATCAATTCAAGGAAAATTTTAAGGGAGAACATTAATCAAAATTGTTAGAATTTGAATTTCTCCACATATTTCCGTTGACGGAGATTTTGTTAACACAAAAACAGATCCGATCCGATCTTACCGGAAATGTATATAAACTACAGAAAATGTTTTTTTTTTTTTTAAGTGAGAAACTGCAGGGAATTATCATAAAATAACCTATTATTCTTTTTCAATAAAATTCTCTATATATTCTGGAAGGCCATAATACTAAAAAAAATAAATAAATAAAAAAACCCTACCATAAGTAGAGTTTTAGCAACAAAAAAAAAAAAAATTACATCTGTACTTTTATATCAAATTAAACATTCAATTTGTGCTTTCTATCAAATAGAACCAAGACCATAAATTTGGCAAAATTGAAACCTTAGATTATTTAAAAAGACTTTTATACTCTTAAAACTCATAAAATATAATAAAAAATGTCAAGAAATAGAATAATTTACATAATTGCAAGCACTTAAAATAAAGGGGGAAAATAAGACAAAACATGAATTTGTTTTTCTAATTTTTGTTATTGATCAGTTTATTTTTAAAATTTTAATTTGTTTAAATAATTAAACTCTTTTTAGTTTCAATAATTATTATTTTCACTTAAAGTGATTAAAAATAAGAAAGAAAAAAATGAGAATTTTTTTGAATTTTGTCATTCACTTTTTTTCATTTCAATTATTTTGAATAATTTAAACTCTTTTTGTTTCAAAAATTATTAAAAAAAATAGTAATTTTTTTTCTATAATTATTATTTTTGATATATGTTTTATGAGTTTGAAGGATAAAAATGTCTTTTTCAACATATTAAAGTTTTAATTTTGACTGAATTTGTGGGCCCGATCTTATTTGATGGCAAAACACTTTGATTTGATATAAATAAAAGGATTTGTGGCACTAAATGTTTATAAATTTCTTATATAAAACCAGTTGGTCCTTGGAGTAAATAAATATCCAAAAAAGTCTCTAAATTAACTAATTAGTAATAAGGTCTATTTTTATCAAAATTGAGAAGTTTCAAGGAAAAAAAAAGAGGCAGTCTCAAATTTTAAGAACTTATCTACACATCTAAAAGAAGAGAACTCTTTTTTAACTACATGTTGTACACTTTTTCTTTGGTCCAATTTTTAAAAGTGTCAATCGTTTTTGACAAAAAGTATATTATTGTCACTATTTGGTTCATTCAGGAACTTTTTTAAATATTTATTTAGTTTACGAACCAAATGGTCACTAATTAAACAATTCAAGGACCTTTAGGCTCCGTTTAGAGCTTGGATTTTTGGAAGGAAAGAAAAAAAATTCTAAGGAATTCCATTTTCTCTTATTTGGATTGAAACAAAAAATTATAAAAAAGTTTTTCAAGAAAAGTAATGGCTTAATTTTATTTTATTTTTTATTATATAGAATGTTGACATATTAATTAGTAAAACCAAAAGTGTGAAAATAAAGTTTTATAAACTTTTAAGAAAAATATTTTTCTCTTTATTTTTCCACGACCTTTTTCTTGGAATTTTTTTCCTTCAAAATCTGGGTTCCAAATGGAGCCATAATAACCCTAAATAAAAAGGAGTGTGGCTTTTTTTTTGGGCTAAAACATGACTAAACATGGTGCTTTTTTTAAAAAAAATATTATCCCTATCTATTTATTTTTATCACCTTTTAACACCTTTCAAATCAATCAACTAAATTAGGGAAAGTCGGAACGAAATGATATAAGTGCCCTGGAAAAACAATGGAACAAAATTACATTAGATGTAAATTTGTTTTTTTCAAAAAAAAGCTAAGATTAATCACCTTTCACGTAGTAGAGAGCCATTAATTCTATTCTTTATTTTCTGATATATACTTTTAAATCAGATCACGATATATAACTAGTAAATTATTTTGTCTATTAAAAATTAGTAACAAAATTGGACAGATCTTAATTGTTATTTTCATTTTTGTGTGTCCACTTCTAAGGAGTTGTCCAGCTAGGGAGTAGGGACACCCAAGAAAAAAAAAAAAAATGTAGTGCGTGGCTATAGGACCAAGCATATTCCTAAACGAAATGTGTTGCGCATCAAACATTTGGGGGCCAGTTTAATTGTCCTGGCGACATCATCATAATTTTTTCTTTTCTTAGAATATAAATATTTCTGTGGTGTTTCACTTCAAAAAAAAAATGATGTTGCCTAAAATGTATTTAATACGTATATTACATGACACAAGAGGTCTCTGGAGGCCATCAATTTACGAACTCACTGGTTTCAAAGTAGTTAAGGCCAGCTGAGGGTTCAAGACATTATAAATATGCTTTCCGTTTTGTGCGTGACTGTTAAATAATGCGGTTCGATTAATATTTAATGTTATATAGCGATTGTTTGAATCAGACCAACATATTCTCTCTATCGATACATATAATATACACGTATTATATATACATACAACTAAAACATACAAAATAATATATAAATAGATAAAAGCTTTAGTGGTGAAGCAAGGTACCGAAATATATTATTGGATGTGTTCGTATTTGAAATTATACAAAAGTCGATATAAAGATAGAGAAATTAAGGGAAGGTTGCCTCCCAATGCAGGATCTTCAGAGAGAAGTGCTTATTATGTCTCAAGGATCATAATCATTCCATTCATTGAAAAATTAAAATTGTGCTTCTTGTATCCTCATCCAATCAAATCTAGGAGACACATACGTAATATTAATGGCTGTGGAAAAAAAAAAAAAAGGAATGCAGAAAAAAAAAAAAAAGAGAAAAAGGGTCAAAACAAGGAGCAGAAGACCCATGTGATACGTCGTGCTAAGATCTCAACATCCCAGTCCTGAAGGTTTCCTACAATTGAGAAAAAGGAGCCCTCTTGTCCTGTAAATATTTGGCAATAGAGTTTTCAATAATCAATACACAATTGCTTAGAGAAATACTTTAAATATGCTCATATGGGGAAAAACTTGACTACTCACTATCTCAGTAGTACGATTCAAAACCTATACAAATTTAAAGCAAACAAACCCAATAAATGATGAGAATAAAGGAGAAGAAAAATGTTGCTATCTAAACTCTGAAAAGATTATACATCCCCTTCTTGCTTTTTGAATGTTATTTTGAGTTTTAGTATTATATCTATTGTTTTTGCATGACAAAAATATTGTATTATTGTTAGAATAACTAATTTCCCAACTTAAAAGGTGTAATAACATTCTGATCAATAAAGAGCATCCTACTGGTAGTACCTGACTTTGATATTTTTACATCTTCTTCCTATTTATTTATTTATTTGTTTAATTTTATTAAAAGAAAGAAAAAATAATAATAAAACGCTAGTTAAGGGAGGTATAAGTCTTATTTACCTATTTATTTAATTTTATTAAAGGAAAGAAAAAATAATAATAAAACGCTAGTTAAGGGAGGTATAAGTCTTATTTATTTCCCCTCAAAAGAAAAAAGAAATCTCTTATCTATTTACTTATTGTGGAAAGTAAAAAAGATTGAGAAAGGTGCACAGATAAGACCAATAAATTGCGTAATTACTAAAAAAACAAAACAGTGAAACATGGCTGATTGGATTAGATTTGGTGCTGACCACTGAGAGACCTCCGGAGAGATGAGAATGACACAATCTTAAATCTATTGGGCCAGTATTCGCGCTTTCTTCTTTTTTGTCCGTTTTGATAGGAGGGATGTATTCAAACAATTTGATTTTAGACGATTCTTGCAGAAACTTTGTCCCGATTCAGGTTCTGGAAACATGCATGTAAATGTACTTTTATGGCCATGAATAAAAGAGATATTATTATTTTTATATTTTGTATTTTAATATTTTATTCAAATTATATCTTATATTTTAATTATTATCAACAGTAACCCTTAGATTTGAAATTTGTTATAAATTTATAGCCTAAGACTAATTTAGAATAATATTTAATTTATTAAGATGTCGTTTATAAAATTAAAAATAAATATACAAAAACTTATCTGAGAATAAATTTACTAAATCATCTTAATAAATTAACTATTCTAAATTGGTATCAGGGTATAAATTTGTAACAGATTTTAAATTTAAGGATCAATGTTGATAATAACTAAAATATAAGGTATAAATTAAACAAAGTATCAAAATACAAGGTATAAAAGTGATATCATCCACGAATAAAATTGTAAAAATTATATAGTTGTACTTTACATATATATATAAGGCACCAATTCAGTGGATAATTTTTTTTACCTATTTATAGGTATTATTTTGCCTAATTAAAATCATCATGCGCGTCTCTTTATGTTAAAAGGTAGAGAAAAAATGAGCATTAAATAATATGTATTTATTGTTATTTTTTTTCTAGCTACTCAAATCATGATAGTTGTTAGATAATTGAACCAACAACTAAAAAAAAAAAGAATAACTTATAGATAGGTTAAAAAAAAGAACACCTACTGGATTATGGCCCATATAGAAAAGATTGATTTTAACTTTTAACCTCAATATGTATATTTGAGATGTGTATAAATGTTTCCGAGTTATGACTACATAGACGTGTATTTATGAAATTGTAAGAGTAAAACTAAAAGGCTATATCTATTAAGTGAATTATAGTAGTATAATAGATCAACTTTACTGACTATTGGCTTTCTTTTTCTCATTTCTTCCCTTCACTTTCGTCATCTTCATCGTCGGAAGGATAGGTAATGGCCCACCTGTAAGATACTCCGATGCTTAAATTAATAGAGCGAATGAATAAGAGTGTATAAAGGATATATAAGAGGCTCTCCAAAAGAATTCCCAAAATGAACATATCTCTATATATTTATACCCAAAATAATAGGTTTCCCTTTTTTTTTCTTTTTTTTGAGAGGGATACATAACAGTTATTAGGTTAGTAGGGAGGGGAGGAAAAGGAGAAGAGTGGAGATCGAACTCTACTCTTCTTACTTCTCATAAAAGAAGCTGGCCACACGAGCTACCGCTCATAGGTGTTTCCTTGTGATTTCCACATCGACATCTTATAGACTTGCCCTTGCAGGCAAAATGGAAACATTTTCTGGGTCATATAGCGGACATACATCCTACAACTTTAATAACATAACAATCACTACCTTTCGGACTACCGGCAATTAAAATCTCTTTTGAAGTTCGTAACTAGTATTGTTTGGACCACTAATACGTGTCTGCTTCATAAAATATCTTGAGAATCGAGCCTTGTTAGGACTCATACATATAACACGTATGGGTCTGATAATGTTGCAAGACCTTCAAACCTCGACTAAGGGATCTTCGGGGTCCCTAGACCCTAATTAAGGCTCTTCAGGATCTGTCTGTAATGTGAGATCCCAGACTCTGACCAAGGATCGTCATGGTCTTGCTGTGTTGTAAGATTACTGGCCTAGACCCAAGTATCTACAGGGTCTTACTGTGTTATAAGATCGTAGACTCTAACAAATGTGTCTGCAGGGTCTTACCATGTTGTTGGACCGCAGACATTTACCAATGGTGTCTGCAAGGTCTTACCATGTTGTAATATCGTAGAGCTTGACCATGGGGTCTTTAAAAGAGCTAAATGGGTTTGATAATTATGGTATTTAATTTGTTCTCTTATTTTACATTACGCCACATGTCGTCCATCTATTGGGTCAATATAGACGGACCCTACACTGACTTCCACGGTGATTGGTGCTCCAAGATTACTGCTTCACCAATCTGATTAAATGCCTTAGTAGTTACCAACAATATTTATTCACAAAACGAAAATTTTCATTAAAGAGAGTTTATTTCGAGGGTATAATCAAATTCTTAGGTACATAATTAAGATTCTCTTTCCTTTACCCAAATAAAGGACCTACATCATTTAAGAAAAAGGAAGCAATGCCCAAACTGTCCATCAACGGAATCAGTATTACTGAAAAATGAATAACACACCAACAAAATTAGCTAGTTAGCATAAAAAATTAAGAACAAGCTAAAAGATTGAAAATCAGATTCTAACTCTAGGTATCACATATTTTACTCCTTTTTTTGAATATAACCTGTGTTGAATTTGTGGAACTTAATTATAGTACATTAATATAGACGCCCAATTTTTCTTAGTATATAAAGGAAATTAGGGGCTTGGTTTTGGGTTGATTACACATCGAAATACAGTCTAAGAGGCATGATGCGTGAGATTTTTTTTGTATTCTTCTTTATTATCATAGTGAAAGCATATAAAGGCTGAAAATGGATATAAGTGTGTTTGCTTATATTTTTTTTTCTCTTGTTGTGAAGAATTAGGATGTTTTAAATCTATAACAACCTGACATGACATGTGAGTTGCTATTATTGTTAAATTAAACTTATCATAAATAAATTTAATATTTTTCAATTGAATTAGGCTGTATTAAAAAAAATGAAATCATGTTATTATTTTTCTTTTTATTTGCGGTATTGGCATAAAATGGTTATAAATCATTAACTTCATATGGAACCCGAAAAAATGCAAATAGAGGGATCACCATTTTTAAGAAACTCAATAATATAAAGGGTGAGATACGCTATTACTATTTAGATAATACTACGGATCTCACCTAGTTTACTACTTTTTTAATATCACCTAACGTGGAAAATAAATTATTACAATTCAACTGGTGAATTGAAACTTATCACGAATAAGTTGAATGTTATTCACCGTTTATATAGTGACAAATCATATGCCACATTAAGTGGTATTAAAAAGGTGGAATATTTAGCATGATTCTTACTATTTTGTTGATGGATTATTTGTGGGCTACTTTGATAAATACCCCAGTTTTAAAATTAGGATTTTGTGAATAGTAATTAACTAAATATATTTTGAAGTATAGAAATTTATCAAATTTAACATGGGATTTTTTTTTTTAATCAACCATGCTTTGCTTTTAAATTTCAATTAATTTGGAAACAAAAAAAAACGTTAGTAGCAGATTTGAAAATTCACAAAAGAAATTGTTATATAACTAAACAATTAAAACACGCCGCTGAAAGTAGATATTGAATCCAAAGGCTTGTCTAATTTCATCGTTATTTGCATTCCAAGTGCGCTCCTGTAGGTGGAGCTACTTTATGGGCTCCTAAAATGGGCTAAGGCAGAAGAAATCCAATTGACTTTGAGGAAATTTGACTTTATATGGGCTTTGAGCAAAAATGCGCCATTTTTCAGTTTTGTTTTACTGAATACCTCTTTTCTTACTTATGAATAAAAATATCCCTTTTATCATATATAGATTCTTTTAATACCAAAAATAACCTTCTGACCTCTATCTCCATTCTCATGAGTCTTTCCCCTTTTTTTGTCTTTTTTGAAAAAAGTGGGGATTAACTAATAACTACCACCTACTATAAATTTAAGGGTTGATTAGAGGAATGAACCTTTTATAAACTCACTTCACGAAAATAGACCCATGCTAACAGTTTTTTAGAATTTACACCTCTTAACTTAAAATTTTATTGTGAAGACAATTATGCCCTTAGAGCCCACTAGGATAATATCATATTTCATTTGTTTTTTTTTTTTCACCATCTTCATCATCTTCTTCGCGTATTTTTCTTCGCCTATTTTTTTTTTTTCGCTTCTTCATCCCATCATACATTAACTCATATAATGATTTGGTTCATTTTTCGTCCATTAATGGTGAAAAACGTGGTCAACTTCCTCATTGTACTTTCTTCTTCAAGCTTTCTTCTATTTGCAATATTTTAGCTTCGAATCAAGTTAAAAAAACGTTTATAAGTCCTTTTTTTTTTAGATTTTGTATGATTAGTAGATTTAAAGGTATTTTTGAGTAAGAATTAAAGCTATAGTGAAAAGTCGAAAGTTTGTGTGTAATTTTCGAGCTTAGAAAGTTCTAATCTGCAATCGGAATTGCAGAATACGAAGATCTGAGTTGAAAAAGATGCCCAGATTTTCAACCCAGATCTGGCTAGACAAGGGTGTCGAGTTGCTAGACACCCTGTCGAGCGCTCGACATGCAATACTTTCTAGACAATGCT